>OX402001.1:15372939-15871392 GCA_947859395.1 Eupithecia insigniata
GCACGTCGGCAAGCCGCACGCTGAGGAACCCGCCGGCCGCGTCCGCACAGCGTGGCTTCTCGCTGAGCCAGAGCCGCCGCGCGCGAGACATCAGCCCCGCCTCGCGCTGCCACCGCAGTCTACGTACACAACACAACACTGTCCTTGGTTACATTATCTTCTTACATTAGAACACACGCACGAACTTTGTTAACATAATGTTAAACATTTACCTTTCACACAACAACACGGTAGGTATTACGAACAGCCTTTGTTATTGGCCAGCACTTCGCACCGCTTCCTTCAAACTCATCTCAAGTGTGACACTTGCTGCAGGCCCGGCAAACGGACCAGGTGAGCCGTGTATTAGTATTATACAGGTGTTCGGCAGACCGTGTGCTTTAAGCTAACTGGGGGTAGGTGGGACCAAGTGCTAGTAGCTTGGCGTCTTTTTTAACCCTGAAAAACCTCTCGTCTTTTTGTTTCTAAAGAATGTTAGAAACGTTTTAAAAGAATTAGTTTTTTTTCCTTAAATTGGACTATGCAGTAACTTATTTTTACTGTAACCTGTTTTTATTTTATGTTAGTTTAATTACTAGGGCTGACGAATATTTCGCATCCACAGAACAGAAGTGATTCATTTAATAAAAAATGATTTTTGGGAAATGCGATAAAATGATTGAGAATAACGAAAGTTATTTTTACTTCATGGCAAATTATATTATGAATTTTCTATACTTTTTAAAAATCATATATATGTTTAGCTTGTTACTGATTGAAAATATATTTAATTCATTAAAGTAATTACCAGTTCAAAAAATCCTCAAGAAATTGAGTGAGTTTTGTACTAAAACTAGGGTCATAGGGTTCCGTACCTACCTAGGAAAGGACAGAGTTGTTTTTACAACCAAAACACCACAATAACTGGACGGCATTGTAATTTTTAACAAAACGCAAGCCGGCCGTGACAGCCCTACTGAGTCGTCGGGAGTAGCCTGTTTATCGTGTAGACTAATATCGTGACGTTGAGCTGCTCCGGAGCGGAAGTTTCCGCTTTACGTATGTTCTTGTCTACTCAAATGCCCCCAGTTACCATAACATACGGCACACGGTCTGCCGAACATCCTGTATTTGAGCAAAATACAAGAAATAATAGCAGCTACTGAGAGGAGAAACGATCTGAGCTGATCTGATGGCTAACAGCGGTAGCCGGAATGCTTGGCGAGGGGGATGACCACCATGGGCGGGTGGAAGACAACAGGTGCTAACCTGGTGGCGAACAGGTCGCGGTAGCCGGAATGCTTGGCGAGGGGGATGGCCACCATGGGCAGGCGGAAGGCCTGGATCTCCTTCAGGCCGCACTTCTCTGCCTCCGTGAAGGTCTGGCTGATCACCTCGTAGCCGGCGCTCTGCTCCACCTAGTAGCAGGAGTACTAGTGTTGTAACAAACAAACAATATCATATGGATAGAAGTGGGAAAACACAAACTATTATTCGGATAAAAAAAGACGTTCTTACTTTTTAAAATGCGTGCTGGATCACCGTAGGTAGGGAATGGCACAAGACCTCGGATAAAAGTAGAATGTAGGTAGCACCTGGAAGTCTCGGAGTCCACGACGCTTACGTAAACGACGTCCCGAGGAGCAGCAGCTTGTACAAGTACCAGCCGAGAATTGCAGCTGGTACCGGCTTGTTGTGGTGGGTACCTGGAAGGCGAAAAGCCCGGTGCGCAGGCGCGCCACACCGTCAACCACGCTAGTGTAGACGGCGTCTCCGAAGGGCAGCAGCTTGTGCCGGTACAGCCGCTGCGTCGCCGGTTCAGAGCTCTCCTGCAAGGAGAGCTAGTGAAAGTAGGAAGCAACTCCAACTCAAGATGGTCAGACAACAAAAAAGTAAAAATAATACAAATTTCATTAATCTAGCATAATACATAACATACGTTCAATAAATTACTTAAGTCATAAAAAATTATTACATTCGAAATAATTATCATAAATCTCTAAAAATTAATTAACATAACTAAAAAGGTATAAACGTTACACGGTAAAATCATTTTCATTAAAGAATTCGTCAACTCTATAGAAGGCTTGCTTGATAAGCCAGTCTACAGCTTGTTCGGCAATGGCAGAATCAAAGCACAGAATGAAGGTGCCACAGGACAGTCTAATGAAGGTGCCACAGGGCAGTCTAATGAAGGTGCAACAGGACAGTCTAATGAAGGTGCCACAGGACAGTCTAATGAAGGTGCCACAGGACAGTCTAATGAAGGTGCCACAGGACAGTCTAATGAAGGTACCACAGGACAGTCTAATGTTCTGATAATTTCGTTCACCATCTGATCGATTCAAGTCAGGTATAGGTTACAATTTATGAATGTTATCAAAATTAATATCATTTCATACAAGCTGACCCGACAGACGTTGTCCTGTCATTCAAGTCAAACAACTGACAGTTATTTAGAACGTGCTTAGCAAAGAGTATATAACGCTGGAGCTAAGGTTACATTAAAAAAGTTTATAATAAATGTGGTACCTAGTCATTAAGTTTTCTGAAAGTTTCTGCGCAATTTTCTTATTATTTTTATGCAAGAACCTTCTACGAAATTATAGAATACATTTAAAAAAAGATGAATGAAATCGGTAAAGCTGTTCTCAAGTTATAGCTGGACCAGGAGAAATAAGGATTCATTTTTATACTGGTATAAACATAATATAGATGACAGTTTGATGCCGTGTGGCACTGGCTTAGACTTAGCACGACCGCTACTGTTACCACACGTATCGTAAGAGGCGACTAACACGCGAGGCGGGCAGCAGCGTCCTTTCATCAATCCCCAACCCCCATTATCCCCTAATAATATGTATGAGCTAACAAGGCGCACATCAGGAGAGGAGTCCTATATCCAGCAGTGGACTGGTAGGTAAGCGTTGTTGATGTGATGATAAGACAGTTCCAAGGGGTGGGGGCCGCGGGGCGGGAGAGGTGGCGGTGTAGCAGAGCAGACTGACCGCGAAATAGACCCGGCGGTAGGTGGTGTTCTGCACGGCAAGCGCGAGCGGCGAGCGGGCCAGGTCGTCGATGGTTTGCAGCGCCGTGCTGGGCGCCTGCAGGATAGACACGATCTTGGCTCCGTAGGCCGTGAACGCGAACAGGGAACACATCAGCGCGCTGAACATCACCAGCCGCACTGGTGCCGCCTGCGCCGTCACGTGCGAACCTGATTATAAGGTAAAGATAAAGATCAATTTATTTGCTTCAACATAATGTTGTACAGTTGTAGGTCTTAAATATATTATATGCTTCAATTATGTTCTACCTTAAAATTAGGCATGCAAATATTTAAAATTATATTTATAGTACGCAATATTGTTCACAAAATCAAATAAATGGTCAAAGTTTTAGATCGTCAACTAAAAAGTCATTTATATTATAATAGCATTTACTTAATAATAATTGTTTTAATTTAGCTTTAAACATATTCTCACTAAGATTCAAAAAAGACTTCGGTAACTTATTATAAATTTGAGGTGCCATCCAGACTATACTTTTTAGTACCAGTGCAGTTTTGCAACTAGGCATACAGAGTCTGTTGTTATCTCGTCTGTTACGTGCCGCAATGTCACCCACTTTTACAAACAGATGACGGTTTTTTCTTACAAATAACGCAACTTCGAAAATGTATAGCGACGGAAGTGAAAGAATTGTATGCTTGATAAATAATGGTTTGAAACTATCAGTCATAGGTATGCCGAACATGGATCTAATAGTTCGTTTTTGCGCTTTAAATATAATATCCTTGTCAGTAGAGTTACCCCAAAATATTATCCCAAATCTGAGTATAGATTCTACTGTCCCGTAATAAGCTGTGAGCAATGATTGTATATTTACAGTTGTGGACAGTTTGTATAGAGCGTACGCTGAGCTACTATTCGCCTACTCAGTAGGTCTATGTGGCATTTCCAATTAAGTTTATGGTCAATTTGTATACCTAAAAATCGGGAAGAGTCAACTTTATTAACATTACAACCTCGGAATTGTAGATTAATATCCATTGGAATTTTCGCTCTTTGACTGAAATGAATTATATTTGTTTTAGTAATATTTATTTTTAAATTATTGTTGTCAAGCCAGGAGATTATTGAATTAAGAGTATTATTTGTGTCATATTTATAGGAGTTAATGTCTTTATACTTAATGGTCACTGTGCTATCATCAGCAAATAATGTCATAGGTTGATTAATTGTATTCGGGAGGTCATTTATAAGGTTTATAAGGTTATAGCGGAATTCACATACAGGTCTAATAAATTAAAAATAAAATAAAACATATTTATTCAGACACTAACTGACCCGCCCGCTATTTCATTTGCGTGGACTCATGATCCAAGAAAACAGGTCTGCTCTTCCGGGAGTGACTCTAGGTGAAGTCACTGTCCAGTTGCCATTTTATTTCATACCTCAGCTCCACGCATGTCTGTGTAGATATTGTCTTGCTGTTGAATTAGCTGTGTAGTTTTATTTCATCACCAGTGTTTGTTACATACTTGATTTTATTGTTAGTCCATTTAGTGTGATTATTATTAAGCTTAGCTGTACACACATATGTTTATGTTGCAATGTAGATTATAATAATTTCATTGTGTATCATTTTATCTGGCATTGTAATGTGTTTTGTGTGTTAAATATATAAAATAAAATAAAAAATTTCAACAAAATGTAGAAACAAATGTTGTTAAAAGGGTCAATTGAATAAAAAAATGTGAATCGTCACTTAGATCAGTCAAAACGGGGCGTTATCAATGTGATAAATAATTGGTAAATACAAAACCATATAGTTTTATCTGATTTATGCAGGCAAGGGGAGTTACGACTTTACGCTACTGGTAACACCAGGAAACAGATTCGTCTTCTCATTCGCCGATGGCGATGATGACGTCAGCTGGAGACACCCATGTGACCATCGTGTCTCGGAAGAACATCCTTGTTTTCATAAATAATCCGTGAATTTAAGAAATGTCCCAGCGAATGTTAATTCCTATGCAAACTATCACCGTCAAAGCACAGCCAGTTTACACAAGCAAGTTTTACAACCAATCCTATACGATTTTAAGGTTATGAGAAAAACGAAGGATCCCATCTCTACCTAGGTACTTAGAAGGCTTATTTTCAAAAATTAGTTCTTATTGGCTGCCTATGTCATAAAGAAACAAAGTTTCAGCCTCGTAACTTTTGAAGTTAAATCACATAAGAGCAACTGCTTGCGCTTCTATTAGCGCACGAAATTGCCCTTACATGATTTCCCTTCAGGGAGTTCAAGGATCTGAAGCAACTCAACTTCTTATTCGTTTTAAACAGTATAAAAAATAAAATCTTATCAGGCAGGCCTCTTACTCCATTGATGATTACTGATTAGGTACATCAAAGATGTTAATGCTTGGCCAGATGTCGCTCTGTTCCGCACTGACAATAGTAGGGGAGATGTTGTAAATGGGGGTCACCTAAGCGGAAATAAGCCGCCTAAGCCGTGGGGTCGCGGCGTACGAATTTCGACCCCTCCAACTCAACCCGTGGATGTCGTAAAAGCCGACTAAGGGAACCTACCAGAGGAAGGGCAGCAGCTTCCTTCTGAGTATTTTTAAACACCAACACTGCGATCACCAATCCGCCTGCCAAGCGTGGTGATTATGGCAAATCCCCCCCTACATGGGAGACCATCCACTCGATGGACCGACGACATCGTAGCGGTCGCAGGGAGTCGATGGATGGAGGCGGCTCAGGACCGCTATTTGTGGCGTCGTACGGGGGAGGCCTATGTCCAGCAGTGGACGTGTATGGGCTGATGATGATGATGATGAAACGGAAATTGAAATAAAACCCAAAACTTTTAGTTGAGCGTTTTCAAAATAAGTGTACTACTTATCGCTTGTCCCTAGTGTTTGAAACTGTAAACTGTAACCTGTTCATATGATAGGTATCTGGTGAATATATTAATAACTGTGAAGTATTCATGAAGTGCAACAATTATGAAAAAATTTAGTGGGTTACAATAATCGTCAATTTTAAACAGCAAGAAGTGTGTTTTTGTCCTGACCCGCTTTCGAATTTCTAGATCTTAAATGTTATTCTGAACATTATTTTGTATGATACATTGAGTTTTTGGTTCGGTTTGAAAGTACTCTGACTCATCTATCGTCTACGATACTTTATTATTAAACATTTACAAATAATGTAAATATTTAATAATATCAAATATACTGTAATTGTTTGCGTTATGACGGCCTTATCGATTAGAAGCGATTTCTTCCAGGCAACCTTAGGATGGATAGAAAATTTTCAATTTAAGAAAGGCAAGGGTGTATACAACATTAATACATAAAATAAGATTAACAACAATATACTTATAGTAGAAAATATATTATTTATATGTAATAAATAAATAAATACCAAGATATAGAATAGATAGGTACCAATCAGCTGATGTACAGAAAAGGTAAAAATACAAACTCGCCAATAATAATAGAATTTAATAACATTATCCAGCGAGATGAATTACTGGTTGCAGTGAAGAAGTTTAATGCAACTGATAAAAACAAACTCAATTCTGAACATCTACGAGTCGTCGGTGACATTTCTAAAGTATATGTGTCTGAAGCAGTGACTACTCTAACCAAGCAGTTATATGGAGAAGCGAAGGAGCTGGTGAAAAGTGGTCTCTACAAACACTGCTGGATATCCCGTGGAAATGTCCTGATACGTAAAGATGATGGTCAACCGGCCGTGGTGATTAGGTCCATTGAACAAATAGCTGCGATACGCTCCATTTCTGTATGACTATCCTATAGGTCAGCTCTATATTCTTTTGAATGTAAACTTTTAATTCCTGCTTTGTTAAGTTTTGTTCTTCCTTTAATCTATTTCTCTAACGAAATCAAGCACTGCTTATCTTTTAGATTATTATATAAAACATCTAATTATTATCCATGCTTTATAAAAAATATTATGATATATACAAACATACTATATATATATATTATCAGATATATATGCACATATTTATACACATACATTTTATTTGAATGCGGAATTAATACTTACCAATTACCTTATCAGTCAGATTTAATGTCCTGCTATTTGTTCTTTGAGAACGATTTCTGTCAAATATACCATATCACTTGCCAACCCAAAACGAATTCTTTAAAAGGAAAGTTTTATGTCTTTAACAATGGTTAACAGTGACTTGGACATTGTTACCGCTGACGTTGATCATGAGATCAACGCTGGCGATTCGTTTATGGTTGGAGATCCAAGTGATTTTTATAAAATTAGTCTAAAATCAAACATCTCTCTTAAGGTTGTTTCACAGAACATCAGAAGCATTAACAGGAATCTTGACGACTTTAAGGTATTTCTTACACGAACCAATCTTAACTATGACATTATTATTCTGTCAGAGTGTTGGCTCTCGACTTGCGATAATATACCTCTATTAGACCACTATAATACCTTCTATACTTCTAAACACATAAATCAAAATAGCGGAGTTGTTGTCTATGTTCGAAATAGCATCCCCAATGTCACTGTATACGAACCATCCATTGAAGATGCTGATTGCCTTGTCGTTAATATTGGAAATGTCCATACTTTTGTCTGTATCTATAGATCCCCATCATTTAACTCAACCACTAATTTTCTGAATTCACTAGATAAATCGTTACTAAACCTCAAGCATATACCTAATATCTACTTAATGGGTGATCTAAACATAGATATCAGTAATGACAATACCGACTCAAAGTCTGATGAGTACCTAGATTTGCTTGCTACCCATGGTCTCTTACCAAGCCACACACTAAACACGCGTGAATCTAAATGCCTAGATCACTCAATTGTAAAGTCTAAATCAAAAGTTCTGACGGCCGTTTATGACTCAACTGTAACTGACCATAGCTGTGTCTACCTTGCTATCCCACATGCTGAGCATTTTAATCTACAAAAATCTGAAAAATTGAAGACTATAACAAACTATCAGCTTGTTGGGGAACTTTTATCACAAACTGACTGGAGTGATCTGCTTCTAACCGATGATCCTAATGAAGCCGCGAAATTACTTATTGAGACCATAACACTGATAAAAGACAAGGCATCCTTATCCCGGGTAGTTTCTAACAGAAAATGCATCTACCAGCCTTGGGTTACACCTGGGTTACTAAGATGCATGAGGTTTCGGGATTCACTGCATAGACGGCACAAGAAATCGCCTGAAAATGCTATACTTGCCTTAACTTACAAGCGATATAGAAACCATTGCAATAATATACTACATAATCTTAAAAATGAATATAATAGAGCAGATCTTCAAAATAATAAATTTGACATAAAAAAAACTTGGAATGTTATTAAGCGCGTTTGTGGGATTAATAACACTAATAAAGCACAGACACCAAATGAGCTATTAAAACTTAAAGGTACACCTCAAGAATCAATTGATCACATAAATGAAAGCTTTATCAATGTTGGCTGTAACCTTGCTTCAGAAATTCTGCAAAAGACCAGCACATCAGAAGTTCACTTAGTAAAAGAATATACCCCTATAACTGCCCCTCTGAATTCATTCATGCTGTTAGAAACTAATAATTTTGAAGTAACTAAGATAATAAACTCTCTAAAAAATACATCTTCATCTGGTTGGGACGGTCTGTCATCTTTATTCCTAAAAAAATACGTCCATCTTCTATGTACACCCATTACTCATCTGTGTAATTTATGTATTTCTAGGGGAGTTTTCCCTAAGTGCTTGAAAGAATCTATCATCATTCCGGTCTTCAAGTCAGGGGAAAAAGACCAAATATCTAACTATCGCCCAATATCTCTCCTCCCTTCTCTGGCCAAGATCCTAGAAAAGCTCATTAACTTCCGCCTTGTTAATTATCTAGAAAGTAATAACCTGCTGTCTCAGAATCAATTCGGCTTTCGTGAAAAACTATCGACAGTGGATGCTATTGACAATCTTGTATTTCATGTTGCAGAAAATTTGGATAATAAGCGGAAATGTTTGGGAGTTTTCCTGGATCTGGCTAAAGCGTTTGATACGGTTTCTATCCCTTTACTGATACGAAAGCTGGAATCTCTTGGGATTCGAGGTATACCATTAGATCTCCTAAAGGACTATCTCTCCGATAGATCACAAAGTGTGCGAATAGGTAACAATCTAAGTTGCAAAAGACCAGTAACCTATGGGGTCCCCCAAGGTTCAGTCCTAGGTCCTACACTCTTTTAAACTTATATTAACAACTTATGCGACATAAAACTGCACAATGCCAGTATTTCTACTTTTGCGGATGACACTGCGGTAGTCTTTAGAGGTGGGTCTTGGGAAGAAGTATTTGACACAGCTGAAAAGGGGATGCGCGTCATCATTAACTGGCTTAACTGTAATCTACTTACAATTAATTTAACTAAAACTAAATATATAACATTTTCTATATACAATGATAGCCAACCGACAAAAAAAACTCACTTAAAGCTCATACTTGCATAAACAATCCTCATAATAGTTGTAACTGCTACACCTTTTCAGCCACAGACCAACTCAAATACCTGGGCATTATTATTGACAAAAACCTTTCCTGGAAACAACATATAGAGAGTCTAAAATTACGAGTACGTAAACTAATACCAATTTTCAAAAAGATTAGGCAACTTAAGGATAATCAGACTAATAAAACTGTATACTTATCATTATGTCAATCGATACTAACATACGGAATTTCGGCTTGGGGTGGTGCGAAAAAGACTACAATGATTAAGGTTGAACGCTCGCAACGTTGCATAATAAAAGTTTTGAACTGTAAGCCTTTCAGATACCCGTCCGCTTCACTTTATCGCGAGTTCATGGTACTTACTGTGCGACAGCTGTACATGAAATATATAATTGCCAGACAACACTCTCGACGTAAACCCGAAATAACATCTAAAAGAAAAAAATACAAGATATTCCAAGTTCCTCACTGTAAAACGACGTTTTCTCAGGGTTTTGCTTATATCCTTGCACCGTTTCTCAATAACCGAATATGTAAGGAAGTACCTTTGTATAAAAAATCGAGATTTATGTGTAGAAAGGCACTAGACGAGTATCTACAAAATCTAGATTACGACGAAACCGAGAAAATTCTTGTAAGAATTAAATAAATAACAATATGATTCCGACATATGTATATATAATGACACCCATATATATATTTAATAAAATAATATTATTTTATAATATCCGCGTAAATATTCATCCTTCAGTATAGATTTGTCAGGGATATAATGTAGGTATATTTATGTTATCATATAGAATTATTTATTTCGGTTAAATTATGAATGACCATATTAAAAATATATATATATCATAAATACTTATAATACAAAACGAAAATTATAACTAGGTTCATAAGTACCTAATATAAATTCTCTAATACGTAGTAGTTATATTTATCCCAATAATTATATTTACATAAATATATTTTTATATATCTTTTGTATACATAAAAGCATTTAATTAGTTTTTTAATTATTTTAGCATACTCATAATAAAATTAGCACTAGTGTATCCTATTTTTGTGCACTGCACTATACGAGCAAACTTGCTATCGCTGACCAACCGAAACAATAGACCTGACTGCCCGTCTATTGTTCGACATTTCAATGCAATAGCGCTTGCAGTTCGCACGCAAATATGACCCGTATTTTATAGGACGAGAATCATTACTTTGCCGTAACACAGTTATAAACTAGCACGGAAAGTAAAGTCTTTGTCTGGTTAAGTACTTACCATCAATTTTTACTTTAAGCGATTTATTTAGATAAGTTTGCATAATCAACTCTGTATTTAGTCCTAGGTACTTAAACAATGTTTTATAAGTTTGTACAAATAAATATTCTTATTCTTATTCTTAATCATTACTTTTCCGACAGATAAAAATCTTTGACGCGAGCTTTAAATACAGGTAGAGATCCAGCTTTCCTAATAGACTCAGGTAGTGCGTTCCACAACTTTACGGCCTGGATAGAAAAGGATTTGCCATAGAAACTGGTTCGGTGGAGAGGCATGTTTAATACCAAGTTTTCTGAAGAGCGAAGGATACGAGAAGGATGGGGATGGGAACAGTGGAGAAACTCAAAACGCTCCTTTAAATATAATGGAGTGAGAGGGTTGAAGAGTATGTTATAAAGAAGAGAAAGTATGTGAGAATCCCGGCGAAGACGGATAGGAAGGAGTTTTGTGCGGAACTCCGAAATATGGTCGTATTTGCGAAGCCCAAAAATAAATCGTATACAGACGTTTTGGAGACGTTCAAGCTTATTGAGCTGCTCTTCAGTGAGGTCAAGGTAGCAGACGTCTGCATAGTCAAGGATAGGAAGTATCACAGATTGAGCGAGCACAATTTTAGTAGCAGTAGGTAGAAAATTTCGGAGTCTTCTCAACAAGGCGGCGGAGGCAAAAATCTTACGGCTCACAGCATCCATTTGTGGGGCCCAAGTCATGTCGCAATCCATTAATATTCCCAAATTTTTAACGCTATTACTAAAAGGAACTGTGACTCTATTAAATTCAATATTGGGCAGAGTGGACCAGTCGATTTTAACGGAAGTGCGAGAACTACCTATTATAATAGCCTGTGTTTTGTTTGGGTTAATCTGGAGACCGTAGGCTTCGCTAGAAGCACAACATGTTCTACCTAAGTCAGTGGTTTTATAATTAATTACAAATCAAATACATATACATATTATTAAAAGAATTACAGAAAAGTGAATAAAATAAACTTGGTAACCAATGGGCGGCCTTATCGCTTAGAATCGATCTCTTCCAGGCAACCTTTAAAAACCTTTAAAAAATTAAAAACTTTTACTAAGTAGAGCTGTTTATGCGCTGGTTGAACACAGACGTTGTTGGTCCTGTCTACTGCGTGAGTGACTTGGGTTTTAAATAGATTAATATTGTTTTTAACAAAAACAGCTATCTCAAAAATGTAGAGTTCTGGAACGGTAAGTACATTTAATGCTGTAAAGCAGGGTTTACAAATGTCGATTGTCTTCAGGCCATACATAGCCCTTAAGCATCTTTTTTGTGACTTAAAGATCTTTTCTCTGTCCGTACAGTTTCCCCAAAACATAATGCCGTACCGTAATTTAGATGAAACGTAGCTGTGATACACGGTTTTAAGTGCATCCATACCAACGATTTTCCGCAGTTTGTAGAGCATATATGCATATTTGCTGAGTGCCTTGCATACTTCATTCATCAGCTTGTATATGCCAGTTCAATTGCCTGTCGATTGTAAGACCTAAAATTTTTGTATTGGTGGTTAACTCTACTATTTGGTTTTTATACTGAGTTTTAGTTTCAGGCATAGGCAGACGTTGTGAAAAGTGCATGATTTTTGTTTTGTTTATATTGAAACTTAAATTATTGTTGTCCAGCCAGTCTATTGTTTTATGTAGAGTATCATTTATATCGGTTCCATAAGTTTCAAGAGATGTACATTTGACTATGGCTGTGCTGTCATCTGCGAATAGGATCATGGGATGTTTTATGGCTAAGGGTAAATCGTTAATGTAGAGTAAGAATAATAAGGATCTTAATGTGCTACCCTGAGGCACACCATACTTGATTATTCGTCCCTCGGACGTGTATCTTATTTCTGCTTTGGCTTTTGTACATATTCTTCTTATCTCTGTAAATTGGGTTCTTTTATAGAGGTAAGATTTAAAGAGATTATATGCGTTCCCTCTGATCCCATAGCGAAAGAGTTTGTCTAATAGTATTTCGTGATCTACAAAGTCAAACGCTTTTGTCTGTATCTACAAAATCTAGATTACGACGAAACCGAGAAAATTCTTGTAAGAATTAAATAAATAACAATATGATTCCGACATATGTATATATAATGACACCCATATATATATTTAATAAAATAATATTATTTTATAATATCCGCGTAAATATTCATCCTTCAGTATAGATTTGTCAGGGATATAATGTAGGTATATTTATGTTATCATATAGAATTATTTATTTCGGTTAAATTATGAATGACCATATTAAAAATATATATATATCATAAATACTTATAATACAAAACGAAAATTATAACTAGGTTCATAAGTACCTAATATAAATTCTCTAATACGTAGTAGTTATATTTATCCCAATAATTATATTTACATAAATATATTTTTATATATCTTTTGTATACATAAAAGCATTTAATTAGTTTTTTAATTATTTTAGCATACTCATAATAAAATTAGCACTAGTGTATCCTATTTTTGTGCACTGCACTATACGAGCAAACTTGCTATCGCTGACCAACCGAAACAATAGACCTGACTGCCCGTCTATTGTTCGACATTTCAATGCAATAGCGCTTGCAGTTCGCACGCAAATATGACCCGTATTTTATAGGACGAGAATCATTACTTTGCCGTAACACAGTTATAAACTAGCACGGAAAGTAAAGTCTTTGTCTGGTTAAGTACTTACCATCAATTTTTACTTTAAGCGATTTATTTAGATAAGTTTGCATAATCAACTCTGTATTTAGTCCTAGGTACTTAAACAATGTTTTATAAGTTTGTACAAATAAATATTCTTATTCTTATTCTTAATCATTACTTTTCCGACAGATAAAAATCTTTGACGCGAGCTTTAAATACAGGTAGAGATCCAGCTTTCCTAATAGACTCAGGTAGTGCGTTCCACAACTTTACGGCCTGGATAGAAAAGGATTTGCCATAGAAACTGGTTCGGTGGAGAGGCATGTTTAATACCAAGTTTTCTGAAGAGCGAAGGATACGAGAAGGATGGGGATGGGAACAGTGGAGAAACTCAAAACGCTCCTTTAAATATAATGGAGTGAGAGGGTTGAAGAGTATGTTATAAAGAAGAGAAAGTATGTGAGAATCCCGGCGAAGACGGATAGGAAGGAGTTTTGTGCGGAACTCCGAAATATGGTCGTATTTGCGAAGCCCAAAAATAAATCGTATACAGACGTTTTGGAGACGTTCAAGCTTATTGAGCTGCTCTTCAGTGAGGTCAAGGTAGCAGACGTCTGCATAGTCAAGGATAGGAAGTATCACAGATTGAGCGAGCACAATTTTAGTAGCAGTAGGTAGAAAATTTCGGAGTCTTCTCAACAAGGCGGCGGAGGCAAAAATCTTACGGCTCACAGCATCCATTTGTGGGGCCCAAGTCATGTCGCAATCCATTAATATTCCCAAATTTTTAACGCTATTACTAAAAGGAACTGTGACTCTATTAAATTCAATATTGGGCAGAGTGGACCAGTCGATTTTAACGGAAGTGCGAGAACTACCTATTATAATAGCCTGTGTTTTGTTTGGGTTAATCTGGAGACCGTAGGCTTCGCTAGAAGCACAACATGTTCTACCTAAGTCAGTGGTTTTATAATTAATTACAAATCAAATACATATACATATTATTAAAAGAATTACAGAAAAGTGAATAAAATAAACTTGGTAACCAATGGGCGGCCTTATCGCTTAGAATCGATCTCTTCCAGGCAACCTTTAAAAACCTTTAAAAAATTAAAAACTTTTACTAAGTAGAGCTGTTTATGCGCTGGTTGAACACAGACGTTGTTGGTCCTGTCTACTGCGTGAGTGACTTGGGTTTTAAATAGATTAATATTGTTTTTAACAAAAACAGCTATCTCAAAAATGTAGAGTTCTGGAACGGTAAGTACATTTAATGCTGTAAAGCAGGGTTTACAAATGTCGATTGTCTTCAGGCCATACATAGCCCTTAAGCATCTTTTTTGTGACTTAAAGATCTTTTCTCTGTCCGTACAGTTTCCCCAAAACATAATGCCGTACCGTAATTTAGATGAAACGTAGCTGTGATACACGGTTTTAAGTGCATCCATACCAACGATTTTCCGCAGTTTGTAGAGCATATATGCATATTTGCTGAGTGCCTTGCATACTTCATTCATCAGCTTGTATATGCCAGTTCAATTGCCTGTCGATTGTAAGACCTAAAATTTTTGTATTGGTGGTTAACTCTACTATTTGGTTTTTATACTGAGTTTTAGTTTCAGGCATAGGCAGACGTTGTGAAAAGTGCATGATTTTTGTTTTGTTTATATTGAAACTTAAATTATTGTTGTCCAGCCAGTCTATTGTTTTATGTAGAGTATCATTTATATCGGTTCCATAAGTTTCAAGAGATGTACATTTGACTATGGCTGTGCTGTCATCTGCGAATAGGATCATGGGATGTTTTATGGCTAAGGGTAAATCGTTAATGTAGAGTAAGAATAATAAGGATCTTAATGTGCTACCCTGAGGCACACCATACTTGATTATTCGTCCCTCGGACGTGTATCTTATTTCTGCTTTGGCTTTTGTACATATTCTTCTTATCTCTGTAAATTGGGTTCTTTTATAGAGGTAAGATTTAAAGAGATTATATGCGTTCCCTCTGATCCCATAGCGAAAGAGTTTGTCTAATAGTATTTCGTGATCTACAAAGTCAAACGCTTTTGTCATATCCAATATATATGGCACATATAGGAGTTCGTTCATCTACTCCTCTTAAAATTTTTGTTAAAAGGTTGAAGTCGAATATACCTATATTTATGGATTTTCCCCTACTAAAACTATTCTGTTCATCTACTAATATTTTTTTTTCTAAGAATGAGTTTAATGCATTAATAATTATTTTTTCGTATATTTTTGAGAATGCTGATGTAAGTGCTATAAGGCGGTAGTTTTTTATGTCACATGTTTCTCCTGTACTCTTGTAGAGTTTTTATCACAACAGGTTTCAGACCGTCTGGGAAAACGCCATCTGTTATACTAGGTTTATAATGTGGCTTAGGTGAGGAGATACAGAGCTGCTCACTGATTTAATTACTTGAATAGAAATGTCGTCGTAGCCAGTGCTTTTTTATTTTTAGCGCTTTTATAATCTTTTCTACTTCAAGAGGGATAGTCGGGGAGATGAAAATAGAGTTGACTGTTGACTTTATGTTTTTATTATACTCTAATGATTTATTTTGATGTGAGTTTATCTGCTCTATGAAATAGTCCTTAAATGCAGTAGCTATATCTAATGGTTCCGTATAATTATTGTTGTTATATGTAATATTTGTACTATTTTCACGAGGTGTATTTTGTTTCGTCCTATTAATTATTTCTCAAATTGTCTTTGATTTGTTTAAAGATTACTTGACATTCGAGTTGGTTGTCTAATAATTAACTTAAGGTTATAACAAAGCAATAAGTTTTCAAACTCTAAAGAAACTCGATTATTTTTAAAATACCTATGTTAAAATCACCACATAGAATAACGTGTATTTTAGTGTTACAAATTTTCATCAATAGTTCTAATAGTTTATAAAATAAATTAATTTTCGTGGGATTAGGCACTGTCTATAGACACACTAAAATAATTTCATATTGTTTAATTTCGATGGCGCAGCACTCAAATAGAGTTTGTACACATAGTTTTGCTACATTTAATTTTATTAAATGCTATACCATTACGGACCAATATGCATGCTCCTCCACGGGTTTTACCTCTAGAATAACAAGCTGCAAGATTGAAGTTTGGTATACTAAGTAGGTCTTCTTTTCCTGCTGAAATGAAATGCTCTGTGATGCAGAGTACGTCTATGTCAATACACTGTTGTTCATTTATGCCTTCTACATATAGGGTCAATAGGTCAGATTTATTAAATAGCCCTGCACTATTTTGGTGCATTATATGTACATATATAGTTATTCGTGAAAAAACTGAAACTCGTTATTTTCCTGTTTCTCTGCAGGTTCTTCATTCATGCTTGAAGTACAGGAAAAATTCTGCTGAGCTATGTGTTTAGTAAATTTTCCCAAGTTGTGAAGAATGATCCACCAACCCGTTTTATCGGCATTCAACACTAGTCCAGAGTCATGTGACCATTTGCATATTGCGGCAGTCATCTTAGATGCGTGCTTGAGCGACTAAAACAGCTTTGTCAGCTGCCATCAAGCAAGTATCGTCCGCAAATTGGTATACAGTACATTTTTTAATTATATTATTTAAATCATTTACATAGGTGAGGTAATGCAGTGCGAGAACGGAACCTTGGGCTACTACTGGTACCTTCAGTAATTTTGACTCTTTCACTGCACTCACCTCCAACCCTTACTAATAATTGGTCAAATTAGTTTGAAAACACTATACCCTAAATGCTTTAGTCATTCCATATTCATCATCATCATCAGCCCGTACACGTCCACTGCTGAACATAGGCCTCCCCCAAACGACGCCACGAATAGCGGTCCTGAGCCGCCTCCATCCAACGACTCCCTGCGACCGCTACGATGTCGTCGGTCCATCGAGTGGGAGGTCTTCCCACACTCCGTTTCGCATTGCATCGCGGTCGCCACTCGAGGACCTTTACTCCCCAGCGGTTATCGGCTCTACGAGCTATATGGCCTGCCCATCGCCATTTCAGCCTGCTGATTCTGAGAGCTATGTCGGTAACTTTGGTTCTTCTACGAATTTCCGTATTCCGGACCCTATCGCGTAGAGAAACTCCGAGCATAGCTCTCTCCATAGCTCGCTGGGTGACTTTGAGCCTATGCACAAGGCCTATAGTGAACGACCACGTCTCGGATCCGTAAGTCATCACTGGTAGCACATATTGGTTAAAGACTTTCGTCTTGAGGCTCTGCGGTATCTGTTCCATATTACAAACACAAAAAGAAATACTCAGTATTTTGATTCTTACATTTACCTTCATTTATAGACTCGTAAAATTAGATCAGCTGGGCGCAAAAACGTCCAACTTTTATCACTCACTAGCGCGTGGAGCGAACGGAGCCAGCTGGAGCTGTCGACCGCACGTGCAACCGGCTCATCGCTAGCATAGGCATGACATTATTAAAACAGACATTGTTCCGTGACGGAATAGGATAGGTACCTACGCCTCACATTTATTCAATTTGTTAGGGTAGCTTCTGGCCAATTCAAAATATACGCAATTTGGAGGGTAGACTCTCGACTTGCTGTTAATTGTTTGCAATTGGCTGAGGGGTGCTCAGGCCACTCACGTGACCAGCGGCTGCCGCCGAGGATACCGAGAATTGGCTCGCGCATCAGTCCTTCAAAAACCTCCACGCAGCGCAGATGCAATATATCTTGCCGTCAGCCTCAGTTCCCGAACCGTCGATACACCCCATGTTGCGCGGTCATCTTCGACAGTGCTGATCGCCCGAGGCTTCGCTCGGTTATCCCTTATATCGTACCCAAAAAGACACACCGCAATCCCCGAATCGAGTCAAACTACCGCCTATGGAAGCCCGAGTGTTGGAGGAAGTTCACAGTGGATCCAGCTGATGGAAAATCGTGAGTACCTACCTACGCCCCGTCAGCCACCACTTAGATTCCTTAACAGACATATGTATGTATAACGTAAAGTTTTCTAGATATTGGGGTGACCACCATAGCCTACTGACTCCCATTAGGTACCTACATACATCTCCCCTACCTATGTACGACATTCAATGTTCAGCTTTATATAAATATTGACATTTATCTTAATATCATTGTACCTATTGAGATTTAGATACAGCATAATAAACATGTATTAGACACATAAGAGGTGTATAAATGTAACTGGTGAACCGAGGCGAATGTGACTATCAACTTTGAAGTTTTAACTTAATCTTTTGCCATGATCGTCCAGTTAGATAAAATTATAATAGAAGGTATGGGTGCGGATGGGTTGAAATAATCAGGACGCGGTTAGTTTACCTTGTTGACAAATAGTTCCAATAGCGAAAGTCACGGCCTCCGATTCACTGAGCACCTGCAGGGCTGGATAGTGCGCGCGCAGGCTCCGCGCCAGCGCCGCCAGAAGCGCCGCGGTCAGCGCCAGTACGCCGCCGCCCGCCGCCCACACGCCGCGGCTGAACGGTTGCAGGAACACGTTTGAGACCGACGACTGCGACGGTTGACGGAATATAAACGCGCCTCTGCAAACCCCACACCGCGCACCGACTTGATCTTTAATGTTCATACGCAAGGCTGTGTATCTGGTTCGGTCGGAGAAAAAAAATTTAATTTTCATATATGTACTGAGGAGGTCAAAATACGTACGTGAACCCAAAGATGTAAATCGTTTCTAGTCGTTCCGGCATATGGGCATAATATAAGTTACTTATTATTGCCAATTCTGTGGGCTTTTCAGAACTTTATGCATAAAATATACATAATTATGCCGACAAGTGTGTGTCGGGCCAAAAAAATCAGGTTCTGTAGGTGCGCGGTTCATTATTCTGCTTAGTTTAGTAGTCGGACACTAGTAGAAAGACTTTCGTTCACTTCAGGCTTTCGAACCAGACTAGATTGCGGCAACACCCGACCTACAGAAGCCGGTGGTGCTCAATAGTGTAAGCATTAGGTGACCTGAGTTCGCAGGTTTCCGCCACGAAATCCATGATTTGCCAGCGGTCGGCGCGCATGAAGATGGAGGAGGCACCGATGATCACGGCGCGCCGCTGCAGCGCGCCCGCCAGTCCGGAGAACGAGCCGTCGGACTGCCGCGCGCCGTACACCAGCTCCTGCCGCATGTTATGTCTGCAAACACACGATAACGTGAAAGAAGACGGGAACGAGCCTGCTCGAATTGCATTCAAAGGTTCGTACTTGCTTGTAATTCAAGTCCTCAGCTAAGAGCATCATCAAAGGGTAGGTGAGCTTCGGAAAGGTGTCTATCTGCCGGTTCGTCAGGTCAGACCAGCCTTTGAAGTTCTGCGGCTCCGATATCTAAGAAACGTTCCTTCAATTTAACGAACCCGTTAGAAGACAAGATGCAGATAGTTTAGTATCCTGTCTCCACTCACCACGACGCCAGCCGACAGGTACACATTCCTTAGATTCTGTCGTCTCCTCGCGGTAGGCAGGAGTCCGCTCCACATGCTCATCATCTCCTTGAGGCTGTCGTTCCTGCTCATCTGCAGCGGGGTGACGATGAGGGGCTGGTCCCTCTTCACGCGGTACACGTCGAGGACCTCTCTCGGAGCCAGCCAAGTCACGTCGGAGTCGGGCAGTATCTCCACCGCGTCCAGGAGCTCGAGCGAGGCGTTAGCAGCCTCGTGGAGGAGCAGCCAGGAGTAGTGCTGAGTGAAGGCGTGCGAGGCGGAGGCCTGCCACGAGATAGTACTATGAAAAAAATCATCATCATAAAGGCCCGCTTACTTTATGTACCTTACCTACCTCACTGAGAATGCGGTCGGCATGCTCGCAGACAGCGTCGAGGAGCACCCCCTCCCGGCGCGAGGGCTCGGGGCGCGCTTGCGGCGGGGGCGCGATGCCCAGCTGCTGACGCACGCGCACGCGCAGCCCGAGCGCCGCGCCGCGAATCACCAGCGCCGATGTCGCATCTGTCAGCCACCACTCATCCATCACTAAATCTCTGCGTCTAGCTAAATGAAAAGAGCACAAGGCAAAGCAAAATACGAATATTTGTCAAGATCAGAAGATGTAACCTGGAGGCCAGCAGGTGTAGGCCGTCATCGAGAGGATCTGCTTCGACACGAAGAACGTGGCTATGAAGGTGAGGGGCATCATCTTGACGACGAATGTGTGTGTCCCTGCAAGCCTGCCGCAAGCACGTACGTAGCCGTTCAATATGGCGTCGCACATGGGTAGTAAATATACCTAAGTACTAGGTACCTTACTTATGTATTCTATGATTAGTGTATATAAACCATTTAGGGGGCGATTTGATGTTTGAACAGCAATCGCAGCAAACGATGAAGGTTTGTAGATAATTGACTAGGTATATTACTCGAAATTACTAACGTTCAGGCGCTAGGTACCTGTGTTTGCTGAAGCTATCATCATCATCATCATCTCCAACAACGCGAGTACAACAACACTGGTGGGTTATGGGTACAGGCATGATGCCCAGCTTCTGACCGTTTATTTTGGTTCGTTGCGGTTTGACTGCTGCTATAGGTACCTAATGTGTGCAGGCGCACGGGAATCAATAATGGAAGGTATGTCAGGACCAGGAGTCGGAGTAGATTCGGTATACCTCAAAGTAGGGGACGGGCAAGCAAAATGGAGGGCGGGCAAAACGAATATTTGTTCTAATTCGATACTTAATCGATGTTACGAGACACAACTACGTTAGTTCGATTCGTTATACATATGCTTCTTTTTCTTCTTTCTAGCCTTTTCAACCAGTAGTCTGGTGTAGGCCTCCTTCAAACTCTTCCATTTCCTTCTACTTTGGACTGTTAATGTCCAGTTGCAGCCCGCTATCTTCTTGATGTCGTCCTTCCATCCCATTTGTGGCCGTCCCACCGGTCTATGTTTCCCCCATGGTCTCCACTCCAAGAGCTTCTTGCTCCATGATGTCTCTTTGCAGGCTATGTGGCCTGCCCATTCCCACTTATGTCTTCCAACTCTCTAACTGATGTTAAATACTTAGCTTTTTTGTCTCAGCCATTCATTTGTTTTTCCTGAACCTCAGCGTCATACCTACAAGCTTTCTCTCCATTGCCCTTTGAGCAACCTTTAGCTTGTGGATAGTGGCGTTAGTGGTCACCCAAGTTTCAGCTCCGTACGTCAGAACTGGTAGGCCGCACTGGTCGAATATACGAGCTTTTTGTAGTTTGGCGAGGTTAATTTTGAAGGCGAATTCTAGTTTGGAGAAAGCGGCTGTCTATTTTGTTATCTTGATTGTCTCGACCAATTTTTTTTTCCTGGCCCAAGTAGATATACGTATTTGTCCACACGCTCTATTAAAGTATTGTCCATCTTTAGGCCTTGCGTGGTTTTAGTGACTGATGTCAGTATCTTGGTTTTATTCAAGTTCATCTCCAGACCTTGCTTGTGATGCTTCTTGAAGTTCTTGGATCATGATTTGTAGTTCTTGTGGAGTTTTGGAGAAAAGAACTTTGTCATCTGAGTACCTGAAACGGACCCTACGTTTTTTTATCTTGGGTCTGTTCATAACTATAAAATGCTCTACTGTGGGAGGATATAATTTGTGGTAGTACTTTTCAGTGACTCTCAGCAAGTTCATTCTGTCATTTACTAAGTTCCCTTTCTCATCCTTAAGCTTTGTTATTAGTTTCTTGCCCGGTTGCCTCCTCCTCCTCCATCCTGCAGAAGTTTTTAGGGCCCTTGTTCTTACCGACTATGTCCTCTATTAACTTATGTTTGCACTTTTTAAATCACATCAACAAAGCTTTTATTTGTTTGATTTGTTTTTCAGATCTATTCCGGTATTATTTCTAGCTCATTCTCTAATTTATCTCTGTAGGTATCTATACCACTACTTTATTTTAAATTTCAATTGGTCTACTTTGTTTGGGTAGGGCACAGCAGGATAAGTACCTACCTACTTACCTACATAGGGAATTGTTTAAAAATTCGCTTTGTAAGCTAAGAATATCTTTTAACTAAAAGGTATCTAATCTATCTATACTTATAATAAAACTGTAACAGGTCCAATTCTGTACATTGAAGATATTTAGAATTTTTTTTGGAGGGCACTCTATTATCGATACTGATGCCAAAAATGTTTTTTTTTTTCCATCATGTCTGTCTGTCTGTATCTTGGCCGCGCATAGCTCCGAAACTACTGAACGTATTGAAATGAAACTTGACAGGATTTGAGTTCACACTACGAGGAAGGACATAGGATACTTTTTATCCCGGCTTTCAATAGGATTCCCTTGGGAGAGGGGATGAAAGTAAAATTGCTTGGCTGCGCATAGCGCCGAAACCACTGAAGGTATTCTAATGAAACTTAGCATGATTTAAGTTCATATTACGAGAAAGGGCAAGGTATACTTTTCATCCCGGATTTCAATAGGGTTCCTTTGGGAGAGGGGATGAAAGTAAAATTTCTTGGCTGCGCATAGCCCCAAAACTACTGCAGGTATTCAAATGAAACTTAGCATGATATAAGTTCATATTACAAGAAAGGGCATTAAATACTTTTTATCCCGGAATTCAGAAGGGTTCCCTTGGGAGAGAGGATGGAAGTGAAATTTTGCGCGTTGCAGGATGGCGCGCGGGGCAAGGACGGTGGAGAGCGATATCCCCTACTAGGGGGCACTGGCAGTGGGGCCCCAGGCAGTGGGGGCCCCAACAGTGGGGCCCCTCACGTAACCGGACCCTTCCAGTAGCCCCCGGCAGTGGGGCCCCACATTGCCCCGCAGTGGGACCTCAGTAGCCTCCACAGTGGGGGGCACCGGCAGTGGTGGCCGCCGGAAGATGGCCCCCCGAAGTGGGCTCCACACATTGCCCCGCAGTGGTACCCACTCATTAGCCCCCACAGTGGGGGCGCCGGCAGTGGGGCTCTCGGCAGTGAGCCCCCCGCAGCATCCCCCGCAGTGGGACCTCCAGTAGCCCCCCGCAGCATCCCCCGCAGTGGGACCCACTCAGTAAGCCCCCACAGTGGAGGGAACCGGCAGTTTGCCCCCGCAGTGGTACCCACTCATTAGCCCCTACAGTGGGGGCGCCGGCAGGGGGGCTCTCGGCAGTGAGCCCCCCACATTTACCCGCAGTGGGACCTCCAGTAGCCCCCCGCAGTGGGGCCCGTACATTGCCCCGCAGTGGGACCCACTCAGTAAGCCCCCACAGTGGAGGGCACCGGCAGTTTGCCCCCGCAGTGGGACCCTCTGTAGCCCCCGTAGTGGCCCCTCCGCAGTAGGGTAAAATTTCTTGGCTGCGCATAGCGCTGAAACTACAGAATGCATTCAAATTAAACTTGGCATGATTTAAGTTCATACTACGATGAAGGTCATGTAATAATTAAAAGTTCGTCAGGGTTCCCTTGGGAGTGGGGATCGTGACATTTCTCGGCCTAAAATAGCGCAATAACTGCTGAATGGATTTGAATGATACTTAGCATGATTTGAGTTCATACGAGGAAGGACATAAAATACGAGTCCATACCCCAAAGCCAACAAAATTATTACAAAATTGTTATTAGTGCCGATAAACGACCTACTGGACAGCATCCGGTTGGTACAAAGCTCTCGCTACCAATGATGTTGCCGTCGTTCTGGTAGATCAGCACTGTGACAGGCGGGACATTGTGCTGCGTACCCGGGATGACCGCTTGCAATGCATTAGCGAAACGCACCAGGCATTTGATGCTCTTCAGTCTCTACTCGCTTATAAACCTACTGTCGAGGCGAAGACGGATACAACTCTGATCTTCTACATGTGAATCCGAAAACTGACGAGACTGGATACAAAAAAAGTTTCCGCAATGCAATTCTACGCCTAGATACATTTTACCAATAAGAGAAGGTTGCATTGCTCACCTGCAAAGGTTTCGAGGTTTGTTCAACCGTTTTCTGGTGAACACTTACGCCAAAATTAAAACGGAGTGTTTGGTATACATCAGAACAGAACAAATGAGAGAAGACTGCGCGCTGAGAATTATGTAGAACTGCGAGACGCCATGAACCAAGATAGAAATTGTGAAGATTTAGGACGACTGGTGATTCTTCCTTCCAGTTTTAGAAGTGGACAATAGATGTGTAGTGCCATATTCTCCAGTAGGTACTATCAGAAGCTTTTGAAACGCATAATTTACCTAGGTAAATGTGGAGCTGTGTGACGTCCAGTCAATAAAATCTAGGTATATGTAAATCTATACTATTAAAAATAAGTAAGGTTTGTGAGGTTGTAGGGAGTAATCTCTGAATCTACTGATCCAATTTTGAAAATTCTTTCACCTATTGAAAAACACGTTATTTACGAGTGTTATTGGCTATATATATTAACAACTGAAAATGTTTACCACCCAACGAAGTGGGCACGGGTCAGCTAGTCTATTATAATTTATAAACTTGAAGAGCATAAAATTTGATACAAAAGGATTAGAAGATTTTGGCTTAGTCAACGGCCGCCATTTTGTTATTTTTTCAAAATGGCGGCGCACGACCATTCCCACATATATCGCTTGCAGACACTTAAATAAACAAAAAAAGCTATGGTCACCATATTCCTAAAGTGTCAGGTTACAAAGTTATTTGTTAAAAATAGATCAATGGTTTAACTTAAGACAGAAACTTTACACAGAAAGTACTTCAGAAGCGCAAAGCGTTACAGGGAGAACTGAAGCACCAAAGAGAATAAGGTAACAATGTTGTTCTTAAATATGTAGGTACGACAAATTAATAACATTAGAAAAGAAGGAAAAGACAAATGACCACTTTAACAGCGACGCCAGCCGAACGAACAAAAGACCTTTAGCTCGGTACAAAGATAACTCAAATTCGAAGAAAAACAAAACAATAAACAGCGTAACAACTTAGTTTAAAAATAACAAAATGACAGAGGAAAAACAACAGCCTAGCCAAAGGAACCAACAGACACAAAAATTCAAAAAACTAATAGAGCCCCCACCATGCCTTCTCCACTCCGATTGGTCACCGTGGAGAAGTACGACCAAAACCCCTCAAACCATGGAATGTATACAAAGGAAAAAATACGGTATAAGATAAGTCACAATATATATACATAGGAAGTCTCAACGTAAGAACTACAGGCAGATACTAAACTAACAGAATTAAGCGAAGCGACAAAGGAAATGAATTGGGATATCATAGGACTAAGCGAGACAAGAAGAAGAGAGGAAAAGATCGAAGAATATCCTAATTTCATCTGATACCACACAAATACAAACAACGGACGTAGACAAGCCAGAGACAGAAAAGCATGGAGAGATATTTTATTATTAACTTAACAAAAAAGTCACTAGGTAAATGTTTCTACGCACAATATTCTTTTGAAATAGTATTTTCTAAATGAATTATATTTATCATCTATACTTATCTATCTATACTTATAATAAAACTGTAACAGGTCCCATTCTGTACATTGAAGATATTTTGAAAAAAAATTTTGGAAGGCTCTCTATTATCGATACTGATGCCAAAAATAGCTGCGCATAGCGCCGGAACTACTGAATGTATTCAAATGAAACTTAACAAGATTTAAGTTCATATTACGAGAAAGGGCATAAAATACTTTTTATCCCGAAATTC
Organism: Eupithecia insigniata; assembly: GCA_947859395.1. Taxonomy (NCBI): domain Eukaryota; kingdom Metazoa; phylum Arthropoda; class Insecta; order Lepidoptera; family Geometridae; genus Eupithecia; species Eupithecia insigniata. The sequence goes on from OX402001.1 coordinate 15,398,997, forward strand.
ATTAGTGTTCCCGTGGGAGGGGATGGAAGTGAAATTTCTCAGCCTCGCATAGCGCCGAAACTACTCAATGTATTCAAATGAAACTTAGCATAAATTGAGTTCATACTACAAGGACATAAAATACTTTTTATCCCGGAATTCAGAAGGGTTCCCATTGCCCCACAGTGGGACGCACTCAGTAGCCCTCCACAGTGAGGGCACCGGCACTGGAACCTCAGTAGCCCCCACAGTGCACAGGGGCCCCGGCTGTGGGTTCCCGGCAGTGGGACCCTGGCAGGGGGGCCCCCAAATTGCCCCGCAGTGGAACCCACTCAATAGCCCCCACATTGGGGGCACTGGCAGTAAAGCCCCGGCAGTGGGGCCAGTAAGGTTTGTAGGGGGTAATCTCTCAATCTAATGAGACGATTTTGGAAATTCTTTTACCTATTGACTACGTTATTCGTGAGTATTGTAGACTATTATATAAACACATACATGGGCCTTAACTGTGTTCCCGGTTTGTTTCGTCTATATCTGAAAATCCAGCGGGCGGGCGGAGACGCGGGGGGTGTGGTAAGACGCGCCATTTCGTGGAAATTTTAGTCGCAATGGAGCCATTCACTGGAGCTCAGCGTGCGGTGTGCGTTCGCGCATATTATGCGAACAATAATTCTGTGACAATTGCGAGGCGCGTGTACCGTGCTCATTTTGGTTTACGAGATGTTGGTGAAGCACCAAGTGCCAAATCCATTCGTAAATGGGTCAAAATGTTTGAGGAAACCGGATCTACAGTGAGAATAAAAAATGAAGGCCGCCCAAAGTCAGCACGGACGCCAGAGACAATTCAACAAGTTAGTGAATCAATAAAACAAAATCCACAGCAATCGACGCGCAAAAGAAGCCAATCTTTGAATATCCAGAGGACCACTTTGAGGAGGATTTTGCATCATGATTTGCATCTTAAAGCTTATAAAATTCAGTTAACGCAAGAATTAAAGCCAAATGATGCTAATCTTCGACTAAATTTTGTCAATGTAATGCTGGAACGTTTTAACAATTTCTCTAACATATTGTTTAGTGACGAGGCCAACTTCCACCTCAATGGCCACGTCAACAAACAAAATTGTAGGTTTTGGGCGGAGACTAATCCCCGACAGATGCATCAACATCCTCTGCACAGCCCTAAAGTCGTTGTGTGGGCTGCAATATCAGCTAGAGGACTTATAGGGCCGTATTTCTTCGAAAATGAAAGAGGAGTTGCTGTAACGGTAAATGCTGAGAAATATTGCCAGATGCTGCAGGAATTCTTAGTTCCAGCCCTTCAAGATTTTGAAGGCCACAACTCCAGGACCTGGTTTCAGCAGGATGGGGCCACCTGCCATACTGCCACGGTGTCCATTGACATGGTGAAACAGATGTTCCATGAAAAACTCATCTCACGACGAGGAGACATTCAGTGGCCGCCCAGAAGCCCAGATCTCACACCATGTGATTATTTTTTATGGGGATATTTAAAATCTAAAGTGTACGAAAACAACCCGACAACAATTCAAGAGTTAAAAGAAAACATTGTACGGGAAATGAATGCCGTTCCGAGAGCCACTTGTCAACGTGTCGTTGAAAATCTGCATAAACGTTTTGAAGAATGTCAACGAGTTGGTGGTGGACATTTGGACAATATAATTTTTAAAAATTAGATCTCTTTTAAATTTCCATTTCATGTAGTTTTTATTGGTATAAATAAAAATGTCCAAACTTATGTCGATATTTTTTTATTTACTTTTCAAACTAGGTATACAGTTAAGGCCCACCCTGTATATTAACAACTAAAAATGTTTACCGCCCAACGAAGTGGGCACGGGTCAGCTAGTTAAATACTTATAATAAAACTGTAACAGGTCCAAGTCTGTACATTGAAGATATTTCGATTTTTTTTTTTTGATGGCACTCTATTATCGGTACTTATGCAAAAAATGTAATTTTTTTTTACATCATGTCTGTCTGTTTGTCTGTATCTTGGCCGCGCATAGCTCCGAAACTACTGAACGTATTGAAATGAAACTAGGCAGGGTTTGAGCTCATACTGCGAGGAATGACATAGGATACTTTTTATCCCGGATTTCAATAGGGTTCCCTTGGGAGAGGGGATAAAAGCAAAATTTGTTGGCTGCGCATAGCGCCGGAACTACTGAATGAATTCAAATGAAACTTGGCAAAATTTGAGACCATACTATGATGTAGGACATAGAATACTTTTTATCCCAGATTTCAATAAGGTTCCCTTGGGAGAGGGGATGAAAATAAAATTGTTTGGCTGCGCGTAGCGCCGAAACTACTAAACGTATTCAAATGAAACTTGGCAGGATTTGAGTTCATACTACGAGAAAGGACATAAAATACTTTTTATCCCGGATTTCAATAGGGTTTCCTTGCGAGAGGGGATGAAAGTAAAATTTGTTGGCTGCGCATAGCGCCGAAACTACTTAACCTATTCAAATGAAACTTGGCAGAATTTGAGTTCATACTACGGGAAAGGACAAAGGATACTTTTTATCCCGGATTTCAATAGGGTTCCCTTGCGAGAGGGGATAAAAGTACAATTTGTTGGCTGCGCATAGCGCCGAAACTACTGAATGTATTCAAATGAAACTTGGCAGAATTTGAGATCATACTATGATGTAGGACATAGGATACTTTTTATCCCAGATTTCAATAGGGTTCCCTTGGGAGAGGGGATGAAAGTAAAGTTTTTTGGCTGCGCGTAGCGCCGAAACTACTAAATGTATTCAAATGAAACTTGGCAGGTTTTGAGTTCATACTATGAGGAAGGACATAGGGTACTTTTATCCCGGATTTCAATAGGGTTCCCTTGGGAGAGGGTATGAAAGTAAAATTTCGTGGCTGCGCATAGCGCCGAAACTACTGAAGGTTTTCTCATAAAACTTAGCATGATTTAAGTTCATATTACGAGAAAGGGCATGAAATACTTTTCATGCCGGATTTTAATAAGGTTCCCTTGGGAGAGGGGATGAAATTAAAAATTTTTGACTGCGCTGAGCGCCGAAACTACTATATATATATTCAAATGATACTTAGCATGATTTGAGTTCATATTATAAGAAAGGACATAAGATACTTTTTATCCCGGATTTCAATAGGGTTCCTTTGGGAGAGGGGATGAAAGTAAAATTTGTTGTCTGCGCATAGCGCCGAAACTACTGAATGTATTCAAATGAAACTTGGCAGGATTTGAGTTCATACTATGATGAAGGACATGGATACTTTTTATCCCGGATTTCAATGGGGTTCCCTTGGGAGAGGGGATGAAAGTAAAATTTATTGGCTGCGCATAGCGCCAAAAATACTGAAGGTATTCAAATGAAATTTAGCATCATTTAAGTTCATATTACAAGAATACTTTTTATCCCGGAATTCAGAAGGATTCCCTTATGAGAGAGGAAGTGAAATTTTGCGCGTTGCAGGATGGCGCGCGGAGCAAGGGCGGTATAGAGCGATAGCCCCCCATTGTGGGGGGCACTGGCAGTAGGGCCCCAGGCAGTGGGGGCCCCAGAAGTGAGGACCCCAGCAGTAGGGCCCCTCACGCAACCGGACCTTCCCAGTAGCCCCCCACAGTGGGGGGCACCGGCAGTGGGGCCCCGGAAGTGGGGGCCGCCGGCAGATGGCACCCCAAAGCGGGCCCCCATTATTGCCCCACAGTGGTAACCCCTCATTAGCCCCCCACAGTTGGGACAGCGGCAGTGGGGCGCCGGCAGTGGGGCGCCGGCAGTGGGGCGCCGGCAGTGGGGCTCTCGGCAGTGGGCCCCCACATTTCCTCGCAGTGGGACCCTCAGTTGCCCCCCGCAGTACCCCCCGCAGTGGACCCACTCAGTAGGCCCCCACAGTGGAGGGCACCGGCAGTGGGGGCCCCCGGCAGTTTGCCCCCGCAGTGGGCCCCACATTGCCCAGCAGTGGGACCCCCAGTAGCCCCCGTAGTGGCCCTCCCGCAGTAGGGTAAAATTTCTTGGCTGCGCATAGCGCTGAAACTACTGAATGTATTCAAATGGAACTAGGCATGATTTAAGTTCATACTACGAGGAAGGTCATGTAATACTTTTTATCCTGGAATTCGTTAAGGTTCCCTTGTGAGTGGGGATGGAAGTGACATTTCTCGGCCTAAAATAGCGCAAAAACTACTGAATGGATTCGATACTTAGCATGATTTGAGTTCATACTACGAGGAAGGACATAAAGCGGTATATGTAGCAAGACTTTTCGTAACATAAATTTTCCCTCAGAATTCGTAGAGTGCGGTCATGAGCCGTGTGGTCTGGCTGAGCATAGGTCTATTTTAGACAGGCTTTATGGTGTTATAGTAGATATGACTGAGGCGGCGGTACAGACGAGGCAGTGTGGTGATGGGAGACTTAGGAAAGGAAGAAGTTTCTGTGGATGGAACACATATGTTCGCGCCGCGCACGCAGAAGCCAGGCTAAAATTCAAATGCTGGTTGCTGAGTAACAGACCCACTTCAGGCAAAGCTTATGATCAGATGTGCGAATCCCGTAAAATCTTTAAAAGCCGCCTGAAATGGTGTCAGAAAAACCAGGACCAGCTAATAATGGATAAGATTGCGAAAGAACGTGCAGCTAAAGATTTTAAGACCTTCTGGAAATCCACAGGTAATCTGAATATTAGGCCTGGCCCCCCCGTGAGCGTGGAGGGACAAAGTGATCAAAGGGAGATTGCGCAGATGTTCATGGAACACTTTAAAGTGCACTCCCCTCTCGGCCCTTCCTCTGGGGTGATCGATGCTGAGTTCAACGTTCGAGGAGACGAACCTCTTTTACATGTGTCCGCGGACCAGGTCCGCACTACAATTAAAAGGATGACGCGAGGTAAGTCTCCCGGACACGACGGGCTAAGCATCGAGCATCTCAAATACGCGGGGAACCACTTGCCCGGTCTCCTTTCCATGTTCTTCGTCATGCATACTTACCAGCTGACCTTATGAAGACTATAGTAGTGCCTATTGTGAAGAACAGGACAGGGGACATATCGGACAAAGAGAACTACCGACCAATCTCTCTGGCCACTATAATAGCCAAGGTGTTGGACAGTATGCTTGATTCTACTCTACGAAACTACCTTAAGCTACATGACGCACAGTTCGGGTTTAGACCCGGACTTTCCACAGAAAGCGCAATATTAGCACTCAAGCATACTGTCCAATACTACACAAGTCGCAGGACGCCGGTGTACCTACGCCTGTTTCCTCGACCTCTCCAAAGCATTTGATCTCGTCTCGTACGACGTGCTGTGGGGAAAGTTGAGGGACAGGAGTGTACCGCCGGACCTGTTAAAAATGTTTCGTTTTTGGTACGGACACCAAACGAATGTCATCAAGTGGTCCAATGCTCTCTCTGACGCATATGGGTTGGAGTGCGGGGTAAGGCAGGGGGGGGGGGGGGTAAGCTCAACCTCGCTCTTCAACCTATATGTAAATGATCTGATTGTTGAGCTCAGCGGCATGCGTGTCGGTTGCCATGTTGATGGTGTTTGTATAAACAACATTAGCTACGCAGACGACATGGTGCTGCTGGGCCCGACAGCGAGATCTGTCGAAGAGATGCTGAAAGTCTGTGCTGACTACGCTGTATCTCACGGTCTCCGCTACAACACAAAGAAGTGTGAATACATTGTCTTTAAGGCCGCCGGTAATAACCTTAAAGAATTCCCAGAATTAACCCTTAATGGCATGAACATCAATAGAGTTACATCTTTTAAATATCTTGGCCATTATGTTACCGACGACCTTAAAGACAATGCTGACATTGAAAGAGAACGTAGGGCTCTGGCGGTAAGAGGTAATATGTTGATCCGTAGGTTTTCCCGGTGTACAGAAGAAGTAAAGTTAACGCTTTTTAAAGCATACTGCCAAAGTTTCTACACCGGGAACCTATGGGTTAGCTACACTAAACGACCGCTAGAGGCCCTACGTATACAGTATAATAATATTTTTAGGATGATGTTGGGGCTGCCCCGTTTTTGCAGTGCATCAGGGATGTTTGCAGAGTACGAGACGGATGGATTTGCTGCCATTCTCCGGAAAAAGACCACATCCCTGATGCGCAGAGTGCGCGACGGCCCCAACACCATCCTTCAAACTATAGCTGGTAGAATCACCTCTCCCATGTGGCACTGTTTTGTGAGGAGAGTGATCTACAAAATGTTTAGTGTAGTTTAGTTTTTAGTAACTTGTAAAATAACTAACCCTAATTATAAGTGCCCGTCTATTTACTAACAAATTATGGATTCTGTTGTCCGAAATAAAAGATTTTTATTTTATTTTATTTATTTATTTTATTTATAAAATACGAGCCCATACCCCAAAAGCCAATGATTACAAAATTGTTATTAGTGGCGATAAACGACCTACTGGACAGCATCCGGTTGGTACAAAGCTCTCGCTACCAATGATGTTGCCGTCGTCCAGGCATTTGATGCTCTTCAGTCTCTACTCGCTTATATATCTACTGTCGTGGCGAAGACGGATACAACTTTGATCTTCGACATGTATGTAAATCCGAAAACTGAAGAGACTGGACACTAAAAAGTTTCTGCAACGCAATTCTACGCCTAGAAAAGGTTGCATTGCTCACCTGCAAAGGTTTTGAGGTTTGTTTAACCGTTTTCTGGTCGACACTTAAGCCAAAATTTAAATGGCTGGTGGAAACTTACGCCAAAATTAAAACGAAGCGTTTGGTATACATCAGAACAGAACTAATGAGAGAAGACTGCGCGCTGAGAATTATGTAGATCTGCGAGACGCCATGAATCTAGATAGAAATTGTGAAGATTTAGGACGACTGGTGATTCTTCCTTCCAGTTTTAGAACTGGACAATAGATGTATAGTGCCCTATTCTCCAGTAGGTACTATCAAAAGCTTTTGAAGCGCATAATATACCTAGGTAAATGTGGAGCTGTGTGACGTCCAGTCAATAAAATCTAGGTATATTTAAATCTATACTATACTACACTAATAAAAATAAGTAAGGTTTGTGTGGTTGTAGGGGGTAATCTCTGAATCTACTGAGCCAATTTTGAAAAATCTTTTTCCTATTGTATTTGTTTAAACACACATCGTTTAAACCACGTTATTTGCGAGTTTTATAGACTACTAAAAATGTTTACGGCCCAACGAAGTGGGCACGGGTCAGCTAGTATATAAAATTGATTCAATTGTTAGTGTTAGAGCTTATTTCAGGGAGGGAAAGATATTAACATTCCTATGTATTTATATGTATATTAGAATCATGCTTATTTGTAAAAAAGAATAATCACTTATTCGATACATATTCTCGCCCGCAGAACCTAAGACCACAAAATAAACTATCAATACCCTTCTCTAGACTTAACATGTATCATTCAGGTCCCCATGCCATGTGCGTGAAAATATATAACAACCTTTCAATAGACCTTTAAGAAGAAGATAATTTGAACAGATATAGAAACAAATTAAAGCATTTTTTGCTTGAAAAATGCTTTTATAGCCTAGAAGAATATTTTGAAAAATAGATGTAATTATTATAAGATCTTTGTTTTCTCTCTGTGATTATCTGTTTTTCTCTCTGTGATTACCTAATTAAGTTTTTAGCACCAGTTATAGTTTTATTTCTCAATTTTATAGTAATTCTAGCTAAGTGAACAGATTTAGAATAGATTAATTGTAACTTAATTTATTTAGTTATTTAAGCCTACAAATAATTGTATCTAGCCTAGCATTTATATTGGCGTGCCCTTGCAGGGTGCATGTTGGACATTTTAATTTAACTTTAAGACCTACTGTACACATGCATGCAATAAAATATTGAGTATAATATAATTTGTGACCGGTGCGCGATCTCAGCCCTCTATCTCAAACGGTTGAGCGCTTAAAAAATGTGGGCTACAAAGTTTTGTTGCAAACTGTACCTATGCTCTACAATTGTATAATTGAGTTAACATCATTGAAGGTAAAGAAAGCGAAAAACCGATTTTGTGACATTTGGCCTTGAATATCTTACGAAGCAAACACGATATTTTATGAGACTTGAGACAACAACATTTATGACGCCAAAATGAAGGGGATAATAGGTGGTATAGGTACGAGGTTCCAGCCGACTTCAATTAATATTTGGTATAGGTACGAGGTTCCAGCTGACTTCAATTAATATGTGGTATAGGTACGAGGTTCCAGCTGACTACAATTAATATGTGGTATAGGTACGAGGTTCCAGCTGACTTCAATTAATATGTGGTATGGGTACGAGGTTCCAGCTGACTTCAATTAATATGTGGTATAGGTACGAGGTTCTCTCTAAAACATAGAAAACGAGCAGAAGATATTAGATCGAGCACTAAAGTCGTAGACGTTATTAACAAAGTCAAACAGCTAAAATGGAGATGGACAGGTCACATGTCAAGAGAAAGCAAAGACAATTGGACAAGATTCATAACATAGTGGTACCCACGCGACGGCAAACGGAAAAGAGGTAGACAGCTCAAAAGATGGGAGGACGAGATAAGGAAAGTAGGAGGTTCCACATGGTCTCGAACGGCACGCAGCAGAAAACAATGGAAGGGGCTGGAAGAGGCTTATGTGTCACAGGTCACAGGACACTCTAAAAATATAAAGAAATTTAATACGCAAAGTGTAAATCTGCTATTGTAAATTTTTAGCAATAAAAAGCTTAAATAAAAAAAAAGTAGGTACGAGGTTCCAGGTGACTTCAATTAATATGTGGTATAGGTACGAGATTCCAGCTGACTTCAATTAATAGGTCGACTCAACTTTTTTGTTGAAATGATTGGACTATGTTGTTAAACGAAAAATAAAAATACTATTTTGTAACATAGCTAAATTCTTTTATTTCCCTAAAACCAGCTTTCTAATAACAATTATATGTGGGTATATAAAGTGCTATTGTAAGTATAGCTTACAAACAGTGATCAGATTATATACGTCAATACTTTTCTAAGTAAACACTTAATTAAAAGAAATTATAACAGTGTCAGAACAAGCGATACCAATAGTGGCGCGGATCACCCGCGCGGTCAACTCGATTAAATCATCAACAACACATACATATATTTGTTTTAAGTACATACTAGAATTATACTTATAAGTAAGTTTATGGTATTTTGATTTATCACATTGGTTTAATAATATATATATTAATATTTGCTAATGGTAAAGCTAACCAGGTACGCATACCTTTGCAACTAGCAAGGAACCACACCGCTAACAGCCCACAACTTTACTGTAAACATTTGTTGAACATCACAGCCGCGGGCGCGCATCACCGCAGCAGCAGGTCCGGCGCGGTGCTGTTGAGGGGCAGGCCCCTCCTGCCGGGGGAACAGTCCGGGTTCTGCGTGAACAGCTGCGTGTAGGAGACGAGCAGCAGCAGCAGCGCCGAGCCGAGCGCCGAGCCCGCCTGTGTGGCCGCGCCCGCCGCCCGCATACCTCGCGCGCCGCCCGCCCGCGCCCAGCCGTACAGCCACATGCGAGCGTACGACACCACCCCCGACACACCCACCCAGCAGCACACCACCAGCGCCGAGCCGCCAGCGCTACCCGCCAGGGGCGGCATAGGGCTCAGCAGCGCCGTCGCCACCATCCAGCCCAGCGGCGCCAGCGCGACCAGCAGCGCCGCGGCCAGTGTGTGCGCGCGCACGGGCGCCAGCCACACGCCGCACAAGCAGGCCACCGGGTTAGCCATTGCGCTCAGCGTCACCGCCAGGTGGTACGCGCGGTTCCCGTAGGGCATGCAAGAGTAGGACTGGATGGAAGGCATCACGCCGTTGGACAGGCCGTTCAGCGCGGCGACCAGCAGCAGCACGGCCAGCCAGCGCGGCGTCAGCAGCGCGGCGCGGGGCGCGCGCGCCTCCTCGTCCTTAGCGGCGGAGGCGGGCAGCGCGCGCTCCGGCAGGAACGTGCGCAGCGAGTCTATCAGCGCGAAGGCGAGCAGCGAGCATGCCGACAGCGCCGCTAGCGCCAGCAGGAACGCCGTGCTAGAGAAGCGCGGCTCCGGGTGCACGGCCACGAGCCCCGGGCCCCCGGCCGGGTTCGGTACGCAGGCCGGCTCGCCGCCCACGCCCTGCGCCAGAGCCAGCAGGCTTGGTAGGAACCCACTGAGCCCCTCGCCCACGAGGTAGGTGGCGAGGTAGGCGTCGCGGAAGTGCCGCAGGTAGGGGTAGAAGAGCACCGAGCTTGTGCAGCCGACGAGCGCGGCGCAGAAGGTGAGCGCGAGGAACGCGAGGGAGCGAGGCTCGCCGGCGAGCCAGGCGGTGCGCTCGTACAGGAAAGCGTTGGTGGCGAGCGCAAGCGTGCCGACGCCGAGCAGGCCGCAGATGTAGGGCGCGTCGGGCGCGCGAGGGATCAGCCGCCGCAGCAGCGCGTACAACAGGATGCCCACGTTGGCCAGCTGGATGGCGAGCGCCATGGAGGCGGGCAGCGCCCAGCCCTCGGGCAGGCGCCGCACGAGCAGAGGCAGCTGCACGTACAGTCCGTTCACTCCGAGCCAAGTGCCCAGCCCCCACACCACCATGAGCGCGTCGAGCGACACGCGCCGCTGCAGCCCCCACATGCCGCGTGCTTGCTGTTTGCGAGCCGGGAGACACGGAGACACCTCCTCCTTGTCGGTCGCCGCCCTGTAACACGATCACCGCTGTATACGTGGCTGACACCGCGCGCATGCACCGCACCGTCTAGCGCGCAGGTATTTATGTTCGTTTCCGACTGATCCGTCCGCGGCTTTATACAGAATACCTAGTTGTAAGCCGTAGCGATAATTATTTGATAAGAATTCGTTTAGCTGTGTACGAAAGCGAATACAAATTCACAGTGTTGTCTTCCAAATTTCATAAAGATTAACCGCCTCTACAAAACAGTCACGTAGAAAGGTAGCATACTCTTCTAAAAAATCGATAAATTAGGACATATTGTGTTCCTCCAGTCAGATGCTAGTTCCAGGGCTTAAATTTAGTTGAATATTGTAATTTTCTACCAAACAAAGTAATGGTCACTAGACTTTGTAAAGAGAAGCAGCAACTGACAGTGGCGAGGGTCCGACGAGGGCCGCTGCGGCCGATAGCCCCGCGGAGCCGGGTGGCGGCGGCGGCGGCCCGCGCAGTAGCGGTACTGACTCATCAATGTCATTTGTTAATCGCAACTCCATTAGTATTTATTCACTTTGTTAAAAATGGCAACAGGTTCTTTTACTATCACTAAAAGTTACGTAACGTAATCCGATTCACAAAAATATTTGACTTGAGGCAACCGAAAATGAAATACAAGTTGAAATGAGAGGCGCCGACGACCGACAAGACCACGCCAGCGTTCAGGACGAAGGAAGATCTCTTGCGATAACGCTCAGATGAATTGTGTACTTTTACAGATAAACTTAATTACGATAACCTCATTAAACTTCTTTTTGAAAAGTAAATACAGTTTACGAGTATTTGCTGAAAAGAAACATAACCCTATTGTCGAGGAGCGCATGTTATCCGTGCGAGCCACATCATTTTGTGGGGAGGTGGGGGCTACATTAATTGTCACGGTTGCTAGGATATGACTTTTTAAGTTTTTTTTTAAATTATATAAATACCCGCCTTTAAATTTTCACATATATTTTATTCTTGATCAATTATTAGATTTATTAAAAATGATCCAAGAACTTATTTTGCAAGATCTTTAGTACGTTAGGTATACTACCGTCCGCGCGTCCCTCCAAACAGATGATAAGTTGTTATAGATAGATAACTCTTTATTGTACCACACAATATACATACATACAGAAGGAAAAGTTGACAACAATGAAGTACAAAGGGCGGCCTTATCGCTTTGAGCGATCTCTTCCAGGCAACCTTGGGATGGACTGTACATAAAAGAACAATACAGACGGTGGCGTTTGAGTTACTTAGGAAATAAAAACAATAATAATTGTACCTATACTACGTACTATAATATATGTAATACCTACATATCATAAACTTGCCTGCACATAAAAAAATAAGGTTGTTCGAATTGTTACGGATAAATAATGTTGAAGAAGCAATTTTTTGAAGATAGGGAGTGATTTCGCACCTCTGATGTCCAGGGGAAGATCATTCCATGGACGGATAGTTTGTACAGTGAAGGATTTTTCACAAAATTTATTTTCATCAATAACACTTTATTTCTTTTAGATAATAATTAATACTTAGTATAATGTTTGGCTTGTCTGAGTGTTTATTGTGTAGAAATAAAGTTATTGAAATCTTAGTTTGACCACCTAATAAATAATTTCTTATGCCTTCTTATATCGTTGGAGAGGGTGATGAAAACTGTGAGATAACTGATAACTTATAATAACTGAAAAACTTTTCAAAAGAAAGTTAAATTCAATATAACTTTAACCTTTTTTAAATGTATTTCATAAATTGAGCAGATTGTTAAAATGTCTAATTACCTATTTGTTGTGTACACCATCATTGCCAGACGTCCCGATTTTTAGCCCAAAATTAAATGTCCCGCGCGTGACAGGCTTATTCCCGCTTTTCGGGGATTAACTCGACGACGCGACGGTGCGGCCACGCGCAGAGGAGGCTTACTGGCCGCCGCGCCGGCCGCCACGTCTGTCGACCCTCTTTTCTCAGAAACGCGTGGAGCTATTCAGTTGAAATTAACATCAAATATCCAGGTCCGTCACCTCTTGGAGCCCTGATATATGTGTCTAAATCAAACTTCTGAATCAACGCAATCAAAAGTTACAGACGTTTATGCCCAATTGTTTTTTAAATTTCCATGGGAATCACGTGCACACAATACGTGCAAGAAAAATCCAAAAACCGTAAATTTATAGTTAATTCACATAAAAAATATTTTTCAATTCTCGCTATGGGCCGAAAACCTATAGGGTTGACCTAGAATCATGAAATTTTGAAAGAAACAAGGTCTTTTAATAACGGAACCCTCGGTAGTCAACTCGCACTTGACGTTTTTATTTTTTATTATGTCCCGCTTTCGACGAAAAAATCCCGCTTTTTGACTCAAAAGGTTTCTGAATCCCGCTGTACTTGATAAGAAATCTGGCAACGGTGGTGTACACATAGTCTCAAGCTAGTTTGATTATAGATTTTTTTGTGTTTTCTTTAATATTGCTCGTTACCTTAGTATGTGTTTTGTGTACTTACCTAATAAAATAAATAAATAAATATCGTAAGAAGTTGTCACGATTTACTTATACATGGTTTTTTAGTTACGAGCATTTTCGTAATTTTAAAAAATGTACATACATAGCTAACTCGCGTATTGCCAGACAGGGGTTAACGAAGCGCGGTGAGTGCTCAGTCGCGATGACCAGGGAGGTACTAATGCTCCTTATTAGCTGAGGAGCCGGGCCGCCGCCGCCGCCCGCGCCAGTCACTTCCACGGTTGTCGTGGCACAACTGAACTGACGCACGCAACGCACCGAGATGCCAAACAATACAAACTATAATAGGTCATCATCAATCAAGAGAATCTAGATTTAATAGAAATGCGATGGACGATTCGACTGTTTTTTTTTTTTAAATTCATGTCTTTATGCAGCTTGTTAGACGTCATAGCGCGTCTCGCTCGTTTTAGCAGTTCCCACGCTCCAAACTAATAAATTCGAAGGTGTGTTTGTTTATTTGTCCTTCCTTCGTGCCCTAACTAAGCAACCAATCGACTTGATTTTTGGCATATAGTTAGTTGAAAGAATGGAGAGTAATATAGGCTACTTTTTGCCCTGGTAAAACATAAAATTCCCATGGGAGATTTACTGCTTATACGGCTTACGAATTTAACGCGGGTGGAACCACGGGGAACAGCTAGTAGAGGAAAGTAACCAAATATTATGGAATAGTCCTATCCCTAATTTGATATACCAGCATTTCTCGCAAACCAAGAATCCTAGAGGCAATGAGTTTTCATAGTATATCTCCTCAAATCACTATATGCGCGTATAGGTTTCGAAGTGTCAGTCCAGCGAGTCCTTTGGCCGCGGTGAGAGCGATTTGTTTTGTCGCTGTCAGAAAACTTTCACAGGTATGTTAACATGAAGTATTTTTCGTACTTTAATTGCTAATAGTATTGTGTTTGTTGCTTCTATATATTGTATAAATTATTGTTTGAAAGTTTTAGGGGTATTTTATAGTCTTAGTTAATTAACTGTAAAAATAGGAATTTAATTTTAAATTCGTTCGAAGTGCCAAATATGGACAGGTCATGGGGTCCAACTATGGACTATTCCATAATTGGATTCCAAAACTATAGCAAACTGGAAAACTATTACAATTCCGGTCTTTTTTTAATCAAAATGGCGGCCATCAACTCAAATGTAAACCCCCGAGTGAAAAAGGAAAGAACAAGATAAAGAACGAAAAGAAAACGAGGACTAAGAATATTCGATCAATCAAAATCAGATGAAGATGAGATAGTATGAATTGTGATTTTTACTGTTTGTCATAGAGAGTGAGCCCGATGCATTGATAGGATATGTTTGGTGTATCTATTCTAATGACATTTGAGGGGCAAACCCGATCAAATTCCTAATGTATGGACTCTGGACTCTGGACCCATATCGATTGCATTGGTGCTGAGTTTGGCACCTGAATTTGTGATTTTAAAAAAAATTACTAATCCTAACCCTGATCACTATTAAGTTTAATTTTAAAATGTAAACAAGATCCTAGAGGTTCTCTTTGAAGTTAAGGTTGATATTTGATGGTATTTATAGTATTCCATGGGGTACCCTTTCCATTACTGGATACCTTTATATTTATTTTGCTTTTGATAAATTAGAGTAGGTACTAATAATTAATATAATACCTAATACAAGACTATTACTAGGTAATGCGCAAACATATGATTGTTTATGATAACGATAAAGATTTATAATATTTGTTTCATTTATGTCCAAAAAACAAAAGGTATTCCTTCCATATTTGGTTACTTTCCTCTAATAAATATACAATGAGTTAGATATTTTAAACCGGTGCAATTATAGTAGAAAACTAATAATTAGACTCAAAACGAATGCTATGTAAGTAGTACCTATACGAGTATATATATATCGGCATGTGAAGGTCAAGCAATGCAATAAAATCGATAAAACAGTATATATGAGACTTAATTACATTTGTTCTACCATTAGGTACCCAGCCTCACTCACTCAAGTTTTAAGATAAGAGTACCAGCATACATACATATTTATAGCCTTCATTTAAATATTTAAATATATATTGAAGAGGTAATATCAAAAGGTTAATGCATTGTCCGTCCGTCATTATTAAAAATCAGTTTTGGTTCTGAATAGATCTGTTGTTAAAAGACATTTTATTTTAAAAATCCTTTTTGAGAGGACCTCAAATTTATAATAATTATTATATTTATTTTATTACAACAGCTATCAAAACCAATTTACATTATGAGTATTTATTTATAAGTTGGCATTTTAGATTTGTGGACCAACAAAGGGGACTGCATTACTTGTTGGCCTCCGTGGCGCAGAGGGCGAGAAGGTCCGCCTGCGATGAAGGGGAATGTAGTCTCTTATATTAATTAGGTCGTTACGTTACATATGAAATTGGAGTTTTTATAAATTATTTATTGCACGTCCGATATAAGATATTACAATATTTGGTGGTATCAATCAACATGAGCCCTGCCTGTAAGGGCGTTGCAACATTCACAGTTCTTAAATATAAAATAAATGTTAACAGTAATCATTTAGTCCTCTTACATGTAACAATAATAGTACCTAGTATTCCTAAAAAAAGGGCAGTACGCGCAATTTACAAATTAAAGCCACGCGACTCTTTGAGAGAATTATTTAAAGAAACATATATTTGGACAGTAATATCGCAATACATCTATGAAAATCTAATGTATACGCACAAAAAAAGAGATTTTTTTTTATATAAAATATTTAATTAATCAAAGTATGTACCATTGCTATCTAAGCACTTTTGTCGTCTCATATTATGTAGTTCATTGATCCCATTACTAAAAAAACCATTCGGACGGGATACAATAAAACCTTTGAAGGCGGTTTGGACTGCTTGCAAGAAGTTATCCAAATTGTTGCAAGGGAAAAGGCATCCATTAAATAAATAAAAATGGTTATCTGTTAGATAGGTGCAAGGTCCGGAAAGGATGGTGGATGTCTTAGATATTCTAATTGAAGCTCCTCTAATTTGGTAGCCGTCTGTTGTGCATTGAGTGGTCTAGCGTTGTCCTGAAGCAGCAGATCGCGGCCTAGAGCGATTGACCAGCGTCGGTTGTTTAGCAGCTAGCTTTTCCATTATGGTTGCAGTTGCTGATAATATACATCTGCCGTAATCGTCTGGCCAGATGTAAGATAGCTGTAGTGGACGACACCGGCACTGGTCCACCAAACGCTCGCAAGTAACTTTTTTTGAGTCAGTTTTCGCTTGGGGCATGATATGACTGATTCGCCGGGGTTCAGTCATTGCGATGAGCGCTTCCGATTATCGCCCTATTTACATATATACCCTATTTGCTTCAAGTGGATTAAAACAATTTTATCACTAGCACCGCAGCCTGCAGCTAACTCGGACGTGGTTTGCGATGGATCCGCTTCCACAATAGCCTTCAATTCCTCATTATCAACTTAGGTCTCCAGCCGTCCACGGGGCTTGTTAAGCAGGTCGAAATTTCCAAAACGGAAACTTTGGAACCAAAAACGCATTGTGTTTTCTTTTGCGACACCGCCGCCATATACGTCCTTAATCCTTCGAGTCGTTTCTGCAGCACTGCACTGGTGCCACGGTGGAACTGGTAGATACTTGTAAATAACGAGATATTTCAAGTTTTCAATTTTTTTAACTGAGTGACGCAAAGAAAAATACAAGAGGAAAAAACAAATGAATTCTGGTTTTCGAAACACAAATGCATGAGTAAATTGCTGTTTAAGGAGTACCTAAAGCAGGGTAAGCATGGGTCAGATGCCCCTCGGGAAAGTTAGCTTGATATTTTTACTGTGATATCAGCTTCCTAACAGAAACATTTTCCGACGCTATCACACAACAGCACGCGCCAGTTTTTCAAATAAAAAAATCAACTTAACTTTTCCTAAGGGGCATATTATCCATGCTAACCCTGCTATACTCTTTGAATTTGGAATTCCTATCCAAAGAGGAGTCATTTCAGATCAAAGTGGCCAGTTCGACAAAACGCCAATTTCATATGTAATGACTTAATATTATGTACTATGTATGTCAGTTTTCGTATGGGGGAGGCCTATGTCCAGCAGTAGTGGATGTGTATGGGCTGATATGATGATGATGATATCAGTTATCTAGTAGGTACCCATGACAAAAGCTCTGCTTAGTTAGGGTATATGTTAAGAATCCCAAAGTTAAGTAGGTACTTCCTATAAAGTAACACCTGGGTGCAATAGACTCCTTGTTGGACAACTGTTTGTTTACAAAGATGTCTGCTATCTTATCTAGCCAGGCTTCTTTGTCTTTGTACACTAGGTATACTTGCTATTATGTTGCATGTCAGTTCCATGTGTGGCAATCTTATACAATCTGGTGGTCTATTTAAATAATATCTTGACTTTTATGGCACTGATGTACATACAACTTTGAATCTATGTAGGTCAGTACCTACATAGATTCAAAGTTGTAAGTAAGATGTGGCTGTTAAATACAGTTATTTAAATACATTTCATTCATTATCTTCTATGTTAGTCCACTGATGGGAATAGACCTCAAAAATTTATATCTTATAAGGATTTTTATTATTTTTTAGTAAGTAATAGAATAAGAATGCATATAATGAGGTAAAGAAGTTTATTTAGAGGCAAGATAGAATTGACAGATCCCATCTATTCACATACTCATATATTTATTCACCGTAGGAGAGGAGCACAACACAAGGCACACTTGCTTATGTCTATTTACAGGTTTCTTACCTATTAAAACAAAGAAAATAGTTCCTGTATCAGATGTAAATGGGCAACATTAAAAAAAAAACAATTATTTAGATGATTGGGAATGGGAAATATTGATGAAACTCAGTGAACAGTTATTGTTTCCACATGACAATGTTTCAGCCATTTCCTTGAAAAACATTAAACAATGGTTTTTACTGCAAGCAAAATTATATAACAGATCCAAGAAAATTAGCTTGATAGGAGAAATATAAATCAGACATAATAATGAATTGCTGATAGGTACAGATAAATAAATGATTGTATAAAAGTTGGTGGTTGTTAAAGTTTTATCAACTGATATGAACCAATCAGAGCGTTATATTACTAAGTAACTAGGTATAATACTTTCAAATTTAATTCATTGCTACTCTCTGCTAGCTGATCCATTCTGTGCCAGAGAGAGCCCACAAGTAATGCTCTGATCGCTGAAAAAGTGGCCATAAGTATTTTAAATCCCTTATTTAACCTGTAGAACCACCATTTTCTTTGTATAGACAAATGTGTAGAGGAGGTATCCCAGAACTGTATGTATGCAGTTCCTGTCAGTTTAATGGAAATTATTTACTTAGTAATATTAATATGGCACTCTGGATATGAGATGAATAGCTACATATAATTATTTAAGTAATACTTATTAGGAATAAAGAGGTACCTACCCGTAGTGAGCTCTATCTTCATTTAACTAGCATACTCAAGTGGATAGTGCACATCTAACCTGAAACCACAAAACTACAGTGAACAACACACCTGCAGCAACACATCCTACCAACCAGACTTGTGTACCGAGTGATCAGAGCAAGCATCTACACTACACCTGCTGATAATGTAGCTCAGTAAAAATATATAAGTATATCTGCTAATTCATCAATCAAATTATTTAATAATGGATTCCCATGAGCAAACTGTTAGTAAAAGTGTGTATTTTTAGTCAACTTGTTACCTAACAAACCCCACTCACAAAACAATTACTTTTTGTGCATGCTTGATGGCCAACCAATTACTCGTCCCATTTACAAATGTGATGATTTGAATTTTGAGGCATGCCGTTGGTTGGTAGGCTAGAGGGAATTCCGATAGCCTTGAGGTTTTGAGTTCCAAGAATAAGAAGGTAGGTAGTAGTAAGTTCTGGGTGGTTGGTCCACCTTCACCTACCTCGCACCATGGGTCATCTCAGGCGGTAGGTACTGCGTGCGAAGCGACGAACCAGGCTTGTTGTCTCGAAGTCAATGAGTGAGGAACTCGCGCGCTAAACTTTCAACTAACTTACATCATTTTTTAGTTCACTTTGAAATGTTATAAGAATATTCTGGCATAATAGTGTTCAGTCACACTTTCTATGATGACAGTGGAAAATATAAAGTTGTAGCCAGGTTGTAGCACACTCATCTAAATATATTAGCAGAACTTCAGAAGTGTTTAAACTGAGGTCACGATGTCAAGTACGACCGAGCTGAGAGAATAAGTCCAAAATTCTATACAATTGATCAACTAGAAAATTAAAAATCCACTTTATATTGAAATTTATAAATAAATTCACGAGTCCTAATTTTTTAAACTAAAAATCAAATTAATCTCTAACGCGAATAACGCGTGTGGACACTACTGTGAAGTAGAGATGAGTCCGGTATTCAATAACTAAGTCAGTACCTGTTAGCATGGTCCTAAAATATATAACGCTATTGTAAAATCCGCATACCGCTAGGGAAGAACTGTGCAAAGCGAGCATCGCGCCTAACCGACCGTGAGCCATAACTACCCAACTATTCAAAACCTATACTTACCTAACTATCATCTACGCATAGGTACTAGCGGACCGTTCACCCGTAAAGTTATGTAGCTGCAACAAGTATTTGGTATTTCTAACCAAATCGGTTAGATGGTATTTCTAACCAAATCGGTTAGAAATATATTGGGTAGAAATCAGAACAGGTATTATTGTAACGTTATTGGGTACCAGTTGGTACTAGCGGTATTGAAACAAAATACCCGACTAATAGCCGGTAGCCAAAATATTCAATAACTCCCATCCTTACTGTGAAGAGTGTGAGTGAGTGAGTGAAGTGAAGTGAATTTGGAAGTGAACCACAGATGTACTAAGGTAAGGGTTGGGTGGGTGACTTGGGTGGATGTAATCCACAGATGTACTAGGGATGATAACCTAGGTAATGCCAATGCCAAGCGAAAGGAAAACAAAATTTTTCAAGTTTTTATTTGACATTGACATACCCTTATTTCCAGTTGACGCCCCCTGCCACCTATTGAGATATTTGGAACTACATTTTTCTTTATAAAAATTCAACTCGAAAACCGCTCATTGTAAAATATCTTCGGTCTGCTTTAGGCGTAGCTCTACGATGTCTGTGCGTGGAACTTAGAAGGAACCTTACCGATATAAAAATCAACTAAAAGGTTCTTTTTGGAACTTACTGGCAATCTCAAAAGTGACGATTCGATTCTACCCAGGATGACCATCTCAAAAGTGGCAATTCTGCAACACACTGACAAAAATTTGGCAAAATCTGCCGACCTTGGCGTTAATAATTTTTTAATATTATGAAAACTTTTAAATACCAGTTTTTCATCTAGGACCAAAGTGCTTGGGAAGACAAATCCAACGAACCCAAACTCGACGTGGTTAAGTTTCGTTTAGGAGTTCATGGCCACCTTCGGTTTCCATCATCAGACCAGCTCGATGGTACCATGACATTGCATTGTCACCGAACTTACATAAGTAGGTATACCAAATTTCAGCTCAATCGGTTGAGGATAACTGTAGCGTGAGTCTGGCCCGAATTTGGTAACGAGACGTGATCAAGACGTCTACTTTTTCCATACAATTTGGTACAGCGCCTCTATCGTGCGTACGTGGAACTACGCTTTCGATCGCTTCACGTTACTAACGTGAGGAGACGTCCAAACCTCTAGGAAAATGACAGAATTGCGAGTCCGAATGATGCTGACGTTACTAACGTAAAGATTTACATAATTATATTTTAAAAAAATAGTATAACACCGTTTAGAGGTATAAATAATATCTCAAAATGCTCATTATTTTTTTGGTACGTACCTTACTTTTGTCGGAGTATTATAAAGTAATAAATAATACGTAAGCACGGTAAAATAAGGCGTAAATAATATTTTTGAAGAATCGCGACTCTAACGCCATCTATTAGTAATGCAACTACAACTACCCCCTAGGTTCATAGACCGCGAAGTTCTTTATTTTACCCAAAAATGGCGCTAAAATCGCTTATTTATTTTGTTATTATAACATGTAGGAAAACCGATATAATAAAAAAACTAAGAATTTATAGGCAACTCATTTTGTTATGCAATAAAATAAGCAAATAAATGTCTTATTCCGGCCTTTGAGTCGTCAGGTGGTGAACATCAGTGGTTCGTAGGCTCGAGGCGTATTTATCGTCACTGATAAAAGTCACAGATATAGAAAATAAGCAGTTTGTCACAGTGACAGAAACTTAATATATCTGTGACTACCTACGCAATAAATCGCTTCAGCTAGATAATATCGCTTCTATAATTCTCTCTTTGATAATATCACTAAGTCAGAATGAGACACACCTAGTATTTTATACTTGGAAATTTGAAATGTATAGCGCAATGTTACAAAGTTTTTGAAGAAAATACCGTTTTTTATTCGGTTAATCAACATGCTACTGCTACTTAGTCATCGCTAGAATAAATAGGTAGGTATATTATTAAATCAGTTAAACAATGAATTTGTACGTGATTGGTAGAAATACTAGCTAGTATTTTGTCACAGGTATTTGGCACAGATATTTTGAAGTCACAGTAACGTAAGAAAATATATACATGCTTAGAATAAAAAGCCTATAGAACTAGTGCACGTGCCATCTCATTTACACAAGAGAGAGAACAACTTATGGTTATAGCCAGAGTAGAAAAGAGATACCTACAACAAATGGCTTTCTGTCTCATCCAGCGTGCCGGTTTTTTTATTGTTCACATATATGTGCTAAACAAATATGCCGGGACATCGACGGACTTCGACGCAATATTGTTATTACGACCTCAAATTAAGTGTTCTTTCAATTTATTGTAGTAGACTGATTCCGAGGACATTACTGATAGCACGATGGTTTGGTGCAGTGTCTTACAGTGTAAAAGTGAAAATGAAGTGAAGGTATGTTAGCTGTAACTACCTGTAATTGGGGGGTCACATTTGGTGATGCCTTAAATGTTCTTTTTTGTGTGCTTTAAGTGTATCCTCTGTTGGTAGTTCTAAATAAATAAATATCAGACTATCTAGAAGATAAAAAAGCTTGCGACGGATTTTGCTCCAACTCGAAAAATAACACCTAACAGGCTAAAGGTTTCTTTGTCGCTTCTTTAATTTTAATTTATTTGGAAACAAAAAGCATATACTACTTAAATAACAAGAAATTAAAATAGAAACAGATAAAGCTACAATAGTTTACTTTGGTCTACACACCGAAGTTTTACTTTGGTCTACACACCGAAGCTTTACTTTGGTCTACACACCGAAGCTTTACTTTGGTCTACACACCGAAGCTTTACTTTGGTCTACACACCGAAGCTTTACTTTGGTCTACACACCGAAGCTTTACTTTGGTCTACACACCGAAGCTTTACTTTGGTCTACACACCGAAGCTTTACTTTGGTCTACACACCGAAGCTTTACTTTGGTCTACACACCGAAGCTTTACTTTGGTCTACACACCGAAGCTTTACTTTGGTCTACACACCGAAGCTTTACTTTGGTCTACACACCGAAGCTTTACTTTGGTCTACACACCGAAGCTTTACTTTGGTCTACACACCGAAGCTTTACTTTGGTCTACACACCGAAGCTTTACTTTGGTCTACACACCGAAGCTTTACTTTGGTCTACACACCGAAGCTTTACTTTGGTCTACACACCGAAGCGACCGAAATCAAAATACCTATCACTTTATTACCATGTTAGTGTTTTAATTTGAACAATTTGTTTTTGCTATTAGGTAGGTATAGTAGTTACCTAACCCTCGCACTGGGGGTAATTTTTGTCATTTAAGTTTTAAGTACTCAATACAAGTTTAGAAATGAAGAAAAAAAGCATATTAAAACGCAAAGGTATTTTCGATTGTTGTTTATAATTTAAAATTTCAAAAAGCAAATACATTAATCACCGCAATGACTCATCTCATAAAGCTTTACACATAAAGTAGTTATCTTTAATAGTATAATAATAATAAATATTATAACAAACAGTGAAGTACTCGGCGCTAATAAAAGAGTGTGTCGCTCCAGCCGGCGGCGGCAAGGCGCGGCGCGGGCTGGCCGCCGGCGGCGTGGGGCCCCGCCCGCGCGCACCCCGCCCGCGCGCGCCCCGGCCGCACCGCGTCGCGCCGCGCCGCACCGCGCTCTCTGCGCTCTCTACTTGTCCTTCTCGCTTTCGGCCTTCCTGCCGATGGGCACGGCCGCTCGCACTCTGCAACACAAACAACACACATAGCCATCACTCGCTGCACTGGACTGCATGCATACGTACTGCGTCCCTACATTTAAACAATACATTCCTTAAGTGTTGGGTAGGGTCAATTAGGGTAAATGCGTCTTTTACAAATTGGACAATTAGTATAGCCTAAGAGTATTTCTTTAAGGCTCTGTGTGTCATACGATTAAACAAAAAAGGCGTTTTTTAACTTATTTGAAATATTTTCATGTACAATATGGAGATTGAACAGTTTTCGAATGAGACTTTTTGAACTTATACGAAAACTATTCAATTTACATTATTGTAATAAATAATGTTGGATAATACCACACAGCATTATCTAGCCCCAAGCTAAGCAGAGCTTGTGTTATGGGTACTAGATGACTGATATACTTAATATATTAAGTATATCAGTCATCTAGTACCCATAACTACACTACATACACTACATAGATAGATATTTTTTTATTATACATAGAAAACATCCAGAACACCCTGAACAAATATCTGCAGATTGTACAAACATTTGTCCCGAGGCGGGAATCGAACCCGCAACCTCCTTCGTCGCAGGTGGACCTTCGTCCACCGCGCCACAGAGGTCGTCAAAAGTTCAAAAATTGTAGATTAACAGTTTATGAATACGTTCAAAAAAACGCATCAACATTCGTGACTTTGCAGAGCGAAACTCAAGGACTCGTGATTTGTTCATGAATTACTATGTGTTAACGGGGCTCCGTGGAAAAATTCTCAATTCTGTCCGAATTGTTTAAAATATTTTATCTAAAACGTATCTGAGCATCTAATGAAACAAATAAAATATGACCAATACCTAAGCTTGAAATGTTTTTGAAACAGAAAATTTGCTCCAATTATTTTGCAAGGCGCTTTACGCATTGGCATGTCGACTGAGGTCAAGCTTCTGGAACTGACCATCGACAGCAAGCTGACGTTCTATGCTCACACTGCTAATACATGCAGAAAGGCACTGAACATATAAACGCAGTTGTCGAGGGCCGCCAGAAATAGCTGGGGTCTCCATCCCGAAGTGAGCAGAGTTATTTACACGGCTGCAGTGGAACCTGTAGTGACCGATGCGGCTAGCGTCTAGGCACCCGCTACCAACAAACTCAATGTACGCAAACTATAGTACGATTGCCATAGAAATACGCGTTAACCTTCGAGCCATCGCACTACAAAACAAGAAAGTTTCCTTGTTTTGGATCAAAGCATACGTAGAGATGGATGGAAACGAGAGGGCCGACTAGCTAGCTAACGAGGCGGCTCTCAACTCGAGAAGAAAGCCTGACGATGACTTGTGTCAAGCGACAAATCCGAGAGGAGTCGCTTCACGTATGGAATCGGAGGTAAAAGACAGAAAATACGGCTGCTGTCACTAAACTTTTCTTCCCGGACGCGGTTGAGGCTTATAAAATCGTCAGAAAGATAAGTCTCAACAATGTGTTGAGACAGGTGATGACGGGCCACGGTGGGTTTTACTAATACCTCGCCCGGTTTACCCGTCGTGCATCTGTGAACCCGGCACAAAATAAACCGTGCCACATATTCTTTTTGACTGCCCTGTTTTCGGTCGCGATAGATTTAATATCGAAAGTGAACCTGACGTACAAATTACACGCACGAACTTATGTACATGAAATAATTACTGACAGGTGTCTCCGCCCTAAGTTCGTTAATTTTTATATTAATAAAGCAAATAGATATCATATGATTTATATATATGTATTAAAATATATAATATAGCACACAATATGTAAAGCTGTTAGAAAATAATAAGTAGGTATAGATATAAACAATAGACAGGATAAATATAAATATGTACGTTTAAATGCAATAAGGTTACATAAAGTCTCTGATCATGTTAGAGGAACAAGAATCAAAATGACAAGAATCAGAATGTTTTTTCGGGGGTTTTATTATTATTGTATCGAATCTAGTAAATATAATACAAAAATATTTGTATTTATAAGGAAACACATGTTAATGAAACAGTAGTTTCAATGTTTGTTTGTTTGTTTATCCGTTCGGTGTTTTCTGTATCCTGTGAGTTAAAACCCCGCGCTCTCTTTTTGTATTTTCACACACACACACACACACACACACACAGTGATTTATAATAAAACTACACAAAATATTGTAAAATGAAATATTTTTAGGTGTACATCAGATATTGGTCATATTATGTGATTCATTTCATTTCTTCTGCTTATTATATTAGTTTTAGAGAATTCTTTAAAACGGTGAGGACAGCAATGTGCTATTTTTCATGGAGCTCCCTTACGACATTCATGTATCACATAGATATGTATATTGAAAAGGAATCTTTCGAAAAGTACTAAAGTTATGAAAAGTTCGAAAGTTCAAGTTTCAAGAGAATTTATTGCGAGCATTTTATATTTATAGCGACTTGCGTAGTAGGTACCGTAGCTACCTAGGTAATGTAGCTAACCTAATGGTTACCTATATCATAAATACATACTATATATTGAAAAACGGAACCCTTATAGGATCACTTTGTTGTCCGTCTGTCTGTCTGTCCGTCTGTCAACCCTCTTTTCTCAGAAACGCGTATCGAGTTGAAATTAACATCAAATACTCAGGTCCGTAACCTGTTGGAACCGTGATATAAATCATGGTCAGCTTCTAGGTGAACGCAATTAAAGTTACAGGTTTATACCCATTTTATTTAAAAATTATTTGGGAATCAAATGCACACGAAACCTATAGGGTACTTCCCGCTGACCTAGAATCATGAAATTTGGCAAGAAGCAAGGCCTTATACCACAAGTAAAGGGAAAAATCCGAATACCCTAAATATCTGTTCAAAAAAAAAAATATTATTGGTTTTCGCAAGCGACCAAAACCTTTAGGGTACCTACATCCCGTAGACCTAGAATCATGAAATTTGGCTAGAAAAAAGGTCTTATAATTACGGAACCCTCGGTGCGCGAGTCCAACTCGCACTTGACGTTTTTATTTTGGTTACGGCAGCGACTAGTCTTAAAGGAGACTAGCCATGAGGGCGTGCGCGTGCGCAGGACATATCGCACCTTTATTTTCAAACCGTCACTATGCAAACGACAGCTGTGAGCGCCATCTGACGCGTCAGTTTCCAAGACGTAACTTTCAAAACTTCAAACTTCAGTTTCGAAAAAAACGGTTTTTTGTTTTGTGACGGTTTTGTAATAAAGGTGCGATATTAATAGTGCACAAGTGTGTGTGTAATCACATGTGCAGAGCGGCACCCCGCGTGCGCCGCGCCGCGGGTGAGGTATGCAAGGCGAGACGCATGCGCAGGCGCCAGGTGATAGGTACGTACTTGGCGGTGATGTCGTTGATCTTGGCGCGCGCCAGCTCCAGGTTGGCGTCGACCTGCGGCTTGTTCATCTCGTACGCCTTGGGCAGTGTGAACAACGCTATCCACCCTGTAACACAACACGACGCACTGCCTTACAATGCCTGTTATGATCTGATAAGGCCACATTCGGCCCAACAACGCAACGGTGAACACAGATAAGATGAGACCTCCTTGGGCCGCGCGCGACACCACCACCAGGCTGCAGGCTGGCCGCACGGACCCTGTTTGCGGTACCTAACCTACAATACAATACAACAAACACCGGAGTGGTACACTACATCAGAATCGACCACCTCTCTGGCGCAGCGGGCCAAGGTCTGCCTGCGACGAAGGAGGGTTCGATACCTGCCTCGAGACAAAATGTTTCTACGATCTGCAAATATTTGTTCCGTTCTGGATCATAATATCTGGGTTCATCATCAGCCCGTACCCCCACCGCCTCCATCCATCGACTCCCTGCGACCGCTACGATGTCGTGGGTCCATCGACTGGCAGGTCTTCCCACACTCAGTTTCGGATTGCATCGCGGTCGCCACTCAAGGAACCTTCATGTTTTCTATATACAGGGTGCCACAAAACATGTGTACTAAGCCGAAAGGGGGGATTCGGGACCCCGAGCTGACCAACTTCTGTTTTTTTCTTTAATAGACTATTTTTATTTTATATATGAATAATAACTCGTGAGCGGTCAGGGGAGCGAGGGGCAGGGTCATGGTACCGACGGCGAGGGAGGTGTCAAGCGGATTGTGACTGAAGAATAAATAAATGAATACAAATACGTCCAGGTTTACTATTAGGCCATACGCGACGGGCCCACTGCAAATTTGTTCGATATTGATGATGATGAGTTCACACGGAAAATATACCTTCTGTTTACTTACCCGTTTTATCATCCCTTTTTGATACGAATTAGTGTTATAAAATTCTGGAAATTTTATGCATATAAGGCATTTTTACCGCGTAAGCCCCGTGGGAGAACCCCAGTTGATGATGATGAATAAGCCAGTCTTCTGAGTGTATACTAGTGTACTGACCGAGGATGATGAGTGTGATTCCGTTGAAGCATGCACCCACGTAGGTGAGGCACCAAAGCAGGACGCCGAACTTCAGCGAGTCCACCAGGTCTTCCACCAGGAATAACCTGTAACCAAGGCCGGGTATGTTTAGATAAATTATGTAGATGCCTCAGCTCAGGCGATGGATCGTTCGTGTCGAGGTGCTGCCGAGGCCTCGGATGGGCGAACATCGTTCTGCCGCTTGACAGTGCAGAGAGCACGTCCGTATGTGCTCGCTGCACTATCAAGGTGCAGGTGCAGCGTTTAAGACATAGGTAAGTGAGGCTCCATTCTTTGTGGATCGGTTGTGTTGTGCTAGGTACCTGCGCAGTTCATTGTTCCCCGCGTTGAGGTGCGCGGTGGCGGCGGCGGCCAGCGCCTGCGCGCGCTCCGCCGGCACGCTGATGTCTGTCTCCAGCAGCCATCTGGAATGCAATACCACACCAAACTGTTACCGTCTACTACGTAACGCATCTACTAAGTCATTCATAGCGCGTCAAACCACGCGTTCATCTACCGAAGTCACAAGCGAACTTAAGACGAAGTGGGCTCGTTTTTTCGAGACGAGGACGAGCGAGCGCCGCGCGTGGGGAAAGCGAGAAAGGAAGGCAAGAGCCGCGGAACGGCCGGCCGCGCGCAAATTCACCGATTTGATTGTTTTTTAGTTTTGCTCTCAAATAATACTCTTTTGCAATTAAATTAAAAACACAATCTTCTAAAATATTTATTAGGGAATACGCAGACGAAATTTCATTGAAATATGTTAAATAATAATCAAATGAAACTGGTTTTTCCGTAGGAGCATCTCTGTAAAAATTAAGACTTAGAGGAAAATTCGGGGTTTTTTGTATCCAGTCAAGTTTAGTAAATCGTGTTTCGTCTCCCATAAGTCACTCACTAGAATCCTAAACTTTAGATGCCGATTATAAAATTATAAAAAATTAAATGTTTTCTTGCTTTAAAATTGATTTTTCTTAGTACAGTCAAAACGTGGGTTTTGTATGGGACTCACTTCACCTAACAAAAAAATGACATAAACACCCGCATATAACTTTTCGAACCGCTATAATTATAACAGTTGTACCGATTTTCGTCAATAAAAGGAATTTTTAAACAAAAGAAACTTAATCGAAGTTGAGTCATCCGTTTGGAAGCTAAATGGCTCTTTCTGCGTCGTAGACGGGTCGCGCGTCGCGTCGGGGCAAAGAGGTTTTTAAAAGACAAGTGTATGTACGCTTTTGTAGTTCTATTGCTAACGGTTGCTGAGTTACAGCATTTACGTTTAAACTTTAGTTTTTTCATTCAAACTTTGACAGTGACCTTTAGGGTGAGAAATTCAAAAAACCATGAAACATGTGTCTGTTTATTTTGAGTCACCTTCTACGAGTTCTACTTTCTAATGTGAACGGGCCAACAGTTACGGATCTGAAGTTAAATCAAATATGACTCTATTTTAACTATCTTAGAATACGAATTTTCAAAAATCTATTCTTAGCGGGACCAGCCTGAGTGGCTGCCTATGTCCTGAAAGGGTCCTTCCTCCATGCCCAGCCTATTAAATTTTAGATTATAACTATTTCATTTTTATTATTTGCCGTTATAACGCCAATCGAAATACACATTCTGTGAAAATTCCATATGAGGATACTTTTTAACCAAAAAGCTGCCAACTGCCAACGGGTGCTAATTGTACCAAAACTCAGACGCGCGCGCCCCGCCGCGCCGCGACGTCCATCCGTCCGTTCGTCAGCGCGCTGTAATCTCATGAACCGTAAAAGGACAGGACAGTTTAAATTTTCACCTTAATGTGTATTTCTATTGCGGATATAACTATATAATACAAATAAAATAAATATTAAAATTTAAGGGCTTCTCATGCAAAACAACGATAGAATTTTTGATTATTTTCGCGCTACTTTTGTGAGGACGCAATGTCTTGAACGGTAATTTGTAGACAGTTGAAATGTTGACAGGGTGTGTATAATTATAAACGCTGTAACAACAGTATACATTTGTATGGCATTGAGTATTATAAGTTTATATAAGTTATCCTTATTTATTATTATTTAATGGCTGCAAAAAAGGGGTAAAAATGTTCTTATTATTTAAAAAAAATTATGTTAATGTCGTTGTTTGTTGACTGAATAATGTTATGAATTTTATCTTACGCGAAACGCGTGTTTTTTTGTCAGACGGCCAAGATGAAAGCTTGCATAAAAATCGGGCAACCCTGTTTGATAGCGGGCAACTCGATTATGTAGAAAAATGGCGATGTCGGGGAAGTATTGTTTATATTGTGAAAAATTGTTAAAGATTCTTATATCAGAATCAATAACTTTATTTCTTTAGGCTTACAAAATAAGCACTTAGACAAGTCAAGTTGTATACTATAAACATAGTTATTATTATCAAATAAGATTGATATTCTCTTCACTTCAATTTTTTGTCCATCATGATTATTATAAGCCTATCTAAAAGTGATATCCTGTTTTATTTCAGTAACACAAATACCCAAGCGATTATAAGCTTTTATTATATACCTACTGACAATTGTAACAGTGCGATGTTAGGTAGGGTAGGTGGTTAGGTGGTTGGTGTTGCTTTATATAGGTAGGTTAGGTACTCACTTGAATGGGTGACCATCGTTGGTCTTCTGCACTGCTTGTAGTATGTTCTTGTATATGCGGAAGGCGACAGCGGCGGAGAGCGCCAGTAGCGAGGCGTAGGCCAGCACCGAGACGACGGAGCAGCAGGCCAGCGCGACCAGCAGCGCGAGGCCTGCACCCAGCGCCGCGCCCGACCGCGCCCCGTCCCGCCAGTAGATCAGCGACTCCACTGGAACAGAACACCACCACATACACATACCTACATATGTATGTACAATACAACCAGGTAACACAACGCAAATAAACAGCGGCCACAGGATGAACCGGTTATCATCAAATATGTATGTATTATGTACATATATATACCGTATGTATGTCGCGGTGAAAGTATCGAGACCAAGACTCTGATGAATAATGTAATCCGTCGACCGCGAAATGTATGTATGAGATCACTTCTTAACTTAAAACTAAAAGGTTTCCAAAATATAAAAGCCTATCGGGGCGGCGCGGCCGCGGCGGCCCCCGCATGCCTCGCCGACTGTAACCCGACACTGGGCCCCGCGGTGCGGCGCCCGGGCACTCCTTGCATGACAACTAGACTGGATCGAACGGTACGGCGAGCGATGAACTAAATAGCCAGTAGGTACCGCTATCTATGCACAGCACAGCCTCTCTTCGAAGACGCGCACACGCAGAACCAGCTAAGCGCATAACGCGTAGAGATCGAATACGAAACAGCTGCTACAGTAAAACAACTGGTCTGGTGGGAAAGCACTTGTTACAATAACAGCTCCACGAGGACATTAAAGTTATCATCATAAACTCGCAACTCCTAGCGCTGCTAATCCGAATTAGCTATGTTTCCAACGAACAAACAACGATCAACAAAGCTTTCTATCACTCAGTTCCGTAGGAAGCGGAGAGCTTCTCCAACACGACCGACCTTCCACGTCGTCATCAATGAAAGCGCACTGACTGGGAATCACAGGGTCGGTGGTTAGTTACTGCGCGCACCGGAACACTCGCGGCGGGTGCGGAGAGGGAATACCTGGTCCTCGGGGCGGCAGGTTCTCGTACTGCGCAGCGTGTCGCGGCGACTGCTTGGGACGGGCCATGGTGGCGGAGTGAGCGAGCGACCGACCGGCGGGCGAAGCGCGCGGCCCGGCCCGCCACGCGGCCCACCGCGGCACACACGTCATCTGACACACGCTGCTGACACCGCGCTCCGCGGCCGCGACCGACCGACGGACGCGAGGCACGTCTCGGGACAAGGACCGGTTGCTCTGTTGCCTTGCCTTGCCTTATCAGCACGGTACATATCTCTATAGTCACAACATTGTTGCAGGTCGCATCGAGAGCAACACAACGCGCGCGGGGCTATCTCCACGATAACCTTGAATGATGGCTATTTCCGGCTGATGGCTAGCATCAGAAGTCATTGGGGGGTCTACTTTAAAGACGTTTCGATCATTGAATCTATTTTTTTTTATTAATTTCACGTGAAAATTTGTTTAATCAGAACTTCCAAAAGTTAAAAATAAAAACCTGTAAATAATGAAAGTTTTAAGAGGAAGGAAGGTTAGGCAAGGTTATGTACCAAAAGCTTCAATAGGCTTCGGAAGCTCTACAAATACAAAAATATAGTGAGACAGAGGTTCACAGTTAAACCAAAGGAAACAGAGCTAAATGCCTATAATTTTGCCATCGGACACATAGCAGACTATGCCTTTGAACTTGAATGATCCATCAACTCAATGTGCAAGCAAGTACTTACTTATCAATTTGTATATTATGTTATCATTATCACGTACCTAATGTAAACAAACCCAGTTCCGTCGCTTGGTCGTCGCTCGTCCTCGTCTTCGTCTCGGTTAACATTATCGTGTCTCGGTCGATTAGATACCTACATATACATAGGTAGGTAGTTATTGAAATACGAATTCCATACTAATACGTTATACCTATTTTTACAACACATGGGTAAGTGTACCTATCTACTTACCTAGTTACTTTT
Organism: Eupithecia insigniata; assembly: GCA_947859395.1. Lineage (NCBI taxonomy): Eukaryota > Metazoa > Arthropoda > Insecta > Lepidoptera > Geometridae > Eupithecia > Eupithecia insigniata. Next base: position 15,431,516 of record OX402001.1, read on the forward strand.
TTATTATTCTGTTTAATATTACTTGGCTTGGTAGTTAGGTACCAGAATTAATTAAACGCATTAGATTCAGAGGGTTATCACCTGGGACGACGGCCCCACTCCACTCCATTAAACCATTTGCCTCAGGACTCCTGAGTCAGGAGGAGTGATGGAAGGATGGATGGAATAGTTTTATCGCAAGGTGTGCGTCATCGCTGCATCCGTGCCTCCTCCGAGCCTACCTCCCGCAGGTCAACGACTCCAACTGCACTAGTACCTATCTACTGAGTCTGAAGTTATACCTACTAGGTACTGAGATAATAGGAACGGTGACGCGGGCTCATTTGTGAATTTGCACGATGTACAATTATACCTACTAGGTACTGAGATAATAGGAACGGTGACGCGGGCTCATTTGTGAATTTGCACGATGTACAATTATACCTACTAGGTACTGAGATAATAGGAACGGTGACGCGGGCTCATTTGTGAATTTGCACGATGTACAATTATACCTACTAGGTACTGAGATAATAGGAACGGTGACGCGGGCTCATTTGTGAATTTGCACGATGTACAATTATACCTACTAGGTACTGAGATAATAGGAACGGTGACGCGGGCTCATTTGTGAATTTGCACGATGTACAATTATACCTACTAGGTACTGAGATAATAGGAACGGTGACGCGGGCTTATTTGTGAATTTGCACGATGTACAATTATACCTACTAGGTACTGAGATAATAGGAACGGTGACGCGGGCTCATTTGTGAATTTGCACGATGTACAATTATACCTACTAGGTACTGAGATAATAGGAACGGTGACGCGGGCTTATTTGTGAATTTGCACGATGTACAATTATACCTACTAGGTACTGAGATAATAGGAACGGTGACGCGGGCTCATTTGTGAATTTGCACGATGTACAATTATACCTACTAGGTACTGAGATAATAGGAACGGTGACGCGGGCTTATTTGTGAATTTGCACGATGTACAATTATACCTACTAGGTACTGAGATAATAGGAACGGTGACGCGGGCTTATTTGTGAATTTGCACGATGTACAATTATACCTACTAGGTACTGAGATAATAGGAACGGTGACGCGGGCTCATTTGTGAATTTGCACGATGTACAATTATACCTACTAGGTACTGAGATAATAGGAACGGTGACGCGGGCTTATTTGTGAATTTGCACGATGTACAATTATACCTACTAGGTACTGAGATAATAGGAACGGTGACGCGGGCTCATTTGTGAATTTGCAGGATGTACAATTAAAGTTATGGGGTTCTATCAAAAATATTCCTGAGACTAAAGTTTGTTTGAATTACGATTAATTTCACTACTAACAGTTGATTTGTTCTTTTATACTCTTTAATATTTTATATTAAAGAGTATAAAATTTTTCTTTAATATTTTTATATTTGTTTGTTTTTATACTGTGTAATTTCTATTTTGTGATATGGGTTTTTTGCCTGAAATAAACGAATTTTATTTATTTATTATTATTTAATACTAATATATGTATATTGTTACCAAAGGTGGGCAATTCGTTAATTAACGAAGTTAACAATCTGCTTAATGGATTAACTTGAGTAAGCTTCAAAATTTGTTGACGCTCTTGTTGACTTCTGTTAACTTTAGTCCGTTACATTAGTCGTTTGTTGATATGCTGTAATTTTGTTTGTTTGAATTAGTACGCGCCACGCTACGCTCGTATGTTCGGTGACTGTCGGCGAGTCGAATGGTGTATCGATAATATGATATACCGGCTCGCGCGCCCGCTTTCCGAATTTGGTAGTACTAGAATGCCCCCGCCACTGAATACCAAATGTTTTCGTTGTAAAAAAACGCCTCAAGTGCTTCGCTTGAGTGCCAAAAGGACATTTATATCAAGGGTGGTTGAATAGCTAAGGAATGAGTTACGTAAACAATTTTGACAAGTGTAGTAATAAATTATTAAGTAATGAAAGGGCAAACTTGTCCAAGCCGAAAAATTACATGTTGTCTTGGAAAAAGGGTTTATTTTGAAAATAACAGTGATAGCATACCTCATTCCTTAAGTAAATAAATAATAAATTTACGCGTGACCTGCACATTATTCAAAACGTACCCACACACAATAGTAGGTTGTTTTACAAGGGACTAAACCATCCCATTATATACGAGGTTGTTATACTCCCGAGCGTAGCGAGGGAGGATGACAAGACCGAGTTATAATGGGTGGTTTTGGCCCGAGTAAAACACTCTACTTTTCACTTCGATTGCGAGAAAATAAAACAATTCAAAATTAGACAATTTTCAGAAATTTTATTAAAAATTAAATGCCGCAACGAAACAGTTCGCATTCTACCGTGAAGGGAAGAATCAACCTTCATAAAATATCATCAAGACGGTTCTATTTTCAAAAAAAAAGATTGACGGAGCACCAAGAAGTCGAGTTGTTATGTAAGAGAACGAATGCTTTGTACGGGCTGATGACTTTAGACAAAACTTAAAAAAAAATACTTTTTAGCCCGAGGTATTAAACTCGAGTTTTAGGCCCTCTAAGCTACACTATTATGATACACTTGTTGAGCAAGAGAAGTGAAAAATAAATTAGATAGTCCATACCAAAGATTTAAAAAAAAACTAGGTCTATGGTCCATTCCATATTTGAGATAACCTACCTACAGGCGTTTCATGTGACGAATATTTTACAGATTTTCATTGATACTGTAAAAAAATCGGAATTCTGAGACATGGCGCTTTAACGTACCAGTGGCCGCGCGCGTTCTCCGAGTCCGCAACGAACTTTAGATATGTTTTTTTTATTATGATTTATACAGAAAAAAGACTTCTTTTCATAATCAGGTTATAAAATGGTTATACAATGTCGTAAAATATTTATTGACATTTAATATTAATATTACAATATACTATTTTCCCAAATAACTATTTCAACAACACCAATAGTATCGATAACGATACTACGGTTACGTTACGCCTCTCCCCTGTTCAGTGTTCTGTCTGTGCGTCTGCTCTATTTCTGTAAGTCTACAATCACTTCGTCCCTCAAACTCTGAACTTTGGCACTTTCATTGAATCGAAAGCCAAAAAGACGGCGGCCACGAAGTGTATCATAATACGAGTACTAAACGAGATGAGGCGATATTACGCACAGGGAAGGGAAGGGACATCTACTTATCTTTTTCAAGCTCACGTCCAGTCTGGTGTGGAGTATTGCTGTCAAGTATAACTTTGCGCGAAGAGCTCAAAGAAGCAACATCACTGGCGTTGCACACGTAGGTTGTCGTCCGCTACAGGTGCAGTGCAGTGTATGCACTGCACCACACACGCACACCACTTAATATTTGGCAGAGCATTGTACGCACCTGGGAGTGAGCTCAATGCTGAGACATCTGCCTTATCGAGCCCCGAACGGCAAAAAATAGACATCAACATAAAGCCAAATCAACGAAGTACCTACCTACCTAGTTACCTACCCAATGAAGAATTGATCATGTATTTATCTGGGTACATATGTACGTACGCGGCGGCGGGGAGGGGGGAACTGTGATCCGCTAGCTTCTTAAAATATTTGAAAACAAACATATTTAAAGGTTGGTTTACACAGTAGGCAGCTACTCGGCTTGACTACTCGTACGCCAGTAGCTCGGCTCGCCTTTGCGTCTAAACAACACCTACTGCTGCTGCCCAGGCTTGCGATTTGTCGAGTGAACGTGTTTTGATAATTTAATGAATGAAATATTATTGTCAGAAGACCATCTATCCGCAGCCATTTTGAACTTGAAAAACGTGGGCTTGTACGTAGGCGCAGCAAATAAAAAATACGGATTCTACTCACAACTGTCCGGCTGGCACTGGCGAGCTACTGTCGAACACGTTCAAACGATGCGATCGACGGCCGAACTGCTGCCACGTGCGAGTTGCTACCGGGCGAGCAGGCGAGTGAAAACAAAAAATGTGTGAAGTAAACCGGATGCGAGCTACTGTCCAACTCGCACGTGCAACTTACTCGTAAGTGACGTCCAAACAGTGCGACCTACTACAGTGCAGCTACTCAGCAGGCTGACTTCGCAACGTGTAAACCAGCCATAAGCCAATGCAACAGAGGCGTCGTCAGCGTCGTCGTCACGTCGCGTCGTCGGCGGAGGCCACGAGCTATCGGAGTGCCAAAATCACATACCAAACGCTTCAGTAGTTAGTAATTAAGTAGGTATATGTACCTACCCTACTAATCTATAATAGTAACGACCTGATTCAAAAATAAACAAACGTAACGTAGGTAGTTATATAATTATCTACCTATTTGAGGTTTTATATGCAAAGGGTTTTGCTTTATTTACACATTTTACATTTTACACTTATAACGGAGCTTATTTTGAAAGTTACAAAGCAGCCGGCCCTTTTCAACCGACTTCAAAAAAGGAGGATGCTCTTTATTCGAATGTTTTTTTTTTGTATGTAAATTACGAGATATTTCCGCTTAAATAATATCCGATAAAATTTTATCCCCAAAGGATTAATATTTATCTCGCAAAACTTAAAAACAGTGTAAAAGTAAGCGATTCGAAGTCGATTGGTAGATTTTTGAAAACTATCAAATTATTACAATGAGTGGTAACAAATAGTTTCCATGGCAACGGGCGTAAACAAGAGGTCGGTTGAGGAATTTGAAGTAGGTTCATCGTTTTTTGAAACACGCCAAATTATTATTATTTGAAGTAGGTACCTAGTTACTTATGTTCACATCAGAATTACCTAGAGACTTATGGAGCATATTTAATAATTTATAGCCGGGAGGGAACGCTTCGATTATCAATACCAACTAGATTTCGGATCGTAACAAAAAATACATCTCACTCAGTAAATAAGAGCGCACTTGAGACGTGACCTCTTATTTTGTTTAGGTCTCTTGATTGAAACACAGCCAATGTAAACAACTGTCACATCACTTCAATGTGTAGCCATTTAAAAGTTGGAAAAATTATGGCTGAAAAAGCAATTTTACGGGAGGAGTGTCCTACTTTCGGTAAGTACATGTAGAATCGTAACTATGTAATATTATAAATGCGAAAGTGTGTTTGTTTGTCGTTCCTTCACGCCCTAACTCGACTTGATTTTTGGCAGCATAAAGTTCGTTGAAAGGATGGAGCGTACCATAGGCAACTTTTTGGCCTGGTAAAATATCAAATTCACAAGGGAGATTGATGGCTTGTGCAGCTTACGAATTAATCGCGGGTGAAACCGCGGGAAACAGCTAGTAAGTTAGGGTGCAGTTCCGAAAAGCCCATGCCGGATCGACTTGACATTTTCCTGAGACCTACATACATATATGAAAACCAAAAATGACGCATTTTTTAAAATTTATTTATGTAACTAGGGTATTATTAATAACTTGAAAATCAAAAAGATCATATTTGTGAGATTGTAATAGTAGATTGTTATACAAGGGCGGTAAGGGAGCTATTACAGAACAAGATCCAATTTGGCGCCAGTGCGAGCGCAGCTCGCAAAGGGCCCTAAATTGGATTGAGTGGACCCGAGATATTTAGACATATACGCGAATATAATTCGAGGGTGCACTCAATCCAATTTCGCGCCCTTGCGAGCGCTCGCAAAGGGCGCGAATGGATCGAGTGCACGCGAGAACATAGTTCGAGGGTATAATAGCTTCTTGCAACCGAGGTAAGCATTCTACTTTAGGCATCATAACGGCGAGGCAAATAAAACATTAACTTTTAACTTTAGTTTATTACAGTCGCACAGATTAAATGAAATGAAATACCGCTATTTCCACAGTTTTTTTTTCAGTAAAAAGTTTTCTTATCATTTTATAAGAAAAGAGATTGTTACACCAAGGAATTTTGCATAGCTTGAACTGTAAAGTCTTTACAATTCAAACAAAGTGTGGCTCGAAATGAGATTCGAAAATGGAATTCCTATAAAAAAATAGATAGATAGAAAATACTTTATTGCACACTTAAAACTAGAAAACAGTTTACAAATGAGACAAAACAATACAAGTGACAATGGGCGGTCTTATCGCTCAAGAGCGATCTCTGCCAGACAACCTGGAAAATATTGTGTTGTTAATACCATCTTACACAGCCTTTGTGAAAATGTTGATTTTTAGCCCAAAATCTATTTTCTCAAATGCTCCAAAACTACCAATGAGCCGAAGTTCGTTTTTTCATAAGTAAATATAAAATGGTTTACATACAATTTGCGCCAACTTACTTTTCCGCTAGATTCCTCTAAAAAAGCAGAATAAATTAAAACTACAAAAAAAAATCATCTCGCGCCGACCCGTGATGGTTCATCACGGGTTCAATTTAAATAAATATTCGTATTTTGTACTCTGGTGAGTGAAGAGGTCAAAAAACGTACGTTTACCAAATTTCAAGTCGATGCGGGATATTATGGGGTTTTTAGAACGTTATATTTGAAGCTTTAAACTAAGGAATCATAACGAGTAAATTACCGATTTTAAACCACCGCTACGCTTCATTCGACGACGACGCCCGGACTGCGTGACCATCATATTATTGAACTGTTGTGGTGAGGTCGTTTCAAAACAGGATAGGTACATTTTGATTCACGAATGCCCGTCACCTCACGTTATGAGGCTTGTGGCTTTGACACTAAGATCGCACGGAATCACGGAACCAAATCTTTGCACGCAATATGATAATTTGCATAAGGAGAGATCACGGAATCCATTGGAGCGGCGCACGCAGCCGCAGCACAGGATTAGCGATCTCCATTGGGTGTGCGAATCAGGAAGGAACGCACCCGACGACGAAGACGCGACGTCACCGCGCGCACGGCGTAAAAATAACGCTAGCTTCATACAAGTTAATAACGGAAACGCAATGGACAGAGGAATGATACAATACTTGTGTCTAGTGTGGCGCGTGGCACTGCCGCCGCATGGCATGGCGCCGTCCGCCCCCGCCCGTAGCTGACCGTGGCGCCTCACGCCGCGTGGGGCACCACACCACGGACAGCTACCGGGCCTACTCTTGTCTCGCATAATTAATTCACTTGCAAACAAACAAAGCGCGATCTTAAGGACCATCCATAAAGTACGTCACACGTTAAGGGGGAGGTAGGGATCAACGAAGTGTGACATTATGTGACAGGGGGTGGGAGGAGTCCTAAGTTTCGTGACGTCACATTTCAAAATATAATAGGTACATCTAAGTGTTAAAATGCCAAGTTTGAACTATCAATGAAAAACTTACAAATATATTAAAGTTTTATGTGTTAGGTTTCTATTTGAGAGAAATTTCTACTTGATTACAACTTACAAAAAGAATTACCTAATAACTCTTACTGAATAATTTCTTGCTTATTTTAAAAACTTTACTGGTTCCTTAGCCCAACATAACAAAAAAAAGGAAATTTTTATAAGAAAACGAAGTTTAACGTTGATACATTCGAAAATAGTGAAACTTATTTCAAGCATTTGAAATAGCTTTTCTCACATTTTTCCTATTAATAATATAGTGACCAATTAATTATATAAAAATTATTTAAATGGAAAAAACTAATTTCGCCTGCTGTTTTAATTTAATGATTTCTAAACATAAAATATGTGATGTCACCCCAGGGAGGGGGGTTTCACAAATGTGATCATCTGTGACAAGGACGGGGGAGGGGTCAAAATATCACAAAATTAGTGTGACGTACTGTATGGATGACCCCTTAGGTATACCTTACGAAAAGAACATATTATACCTACGGTGATTAACAGATTTGATATGATTATTGAAGACAGATTGCAGACTGTAATCTGTGTTAGTTACTCAATAAGAGCAGAATAAAAACAATAACAACTTTTAATGAAACCGTGTAGTGGTTAAAAAAGATCGAGCACAACGACGTGTGTGTGTGAGTGCAATTAAAGCAGACGAAATCTCCGTCTGGGCACAGATAAGAAGGTACATACATATATACATAGAAAATACCCAGAACACCGGAAACAAATATTTGCAGATTGTATAAACATTTGTCCCAAGGCGGTAATCAAACCGCAACCTCCTGCGTTACAGGCGGACCATCGCCTTTCGCGCCACATCGGTCGTCGTAATGCGATAGGATGTTGTCAGAGTCTAATATCGCATCTTATCATTTTAGAGCTACACCCCGCCGCCGCCGCCGCCGACCGAATTCCGAGCGATTTCTTCGATTCCAATTCCAAAGAGCACTTTGTCACTGAAGAAAGAATATTATTAAATAGGAAGTACTGAATTTCTCTAATTAGTTTAAAGAATAAGGGCTGTGTGGGTGGGATCGTGTCTTACTTTAGTCAGACAGGCACGTCAACTAAATACAAATGAGTCGCGTGCGGCCTGATTGCACTCAATTGTTATGCATGCATTCGTTTTCACTTTCTTCGAGCGCTCAGTTCTGCACAATTAGAGCGACATCTCATGTGGAGAGTTGACAGCCTCTTGTACTTGGCTCCGAGAAAGCCCACGCTACGAGCGATCAAATAGACGCGAGTGACGACGGGTGATCGCACTTGTCGGTCCATTATGCATACCTAACAAATACCAACCTACTAATTTCAATAAGATGTTAGCTTCCATACGTTACATTAGTTTTTATAAAATACCTAATTTAGACTAAACGTATATACATACATATTATACATACTTACCTACCAATACCTAACAACCAACAATTTTATGGAGACCACTGTGATTGATTATTATGATTTATAACTTTTACACAAACTTTGGACTTTGAATGCTCGTAACTTTTAAAAAAAGTGAATTGTATCATGCAATAATTTATTTAGAATGAGTGAACATTGGAAAATACAGTACAAGTTAACACTAATTAAAAGATAACATGATTTAAAGGAAAGATTTAGGGTGTTAACACTCGGTACAGTACATTGGTTCTACTGGAGAAATATAGCTCGTAAACGTATTTTTAATTATCAATTACCTATCTTGACAGTCAATATGTAAATATTCATGAAGGATTCATTTTATTAAAAAAAGATACGTAAAACGAAACGAAAATCCATATCTTATATCTTTAAACGAGCAATTCTTGTATATATATACATACATATAATCTGAATCTCTGAAACGGCTCCAAGGATTTTCGTTAAATTTAGTTTACAGGGGGTTTCGGGGGCGATAAATCGATCTAGCTAGGATTAATTTTTAGAAAATGTAGTTTTATTCGTGTTTTCAATAATCCACATTTAATAATCAACGATCGATGCCCTATCGATCGACTCCCATAGACACCATTTCAACGCTACAAAGCCTTCATCTATCATGTAAGACAGCTTTTTTTTAATTTACTGCTTATACTCGGATATGACGTTACAACGGGGGAGGAAAGTTGTCAGCTAAGATAGATGACATTACATAGACAAGGCCATAGACATAAAGTCCATTATTATTGTTCGTTGATAACCAGCCGTGACATAAACTGAAAAATCTAAAAGCTACTCCAGCAGGTGGCGTTGTTAAGCAACACTAAGCCAATGAGTGTTTGGTTTGAGGTTAGACCAAGAAAATCAATTGTTTATTTATATTATTTGTGTCTGTTTAACTCACGTGTTAAATATAATTTCAAAAACACTATATAGCAAAAAATATTAAATACCGGTCATATTATTTGCCATAGCAACATCAAGCCGCCGCACAGTGGTCCCGCCCATAGGTCATAGAGCTAAAATGTCAATGGTCAAATTATGATCTCATTTATGTTTACTGGATACGTAAATACTACTTATACCCTCAGGTAAAAAAAAAGCAATAACATACATGAAATATTTGATTTTGTGCACTCCAAGTGGTAACGATCATTAGTGCTCATTAACATTATCTGTTCGCCGAAATTTATATTGTTTTCAAAGTGTTGTTTTTATCGGAAATTGATTGTTTGCGATATTATTTTGCCTTGGATATTCAAAAAGAAGGTATGTACGACATTTTTAATCCTATTGTGTTTACTTTAACAGCACTGTCAATGAGACTTCCGATTTTAATTAGACTTTTACTTAGGAAGGAATAAATCGTCAAAGATAAAACATATACCAAAATAGTCTCTTGTTTGTCTAGTTTCAAAAAATGTAACGTCTAGGTACGCCAAAGTGCGCCGAGGATTGTTATAGGTCATAAAAAGGACTAGGTCGTATGTAGGTAAATAATATTTTTAATAAAAAATATTTGAAAATCATAGTATTTTATCTTTTTTTGCATGGTAATTTACACGGTATTTTTTAAATCTATTCACGGTAATTTGGAGCTGGAACACCGTATTTTTAACCTGCCAATACGGTAGTGTATAAATGTTATCTGGTAACACTGGTCCGAATAGCAAACACCTGTATATTTGCGCTTAGTATGCCATGTGTGTAGTCAAGTCAACAACAGCAACATTATCTCGGCAACAAATAAATTGTAAACTAGTGTTAGGATTACGCACGAACTTGATGAATTTCTTACCTAATGAGAGCTAACAAACAAACTGTTTCAAAAGTAGCCACAATTAATGCATTACTAATTTGATATCAAGGATTCTTAATAATGCAAACAGGTAACTAAGTAGTACTTATTATCTCGTGGTTAGTTTAGAATCGTATTGAGAAGAGGTACCAGTACGAGTATATTGTTGTGCATTGTGCTAAGCATGATGACGTAAGGCATATTATCAAGGTCAGCGCTAAAGTGAGGTCACCTACAGGGATGTGAAAAAATAATCGATTAAAAAACGATTTTTTTAAAGTAAAAATTAATGTAAAAACGATTTTAATACCTGATTTTATTTTTATGAATAATCGATTAATAATCGTTCAATAAAATATTACCGATTTTTAGTTTAGTTGATTCATTTAATCAAACATTCACTAGATGGAGTCAACAAACAGGAGGTCAATTCTGCGTATCACGTAATATTCATTACCACTGGATAAAGATATCTAATGTCTAAATATCGAGGCTTCGATATAATTCGAGTAAAATTGAATTTTTGGTGGGACTCGATTTATACGATATTTCTATCATAGTCAATTTGTTTTCAATAAAGTCTTGTCTAAAATAATTTACTGTCAACGTTTCATACTTACTTATGTCAATGTCTGGTTTATCTCCGTCAGTAATGCCAACTTAGTTTATCTGTGACTAAATCTGGCAATTTTAAAAACAAATTGCTAAATTTTTATACGTATTTGTTTATTAGTTGCTGCAATTTTCTATTGAAGCCGGAATAATTTAAAATGTTATTTGTCAAAGATGTACAGCCCTGGCTATAATATTTATGGCGTTTATTTTGAAAAACGATTAATATAAAAAAGTCGATTATTATCTTAAGAAAAATCAAAGAATTAGAATTAATCTATCCATCATCTATCATGCTAAAAAAAAAACAATATAAAATATCGATTTTTTATGTACAATGAATGTCACTTCCCTAACCAGCAATAGGGTCCTTTAAATAGGTAGGTGAGAAGACACATTGATTGACTCATCAGTGGAATATAAAATGTATGTAGGTACTAGGTATAATGCGCATCTGGGCGTGAATTAGCAAGGCAGAGCACGCTGTGCACAGGTGCACACAAAGGATCCGTACGAGCGAGCGAGCGGCCTCCCTACTCCGATCAAATTACTTGCATTACAGTGCAGACAGCAAACAAAGACACTGGTTTCGTTAGGATTACGACCGCAAATATGTCACTTTGCTTTTAATGGTTTTTATTCTAATAGTAGAATAAAAACCTTGCGGTCCTAATGTATTAGTGAGTCGCATGTATTAGTTTCTAATACATCCGAGGTTCTAGAAGCACCGTCATCGATCGGTCGCTAATTGAATTAGGACGATTTGATGCATGGGGCGCGGTGAGTCACCTGTGCCGCAAGGTGTCGTAGCCGCCGCCGCCACCGCCGCGGCCGCGGCCGCTTTCTGCCGCAGGCCCGAAATGCAAAGTCAATTGAATATTTATTACAACGATTCAGAGCAGACCTCAGCGGAGTCGTCACTGTGAGTGAACACTCGCTCACAGTATATCTACCGTATTTATTTATTCCATTGGTTAACATTTCAGACCTGCGGCAACACCGGGCCGCCGCCGCAGCGGCGGCGCGGGCGGCTGCGGTGCACAGTGGGCGGAAAAATAAATGTCCCCTTCAGCTTCGTAGGAATTTTGAAAAATAAAGTATTTTTTTTAATGTAGGTATTGAGTTGCGTGGGGTATCTCCACACGGAAACCTCTTTTATTGTTTGCTGGTATGTCTCGATACTGTTTAACGGTGTACTGTGCACAGGAGAGCTACGCAACCGATCTAAGAGAGAGACATGTGATAATGGTGATGTATCATTGAACGTCGTGCTTGCTGTTACAACGCGGACATGTGTGAAACTGAAACATGTGTTTAGATTGTGGCCCTTCTAGAGATGATATGACTGACTAGACTACCTATACCTACGATACTTACGACGACGGTTGTGATGACTGAGATACTACTTACATACATAGGTACATAATCTACCTACATAACGTAAGCGCGGCGGCGGCGCAGTGCAGCGGTGATGGGACAAATAATAATTATGAAACTGAGACGATAATTTATATATATATAATAGGTAATTATAGGTAAACACCGCGTCAGCGTCGACGTTTATGGAGGCTGCGACAGTATTTATTGTATTTATGATTGAAAAGAGCAAGTATACGTAGGTATAAACAGGAATAGTCAGGGCGCTACGAGCCCACCGGGGCGGCGCGGCGGCGGCGGCGGCCGGGCCATCGAACGGCACTAACAAAATAAAATATGAATGATGTCTCCACGCCGCCGTGCGGTGCGGTGGGCAGGAGAGCGCATGGACGAGCTCGCTGCATACCAGCCTCAGCCACCAGACAGGCGAAACGACACGCGCTCATCTACAATACAAGTTAGTTAGGTATACATAGAATCAGATCTAAATTAAACTGGCCCGTCTTGTTGTCGTGACGACACACAATTAACTGGATGGCTACGCATTGCGGTGTCACATGGGTGCCACCGCAACTTTATCAATTATACTCTCCTCTTCACGCGCTTCACCGACCTGCTCCAGGTATACCTACTACCTACCACCATAGGATCAGGCATCTCTTCTGCGCAGAAATGAAATGCCTTGGTAGGTATACAATTGACGATTTAATAGAAAACAATTCTGAGCAAAATTCTTAAAGGAATAGAAATACTACCTAGGTAACTTTGTTTTAGAAACAATTTGACATCCTACCTACTTACACCTAGAACTAAATAGATGGAGGTTATTTTAAATTTTGTCAGTGGATGTGAATAGGTACCTAATAGGACAATTCCTGACCGTTATAATATATTCAAGAGAAGCTACCTTGACATGTAGTTATTATTGTTCTGTCAAGCTGGGGCATCGCGGCAGTGACAGATGATAATACCTATAGTATTATGATTTTATCGCGAGTTGGCGCGGCGCGGCAGCCAGAGCACCACGCACGTTCCACGAATAGGTACATCTCGCTCGACACAGAAGGGTTGGGGTTGTTAGCTGGGGCTGGGGATACCTCACCAGTAGGTACTACGGGTGAGTGCTGGTGAGGAGCGAGTCTAACAAGACAGGAGCTAGTGGGTCAGGGCCCGTTCGCGGCCCCGCGCCCCGCTCCGAGCGGAGGTGCGCGCCCGGGCGCTGCGCTGCTTGGCGGGGAGCCACAGAGCCCTATTTGCGAGCCTGGCTCGCGGCGAACACTCACCTTCGGGGTGCAGCCTCTGCGGATCGAACCAGGCATCTGGAATAGAAGGCTGGCGTTAGCGGGTTAGTCGCGACAGAGAGAGAGAGGAAAGCGGGCGAAGCGGACCCGATTGTGCGGGCACTTACTGGGGTTTAGCACGCTGCAGAGGGATGGTTCCGAGTCGGCCATGGCGACACTTTACGTAACGCGGGGCACTCGAGGTTAATAAGCGGCTGACGGAGCGCGCGCCGCGCCTCACTCTCGCGTCGATACTGGAGGCGCAGCCCCGCGCCCTCGCGACCCCACCCCGCGCCCGGGCCGCGCATGCGCACCGTCCGTGCCGCCCGCCACACCGACCGACCGACCGAGCGCGCCGCACACCCGTTCGCGTCTCCGGACTTGACCTGACCCGAAGGCATCACCCACCAACCGCTCCACCATCATCAATCGTTACCTACCTACGAGTACCACGTCTAAACCTAACAGACTCACAGTGGTCGAATGGAAGAAAGATACCTTTTGTTATTAGTTGTATAAGTTAGGTACAAGTTTGCATGTGATAGGATCAGAGAAACAAACAAAATCTAACGAAAGACGAAGATGATTCCGCGTTGTTGGCGCTAGGCGGGCCTGGCCATCGCATCGCCAGTCGCTTTAGGCCGCCGACGTCCACGTGCCCGGCGGCGGGATACTGGATGTACTGGTCTACTAGCTCTACGTTGCACCCTCAGCCTACTTCTCACCAGTGTGGTGAATTCTCAATTCATCAGAGCGATGTCCCCGCGCCGCCACACTGCACCGTGCTACCGGTGCTGTGTAGGACTGGTCGGTGAACGGAACGGATGCGGGACGATGTAAGATGATGTGATGTGATGAGTCTCACAAGCTGTTCAAATTGTTTTTATAGAATACCTAATGGATACCTACATATCTTCTAAATTCTTTAAACAATAAAACGTACCCAACAAGTAGCTCACTGCTGTTTACCAATACCTACCTATATAATAATAATACTGATGGGTTAATTAGTTGTAAACAGTTTTTCGCGATGCAATGCGAAACGGAGTGTGGGAAGACTCGATGGACTGACGACATCGTAGCGGTCGCAGAGAGTCGTTGGATGGAGGCGGCTCAGGACCGCTATTCGTGGCGTCGTCTGGGGAAAACCTACGTTCAGCAGTGGATGTGTACGGGCTGATGATGATGATGAAACAGTTTTTGAGATAATTGACAACATTGATAATTGATAACAGAGAGGTCATTGTGAACTATCATGATTTCTGGTTCTAACATATTATGATGGGTAAACGATAACTTTTTTCAGGTTTGTTGTACATAATAAAGATAATGCGCGAGTTTATGTCAGAAAAAGACGAACAAAATATTGACTCGACAACAACTAAACCGGACATTCGCCACCTCACCATGGGACTTGATTCGATTTTCTCAAAAAGTGTAAAACCAAACTTACAACTATGAAAGTTAGTCCTACAGACAGTGCATGCAGTTCACGATCATTTAATAAAATGAATGGAAAGGAACATCATTGGTATTCATTCATTTAGTAAGTGTTTACAAGGAAGAGTCATTTTTCAGTCGTGTTAATCCGTAGAGAAAATAGTTACACGCGTCTCAGCACACTAGGTACTCACAACTTGATCTATTCCACACCAACCAAAACATATTTAAACACACAGTATACAAAAAAAATATTTACTTTCAATTCGCAGCAGTAAGTAAGTTCAATAATATATAATGTTATGTATTGTATTTTCTATAGAAAAAAATGTATTTTTGGCGAGATTTAAAATAAATGAAGTGAAATAATAAATATATATGTATGTATATATCTCTTTTTTAATATTAATAATATGTTATGGTAGTATATTATTATTATTATTTTTCTATTATTTCTATAATATGTACATATAAGGGATGTATAATTGTATATGACTCTTCAAACCACTTTAATCTGATTGATTTCATAATTTGTATCAACGTGACTAGATTTAGGTTTAAGATATTTAAGTTGTATACGTGAAAACTACTAAGCTAAAGTTAAACTACTATTTCTACTCATTTAAGTTTAATAAGCTGTGCCTCGGGCCTTAAAAACACACGAGGTAGGAATCGCACTTTCTGCCGAGTGATACATAGTGCTTTATACTACACCTTCGAGGAAAATAAAAAGCAGAATAAATCTTTTATTTCTGGCGGTGTCATAAAACTTTCACTATCACTCGACGACATTCTATAGAATTAATAAAATTGCCTACACCAAATTCAAAATTAGAAGAACGTACCGCGCCAGCCTTTATCACTTGGGTTCTTTTTTCAAAATATTGTTCGGAAATCGGAAGAGGCAAGCGGACTTGAAGTAAAAACTTTTTGTCGTTTGACCTATTATGAAAATAACCATAGCTACCGGCCGATCTTTTAGGAAATAAAAAAAAATTACACGTTAGAAACGGATTTCCATACAGTTTTCTCTCCCGCTAAAACGAGTGAGAAATGAAATTCCATAGAGTTTTTCCTCCCGGATTCACTAGAAATCACACTATTGCCGCCTCTTCTGTTACGGAATTTTATTACTGGTTGATTTGTGATAAATTAACAGTCAAAACTTAAAATTAAGGTAATCTTCAACAGAATAAAAACAATGTTCAATAAGTAAACTGAATAACTTTCTGTTGAATAAGGGACCCTTCAGTTCTTTTACATCATTTGGCAATTTGCTGTAAATTTTGACAGCCATATTGTAACAATTTCGACTATACAATTGCGTTTTTTTGCAGGTAGTGATAATCGGTCTTTATGCCTAGAGTTAAACTTGTATACGTGTTCAAAAGTTTTAAATAAGTCCGTATGTGATTTTACAAATTTAGACATTTCTAAAATACATAAGCACGGTAAAGTCAGGATTTTATGTTTTAATTAATAATTTTTGTATTTTCTACAGTAAGTAAGTAGTTTATTATAAAACTACACAATATATTATAAAGTGTAGATCAGATATTGGCCATATTTTATTATTTGTGTCATTACTCATATTTTATAGAAAATATTTTTAACATTTCGGACAGAATTGGCTTTTTCCCATAACTCAATTGATGTGAAGAGAAAATAAATACCTTATTTCTTAATTGATAATAATTACTAAGTATATTTACTATAGCGGTTTATTTATAGTATAAAATTGGCTTGTCAAGGTGCTCATTTTGTAAGCTAAATAAATAAAATAAAATAAGCCGTAGGGCCGCGGCGTACGAATATAGACCCCTCCAACTCAACCCGTGGATGTCGTAAAAGCCGACTAAGGGAACCTACCAGAGGAAGGGCAGCAGCTTCCTTCTGAGTATTTTTAAACACCAACACTGCGATCACCAATCCGCCTGCCAAGCGTGGTGATTATGGCAAATCCCCCCTACATGGGAGACCATCCACTCGATGGACCGACGACATCGTAGCGGTCGCAGGGAGTCGATGGATGGAGGCGGCTCAGGACCGCTATTTGTGGCGTCGTACGGGGGAGGCCTATGTCCAGCGGTGGACGTGTATGGGCTGATGATGATGACAAATAAAATTATTGAAATCTTAAATCTGAAATCAATTTATTCTCTAGTGTTTAAATTTACCCTGGTTGACTCTATATACCTAACGTTAAGTAAGTACTTAGGTAGTTTTTTATCAGTTAAGTTATGTTGCCTATAGGCTGTTATTTTCGACAGAAAAGTTGACCTAGTTATTTATAGTGATCGCGAGTGCGGCGCTTCATTGAAACACTAAAAGGTCGCCTCAAATTTGACCCCGAAAATAGGACAGCCCTGTGTCGTGGAAATGAGAAGGGTAAGTTGCGTTGCGTCGTCCAGTCAGTTATTTATACCACTTGTGGTGCACGACAACCTTTGAGGGACGTTTAGCTCGGCTAGCACAGCTTGTGTTGTGTTGTGCCCCACTTGTGCACACAGCTTGCTAGACGTCCGCTAGTATACCTAAGACATGGACTAAGAAGAAAACGATCCGATGCGAAGTAAGACAATATCATAAGAAAGGTAACAGCACCAGATGTCACTTTTTAAATAATTTATACTTGCACTGCATCATTTAGCTGTGTACGTACAGTAGCCTTACTTACCAATTTACCATGGAATGGATGATGATAAATTAAGCTTTTGACTTGAGTGAGTAGGATATGGACAAACAAGTATTTGACGACTGTCTGCGAAATCATTATCCATTATCTAGTGTAGTACCAAACCGAACTCAGGGCTCATACACATATCATCCCTTTTACAGGATCCGCCTTGCACTGAATCCGTTTATTTTCCCGTGATGGCGTAGGTATGTATGTAGTTGTAGGAACGAGTTCACAGCATTCCGGATCCAGTAAACTATTGGTACTGGACCGTTTTTCCGGATTTTTAGCTACTGGAAAAAGTAGTTTACTGGATCCGGAATACTGCCAGGTGTGTGAACTCGCTTCTACAACTACACACACACACGCCATTACGGGAGAATAAATGGATCCAGTAAAACGGACGCTGTGTGTGTTTAACGTTGGGCGCGGTCTTTGATTGGAAAAGGTGACCGCATCATGTTGGCTTTTTAAAATCCGTTTTTAGAGATCCTTTTGCGAAATAGTTTTGTTCGATGGTACGAACGGAACCCACCGTGTGCGAGTCGACTCGCTTTCTGCCGGTTTAATTTGTATTTTCTGTCTTCTACTTCTAGTAATCTTGATAATAGGTAGGGTACCTAATCTAATCTATACTTACTAATATTACAAAGAGCAAAGAATTGTTTGTTTGTTTGTTTGCTTGCATTGAATAGGCTCCGAAAGTACTGAACCGATTTGAAAAATTATTTCCCTGTTGGGAAGCTACGCTATCCCCGGGTGACATAGGCTATATTATAAATTATTTCCCTGTTGGGAAGCTACGCTATCCCCGGGTGACATAGGCTATATTATAAATTATTTCCCTGTTGGGAAGCTACGCTATCCCCGGGTGACATAGGCTATATTATAAATTATTTCCCTGTTGGGAAGCTACGCTATCCCCGGGTGACATAGGCTATATTATAAATTATTTCCCTGTTGGGAAGCTACGCTATCCCCGGGTGACATAGGCTATATTATAAATTATTTCCCTGTTGGGAAGCTACGCTATCCCCGGGTGACATAGGCTATATTATAAATTATTTCCCTGTTGGGAAGCTACGCTATCCCCGGGTGACATAGGCTATATTATAAATTATTTCCCTGTTGGGAAGCTACGCTATCCCCGGGTGACATAGGCTATATTATAAATTATTTCCCTGTTGGGAAGCTACGCTATCCCCGGGTGACATAGGCTATATTATAAATTATTTCCCTGTTGGGAAGCTACGCTATCCCCGGGTGACATAGGCTATATTATAAATTATTTCCCTGTTGGGAAGCTACGCTATCCCCGGGTGACATAGGCTATATTATAAATTATTTCCCTGTTGGGAAGCTACGCTATCCCCGGGTGACATAGGCTATATTATAATTTATAATTTTGAAATTTCGATCGTTTATTATAAACTCACGCGTAAACAAAGTTCGAATGAATTGTCGTTTTAGTTGAGTTTAAGAGTCCATTAACATGAAAAGATTTAATAGGTAATAAGTAGGTACCTAAACATAGATGCACTAGAGATTTGGTGCTGGAGACGTCTCCTGAGGATTCCATGGACCGCATATCGGACTAATGTCTCCATCCTCGAAGAACATCGTATAAAGGAGAGGTTATCAACGACTGCAAATACGAATACTAAAGTTGTTTGGGCACGTGGCATGGAATTAAGACTCGATGCAACGTCTAGTGGTACAAGGCAGAATGGAGGGAAAATGGTCCTGTGGTCGGTCTCCAACTAGATGGTCGGACCTCATCACCTCCCTAACACAATCCACCACGACCGACTGCTCCCACAACGCAACCAATAGGGAACGATGGCGGCGCATTGCACGGGCTGCCGTTCATCAGGATCCCCATCATAACACGCGCTCCCGAAATTCAATAAAAAAGACCTTGATACCACTGGCGTACACTTGAAGCCACTGGCTCCTGAAATACAGTTTTTTACTAGTTCAGGAGCCTATGGACTCATTTTACATGTAACACTACCTTTTATGTCAGTTAATAACATTTTACTTTACTTTACTTGTAGGTATCCTGGAGCAGATATAAAATAGGATCATACCTACGAGTTAACCTAACCAACCCAGATGAAGAGACCAGATCTCGACTTTCGCTCAAGTAGCAAGGCTCGCTTGAGACAGCTTGATCGAGACTCTAGTAAAGGTCCTTAAACTTTCCTTTTCATTTTTATATATTGTGATTTCTTTATATTTAAACATATATTTTAAGACAGCTCACTAACAAAGAATGGATCTAATATGTTGTATGATTTAATAAATGAAATTAATATAATTAATGAATGGAGAGATATAAACGAGTAGGTACCAGGTAGGAATAAGATCAATGTGGACGCAACCTTTTAAAACAATATAAAATATCAATGTGGCTGTTATTATCACAAGTGTAGGACACCAGACCAGTCTTAAGAATGTAGGAAGGACAACCCATCTGGATATTTTTTTATATTCACTAAAATAAATAACAATTTTATTTTGATTAAATAGAAAATACATAAAGCAACTTTGGAATCATGCCAAATATTTTTTTGTCCATGTTGGAATGTTCAATTCGGTCCCAACCCAACCTGAGGGATGTCTCTTACAAAATGGCAAATTGCCGATGTATTGAAATGGGATGAGGCTAGCATGGTTAGCAACAGCCTGTTTCAGTTATGCAGAGATCAGCCGGCATGGCATGGCATGTCGGCTGGTCCCTAGGGGGGGAGAGAGGGGGTGCAGGCGCGGCTTGGCTATCGATCCAGCCAGCCCGCCCCGCGCCGCCCTCGGCTAGCCCCGCGTCGTGACACAAGTCTGGGTTTTCCATAATACAGGAAACACTAATTATGCATGATTCACGCACGCTGTTTAACTTTTGTAAGTAGGTAGGCTACCAAACCAAGTTTAGTAAGCCCTCTTCCTAAGTATATTTTTAGACCTCGCGAAACGAAATCAGTTCAGGTCAGATCAGGTTTGTATACCTACCGAATAAGTAGGTAGGTTTCTTACCCTCCTACCTAGTACCTACCAATTTATAAGTGTCCGGTTCTAAAATCTATAGGGTTACAAAACCAAAGGAATCTTGTTGGAATATACATATATCGACTGAACCATATCGCAGTTATTCGTCTCTATTCCGATTTAGGGTTCCGTACCCAAAGGGTGCCAACGGGAGCAACATTTTTTGGGGAGTCGCGGGTGTCTTGATGATTTACATTTCTCCGGTACAATCAATGTCATAAGTGTCACGGTTGCTAAGACGTGATTTTTTAAAAGTTATTTTGATAATCACAAATCTTGCCTTTAAATCATCATATCTTTTTTGTACCTAGTTGTAATGCCACAAATTAACATTGTGCTGTATTTCAAAGTAGTGAAAGCTAAGGGAATTAGTACTTAATAATAAACAGGTAGGTATTTGGTCCTCTGAATGACCTGATCCATGAGTGACAACCGTAAACGGAAATTTAAAAAATCATATCTCCAAAGTCCTGTGTTTGTGGCATCTGTTGTTTTTTGTGGTGAATTTTAGTAATACGTTAAACATGTACGCACTGAAATAAAAAGCGACCATGCAGAGATTAAATAATAAAAAAATATTCAAATTATGTAAAAAAAAATTGTCGCCTAAATACGCAATATTATTTTAGTTTTTATTCATTAATTATTGCTTCGTTTAGTAAATTTCTATCATAACATTAGAAAAAGCAAGGCCTTATGGCACAAGTAAAGGGAAAAATGTGAAAACAGATGTGTAGTTTATTCCAATCACAGTTTTTTTTTTGTTTTTGCAAGCGAACAAATTCTATTGACCTAGAATCATGAAATTTGGCAAGAAACAAGGTCTTATAATTACGGAACCCTCAGTGCACAAGTCGAACTTGCACTTGACGTATTCATTTAGTTTAAATAGTCCTAATTAAAAAAGAACTCTTAATTTAAGGAAACAATATTTCAGCCTGGTAACATAGATGAACTCGTAACTTTTGTAGTTCCAGTTTCGTTTGGAGTTTTCTAAAAAACTTGGACCCTCATTTTTATATTTTTTGTTTATGTATAGGGTAGTTGGGCCAATAGATGAACGGATAACAATAGATGAACGATTAAGCGGTATTCAACTTGATTTATTTTTTATCTAATATAAACCATGTAAATTCCACGAAAATTCTTAATTCAACAAAAAGTTCGTTTCTTTCATCTACTGGGGGGCGTTCATAATGTTCATAATGGTCCATAGGAAAAAAAATCGTGTGGCATCATGAAAACAGGTACCTACCTAAATAAAATCCCAAATATATCAATAATTTAGAAAGAATTCCTAAAAATACTGCAAACTTACCTAACATACATAACTGTCCAAGTCATCTTCTCTGTTTAAAAACTTTGACATTAGGCTAAAACGTAAAAGTAACAATTAAGCAAAAAAAAAAAGTGGTGCAAAGGCCTTTTCAGAAAAAATAAGGACCAATGAGTCACATTTTTGTCCGATTTGTTAGGTGAAACTACATGTAAAATTATGTAATGTCTATTAGGTACCAGTGATCCCATTATATGCAACATAAAACGCTTCAAATATGCCAAAATATTATAAAAATTTGGTAATTGGTTTCGCACTAGTTTATGGAAAATGTTTTGTAAATTAATTTGCTTCTATTTTTCCCCAAAATGTCACAGAGATTAAGGCTAATGAAGGAATGGATAAAGGACCCACCTGGCTGTCCCAAAAGTCCAGTCTTGCAGCGCTGCATATGCTTCTTTCACTCCCGTACGCACAAATTGCTATTTGGCACCTGTTTTGAACCTTAATTGATTTTATATCGATTTTCATAAACACTCGCACAGAGACGCTCTCGCTGTTCTTTTTGGCTAATTACGCCATCTTGGATTTTTTTGCCGGCAGGTAAGGAAGGTGAGTGGGAAAGAGAAATAAACAAAGGATTCACCACTGGAGTGAAAGGGATAGGAAATCTCTGTGACATAATTATGCATAATTAACCACTTTTGGCCGAAACAGTAATAAAAAAATAATTGTCTTTATTTACTTTTATTTGAAAATTACTTACAATTAGTAAGATATCGCGATTGTTTCTTGTTTTTTGATCCACGCTTTCCTTACACGACGATGCACTGGAAGGAGGCCTACTCCAGTTATGTATGGCTGGCTACTGAGTATGGTATGGCCGCAACACTAAACGTGAACGGTTACATGTGAAGGGGCCGTTTTAGGATGAATTTTAAATTTAATATAATACGTTTTTACTAAGAAATCATCCGAACCGAAATTGCACTGTTTAGACAATACAAAGAAAAATATATTTTGATAATATCAAACATCGGTACTCGATGATTCCAGTTCCAGATGAAAAGGCAGTTCAACTTCGTACAAAATGTTATTTTTCATTTGATCATAGAACCGTAGATCGAACGAAACAAAACTAAATTGCGCAGTTAATAGTAAGTAGCCCTCCTGATAAGAAAAACAACATACAAATTTCAGAAAATAATGCTTAAAATGTGGGTTTATTTCTAAAGGAGAATCTACACGTAACATTTTATAGGTACTCCTAGTTCCATTGATAACGGTTGCTGAGCATTTTTATTTAAACTTTGACTCCAGACCTACGTACTACCTTTAGAGAGCGAATAAAAAAAAACCCTAAAACACGTGTTTTATTATTTTTAGTAAACTTTCTACTCTTCATTTTGACGGGCCAACAATTACGGTTCCGAAATTATTAGTCAAAATTACCTTCGACCCCATTTTAACTCAGAATATGAATTTCCAAAAATCCGTTTATAGCGGGTAGGGACCTATGCCCCTAAAGACTCGCGTTTTATCGGGATAAAAGCCTATATGTTATTCCAGGTCCCAAACTATACCGATACAAAATTTCAGCCCAATCGGTTCAGTAGTTTTTGCGTGAAAGAGTAAAAAATATCCATACATCCATCCATACAAGCTTTCACATTTATAATATTAGTAGGATAGGATTTTATCCAATGAGCCAGAGAATAGAATTGGCGATCGATATGCACTCGTCCCCTGCACGAGTGCATATCGATCGCCAATTCTGCGTATCACATGATACTTTATCGAGTGATACTCATTATCACGGGATAAAAAAATCAAGGATATATATCCAGTACCGCCAAAAACTGACTTTTCGACCAACTCTTCAAAGAAAAACCTTCGATAAATATCGAATTGCAGATTTTGGGAATACGCTTCTTTATCACTCGATATTTTGACAGTTCTTGCCATATTTATCGAGTAGAAGATATATTGCCAGAATTGCCCACCAGAGTAGAGGCCGGCGGGGCGGCGGGGCGGCGGCGCGGCGGCGGCGGCGCGGGCGGCGGCATCACAATAATTATCAACGCGCGAAAGGTATAGCAAATACATAGATATCTTTTAAAAATTCCACCGGAAATCAGGGTTCATGTCGTGTCTCTAATTTTGGATTGGACGTGTGCATTTTTATTCGAGGGAGATGGTTCACACGTCATATTCTAATTCCTTCTTAATGAAGAAATTCTGTGGCAAGAATTTAACAGAAGAGAAGTTGTTCAAGTAGAAATGTCAAAAAGTCGAATAGAATATCGTCCTTGCTATGCGAAGATGCTTAGGTATATAAAGAAACTTACGAGTGATGTCATCACCGTTCTCTGTTCCCATGGTTCAAAACAATACGCAGCGTTCACAACAAAAAAAAACAGCAAAGTTCCAATTTGGTAAGATTCTTGACTATTCTACATGAGCGAGAGACACTGGTCGCGGGGCGAGTGCGGAGTGAGTGCGTGAGTTCGCGGCCGAGGGGATTCTACTTGTGATAGCGAAGCGCTGCTGCTACTTCGGCGTCAGCGTCAGCGGCGCGGCGGGGCAGCGGCGGCGGCGCTAATTTTAGCAACGGCGCGGCGGCGGCGGCCATGGCGCCGCGGCGGTGCGACGCGTCTCCGTCCCGCGCCGCGCCACAAAACCGTACACTGATTGCTGAGCCCCATCAAAACCGACAACAACAACGAAACTCGAGGAAATTTTGAAATGGTGTTATAGAATGAAGATAATTTATGTACCTACTTACTTAAATGAACCTACCTACTGTAACTTCCCTGTTCTGTGTTAGTAGATAGGTAAAGTACTTACACTCATGGACATATTTAGAGGAACGTACAAAAAACTAGGCAAATCCTTCCACCAATAAGGAGCTTCCAACAATGTAACACTGAGCGTATATTTATCCAGGACGTCCTCATATTTTGCTTACTTATCCCCAAGCGTCATCCGTCACCACAATAAATAGGTATGCGAACGATCTAAGCTGGACCGAGCTGTTTGTTGCTGTTACTCTTTTGCGACCTTGTCATTTATGTACGTCTGGTATACTCTCCTCTCCAGTCTGCCGGTATATCACAGACTGGGGAACAAGAAAATATGTTATTCTACGTTTTCTTTGCGTTCCTATAAATATGTACATGAGTACTACACTTATGTACATATGCTTACTTTTTACTTTATGTGTACAAACAATGCTTACCATTCGTACCAGCTAACAACTGATATGGATTAGTTGAATCACTCATAGACTGTCGCAACAGTCTGCGGCTGGCTCAATTGTTTTAATTGTAAATATAAGCTTTAATTAGATATATATATATATATATATTATATTTAACATAACATAAGTTATTAGTATTATTATTCAATTTCCTGATTATTATCTTCTCTTCAATTAAATTAATGTAAGTAAGTAAATAATTTATTTGTCACATAAAACACACACATATACATACTTAGGTAACTTTGGGTAATTAATTACAAAGCGGTAAAACTTAAATTATTATTATTTGTAGCGTAGAAAGATAAGTGCAGGTATTTTTGTGTGTTGCAGCGTGACAAAAGGGAAATTTTTGCCGAAAAGCAAAAACACTAATTTTCACCCGATCGAGAGCGAGCAAAACGAGTTGCAAGAATCAGAATCAGAATCAATAACTTTATTTCTTTAGGCTTACAAAATAAGCACTTAGACAAGTCAAATTGTATACTATAAACATAGTTATTATTATCAAATAAGAAATAAGGTGTTATTGATATTCTCTTCACTTCAATTTTTTGTCCACTAGTGGAAGAAGTGAAAAAGAAGAAGAAGAGGCAAGGCGAGGCAAGGCAGTGTAGGTGTACCTAGCTATGAATTGTTGTGGTTGTGTAGCAAGTAGTGATCATGAATTTTAAAGTTGAATGTATAAATATACAAATACATGACGGACAGTGCAATGTGATAAGTGATAACTGACGGTAATTTTATTTTTGGCTTACGAAGTGCTTGGGAACACCTTCTATTTGCTGTTGCAATAAAAAAAATTGAACTTTAATTTAAATGTATACTTAGTGTTAGCATTGCGGATAGATAGGGGGTGAAATATTGTTCCAGCACTTCGTCGCCGAATACCTGAAACTACCCCTGAAAGCTGCAGTCTTGTGATTGTGATAGAGAAGTGCAGATCTTACTGACCGTAACCTCTCAACAGAGACGAACTTAAGTTTTGAGTGCAGATACTCAGGCTTTTTAAACTTAATGACGTCAAAGACCAGTCCTCCCAGGTGCAGCAGCCTTCGAGAGTCCATATTCAACAAGGACATTTTATTTAGGTACGGTGTTATATGACTACGAGGCGGAATATTGTAACAAAAGCGACAACAAGCATTCTGCACTCTTTGTTTGGTGCGCTGGGTTCTTGCAAGCAACCGAGGACCAAAAACAATATCCCCATAATTTAGCTTAGAAATGATTAGTGATTCACAAAGGACGATGCGGGATGCTTCAGTCAATTGATTCCTAATTTTATAAAGTATCTTAAGCCGGTAGAAACACGTTTTTACCAAATTAAGAACGTGGTTTTCAAATCTGAGATGACTGTCGATAGTAATTCCGAGATTCCGAGCTTCTTCCACTTTAGAGTCATGTAATGTCAAATTAGAATACAAAATTATTTCAGTAATTCTATTGTTCCTATCTTATAAAGAGATAAGCTTAAAAATGGTATTGCATTCTACAGTTCAGGCAACTAAAGGAATTCGCTGAAGCTGTAGAACACCTTCTCCAGCAGCCATGTCTTAAGATGGTGCTTGAATATGTTGGAGGAAGCGGCGGCGTCTCTTATTTTTTCGGGTAGTCGGTTGTATACGTCTTTAGCAGTCATATAAAAATTATAGCAGTCAAGGTCACTATGCTAAGAGGCGTTTGCTCTTCTATCTTATCAAGGAATGCGATAGCGAGCGAAACTGACAAGATATAGGCAGTAGCTATCTAAGTCTGTATTATAAAAGAATCTCTTTATTCTCTAACGTTACCGCGCAGGTGGGTTTTATGCACTTTGATTGCGAAATTTGCTTTTAAGTATTTGCTTATGTGTCCTTATATCATAATAAGGTTCGTCAATCAGAATTGACGCCTTTCACCGTTTACTTGCGGCGCGACACGTTGCCGTGACGTGCTAATTTACGTTATCTACCGTATCGTAAAAACACGTCACGATGGATGCTGCGCAGGAACGTTACACGTTGTCGTGCCTTGTAAAATTACGGTGCATTTTTCATTTACGAACCTGTGAAATATAGCAGTATTTTTCTAGATTTTAAAGCATGTTCTTAATATGCTTGTTGAAATAATATCGATGTATAGATAGATATTTTTTGACGATATATTTTGATCGGATTTAACGAAACAAGTAAGGAATTAGCGCCGCCTATGGACAATTACAACACCAGACGTGTCGCGGCGCGTTGCCAGTTGATATTTTTTTTATGTATTAGCATCACATCATTATTTAAATAATGTCGCTATTATTCAAAGCCGTAAAAGATTGGAACAAATGCTGCCGTAAATCTGCCGGTTCCTAACAATAGGAGCCGGCTGACAGTGGAGCATGTGACGAACAGAGTTTTATACTTTCGCTACCGAACAAAATACGTTACTTATAAAAAATAATCACAATTTAAATTAATGCATTGTCTAAAAATCACTTTTGATATAACAGAGGTTGGCTGAACAAAATTAATTATTATTTTAAAACCATAAAAAAATTACCGTTATCCTATCTATAACCGGTCAATATTTATATTTTTATTAATATCGATATTATTTTTAACTTTCGACATCCCTACTTCATAACAATAGCAGGAGCAGAATTAGGTCTTGTGCGGTCCATATTTATGAAGAGACTGCTATTTCACATGTTCGTGTCGTGGCGTGGGTGAACAATTAATGCACTGCCATTTTACCACAGAATTGGGAATAATTTATTCCCAATTCTGTGCATTTTACATATCAAGCAAATTTACGTTACCGTGTCGTAAAAATGTACGACACGGTAACGTAAATTGCGATAGTCAGATAGTCAACTTTTAAATAACTTGGTTTCGTATTTTTCACAAAGATACCTAAAAAGGTCCTTCTATGGTTCGAGAAAAGGGTGCCCGGTGGCGGCCGTCTACTCGACTTAGCAGGGCCACTACCGCCATGGTCCCTGATGCAATCGAATGTAAGATGGCATCAAACGTTGATACTCGTGTCTGCGCCATCAGCAGCCAACCCACCGCCACTGGCGTGGTGGGTTGGCTGCTGATTGTGGCTAGCAAGTGGTGGCGCGGTGCGGTAGGTATGCCGTTAGACGCGGTAGGGTCGCAGCTCCCTCAGAGCGGTCATCGCTCTGCGGGAGCTGCCGGTGCCGCACCGCCGCCCCGGTCTGCCATCGACCACTCGATTCCACAAATTCACTTTGCATAGCATGCATCTAGACAGGCCTTTATTTATTCCAACTTTGAGAACTTCTATAGAGAAGCTGGAACTTGGAACTTTGGAAGCAACGTTCTACATAAGTTTGCAGGTGCTACCTAATTAGGAAGGTACTTATATGATTTTGTAAAGATGTGTAGGTAGACATTAATAGGAATTAGTAATATACATTCACACCTTTATTACGTGACATCATCATCATGCCGGCGGCGATGATTCAGCAGACGATGACTAGGTAGGTAAATACTCTATAACGTAGTTATAACGTAAGGCACCTATCGCTAGGCACCTGGTAAGTGGTAAGTAATCAAAAGGTACCTACCTACCTCCCAAAAGGCCGTGCTCAGACAGTGAGACAGGTAGGTAGACATCTCAGTTCAAATTCTGAGTCATAGGCACTTGTCCTCGCTCACCGGCCGGCGCGGGGCGCTCGCGCCGGCAGACGCGATCGGTCACGCTCCGCAGCGCACATTGTGTCTAACGGAGACCATTTGGCTGTTGTAGGTAGGTACAAGCGCGAAATAAGAAACACCTACCTACTCCTAGAAACGAATCTTTCTCCTACGACTTACCTATGCACCTAGATATTTTGATATAGCAAAGCTAAAGCATCATGCAGGTACCTAAATAGGAATACAAATCGCTTACCTAATCCCATTTGGCAGAAGATGACCTCGGCCTCGATGACGTGGGCGATAGGAGCGCGTGCAGGCTCCGTTGCGGGGGGCACAATCGCCGGCTGCTGGGCGAGCTTCACCGGCTGGGGGGTTGGCGTCTTCGCTTCTGGCACGGGAGCCGGCGGCGGGATTGGCACCGCGGGAGCGATAGGCGCTGTCGGAGACGCGGGCGTCTCGGCCGGAAGTGTCGCAGGCGCCCGGGGCGTGAGTTCCACTGGAGCCGTCGGAGGGGGCTGCGGGTCGCCCAGCAGGTCCAACAGAGGCGAGGGCACGGGGAGGGGCGCAGCCGCGGGGGGCGCGGGGCGGTGTAGCGGAGACTCCCCAGCGGTATCCGCGTCGGACTCGCTGTCGGTGAACTTGTCGGCGATGTGGTCCAGCTTGTCGGCGGCGGAAGGCGCGCGCGCCGTGTCCAGGAAGATGTCGCGCTCCATGTCGAGGAAGCTCTGCGTGGCCGCGCGCGGCTGCGGCTCCGCTTCGGGAGCTCGCTCGCGATCGAGGTGCTCGAAGTCGTCGATCGAGTCGTGATCGCGCTTCAGCGCCACCACGGGCTCCAGGGCCGCCGCCGCCGGGAGGGACTCGGTGGCGTCTCCGCTCGCGAGACCTCCCAGTAGAGCATCGGTGCTATCCATATTTAGTTACGTCAAAATATAGCTAGGTAGGTATCTAGATAATGTACGTAGGTAGTAAACGGCCGGGTGATCGATAGGATGTGGCCGGGCGCGGGGCGGCGAGGCGAATGTTCGGGTGCGCTGGTAGGCGGGTCCTGTCGCGGCTCCTCGCCGGCGCTGACTGCGGACGGCGGCGCGCGGCCCCTGTGCGCGAAGCTCCTCTGCGCGACGTCACTCACTCACCGACAGAAACAAACGGTATGCTCATGCACGAATACAACTTTGTTTCAGCAGGGCCAGAAGAAGCGCGGTGGCGGCGGTTTTTTCAACCAACAGTGGAGAAACTTTAAGAGTCGTAGAAACAGGGTTGGTTTGATGGATACTTTGAGTTTTTTTCCGAGTAGAAGTTATTCTATCAAGAGATATTATTCACGTCGGTATATAATACAAAGAGTCAAGTTCCTAGGTAGGTATGTAAGTAAGTGTATAAGCAAAGAGAATACAATTGTTTGGGGAAGGAATTACACGTAAAATATTGCCTAATGCCCAAAATATTAGTGATTGACCATAGAGTTGAGTTGGTCAAAGAGAATACAATACTTACGAGAGTTGGTAAGGTAGAATAGAATATATATATATATATATTTAGATTAATATTAAAAACAAATATCCATACCCAATATAGGTATATATTATATTAATATTAAAAATGTGAAAGTTAGTATGGATGTATGGATATTTGTTGTTACTCTTTCACGCAAATACTACTGAACCGATTAGGCTGAAATTTGGTAGGTATGGGTATAGTTTGGGACCTAGAATAACTTAAAGGATATTTTTTATCCTGATAAAACGCGGGCGAAGGCAGCTAGTTTAATTATAAGCTTAAGTTGTATGCTATGATAACATTTCTAATGTATTACTACGCTGCTGAATCGGTTGTGGATGCAATATGCAACTGCCGCACAGTGGTTCCGAATTGAAAAAAGTGGATATAGGGTCGAAAACCTGAATTTTGATTGATTTTATTTTACAGAACGGATCTCAGCAATCCTGACAACTTTTAGTTTATGACGATTCCATACAAAAAATAATTGATTATTTTTGTTCTCCATAATTACGTATCTTACAGATTTTCGTCATAGAATAAAAGTTGCCAGGGTAGCTGAGATCTGTTCTGTATTAAAAATGTATTCAAAATTCGGACTTTCGAACCTATGTCCACTTTTTTCTCAATTCGGAACCACTGTGCGTTGGCATCGCGGCGCCCTCCCGTTCCATCGTCGTCGGCCACACAATGTTTTTTTATTTATTATTTAGAACTACCAACAGAGGATACAGTTAAAGCACACAAAAAAGAAAACTTAAGGCATCACTAAATGTGACCCCCCAATTACAGGTAGTTACAACTAACATATACAATTAGATTGGGTTGACAAGGCAAAACACTATGTTGCCGATTTTGCATTTTCAATGCTTGATCTAGCATTTTTCTCACTTGATTGGATGAATAAATCCATTAGGTTAATAATCTATGCTAAATCTAAAGCAAATACCTAGAGTTTATAAATCGAGAAAACCTGCGGAATAATAGATATACTTTGGGTATCTAATTGGTAGGAAAGGCCTATTTTATCAATCTTATTATTTTGTAGACTTCAAATAAATATGTATTTATGTACTACCTAACCAAAAGACTTTTTATTATGAGCGCCATCTACCTAATCATGACGCGTTATCTTGTTTACGATTGCCACGCCATCCTGCATAATTCTCTGGAGACTAGCCTAACACGACGATTCTCTAATAATAAAACAAAATGTTAAAATATCTACATCTATGCCTCAAAAACATCTCAAAAACTTCTGCCCGTAAGTATTGTATTCTCTTTGGTGCTCTGGAAAGTTGAGAGACGTGCGAGGGTATGCCGGCGGAAATTTCCATGAACATGCATAGAGAATTTTCGATAGAACAATAATAATAAAATAAATATGTAATGTTCTAATACTTTATTAAATTAGTAATGTAAAACCCATAGGAACACATGAACTAGATTGTTAAAATGTTGTTACTACAAATTTCTAGTAATAAACATCATTACTTTAGTATTTATACTGAGCGAAAAACTTACGCATGTAATGACAAATCCGGGAAGTTTACTCCACCTTTTGTGCTTCTTGAAGGACTGTACACAGCGGAACACGACATATTTTCACATTTTCAACAAAGTTTTGATTAAAATACAGTATGTAATTTCTTAGAATTTCAATAAAGTTCATCAGTCTGACCACAACATTAGAGCAAACTACCGTGTCAGCACCTGACACGATTCACACTGCAGTGCAGCATAGCTATACGTACACCAGCTATCACTTTTACTCATTGCTTGGCTCCGTGGGATAGACAAAGATACATGACAACTATGGTGATACATAGATATAAGACCGGAAATGACTTGGCTCCTCTTTATGGTTGAGCAGCCAGCATCTGTCACTGATCAGAGTCACTCAACGCGGGGGCACCCAATGTCAATGTCAAGCTAAGTCAAGAACCAAGCAGTAATTCCACTTTCAGGGATTTCGCCCCTTTTTAGGGACTAAAAAAACGACTAACTAAACAAACGAAACTACAACTACTGACTACCGACTTATGCCTTTTTTTATTGCAAAAAGAATTTAGGGAATTTCAGGGTAAAATAACTTGATGTGATTACCCCATAGAGAAATAAGTAGGTAGAGGTAGCATAAGTCATTTCCGGTCTTTTATCTATTTATGACCATAGTTGTCCGTCATCACCATTGTCTATCCGTCGAAGTCAAGGTATGAGTAAAAGAGATAGCTGGTGTACGTATAGCTATACTGCACTGTCAGTGTCAATCGTGTCAGCTAGTAACTGACTAGTTAGTTCAAAGTTGTGGTAAGACTGATGAACTTTATTGAAATTCTAAGAAATGACTGCGTTTTACCTAAAACTTTGTTGAAAAAGTAAAAATATGTCGTGTTCTGCTGTGTGTCATTACATGCGTAAGTTTTTCGCTCAGTATGATGTTTATTACTAGAAATTTGTAGTAACAACATTTTAACAATCTAGTTCATGTGTTCCTGTGGGTCGAGGATACAAATAATGTCCAAAACCATGAATAATTAGCAGAGATAAATTTAGCGTTTGTGCTAGTGATGTGCTTACTAAGGATGGGAGTAATTGGATATTTTGGCTAACGGTTATTAGTTGGGTATTTTGTTTCAATATCGCTAGTACGAACTGGTACCCAATAACGTTACAATACTCTATACCTGTCCTGATTTCTACCCAATATATTTCTAACCGATTTGGTTAGAAATACCAAATACTTGTTGCAGCTACATACCTATGCGTAGATGATAGTTAGGTATGTATAGGTATTGAAGCATTGGGTAGTTATGGCTCAAGGTCGGTTAGGCGCGATGCTCGCTTTGCACAGTTATTCCCTAGCGGTATGCGGATTTTACAATAGCGTTAGATATTTTGGGACCATGCTAACAGGTACTGAGTTAGTTATTGAATACCGGACTCATCTCTAGTGCTTACCGTCAAATTTAGTTTTCGGGTTATCCCAGAAGTAGGTACATATATTCACAAACAATAATAGTAGTACCTATGTATGGTTATTATGCTGTTGAATAGAGTTGTTGTATTAAAAAGGATAGGTGTGTGTGTCATTTATCAAAATTGTACGTAGGTGTGGGTAATAAGTTATTTTCTTCTTATAAGTGCAATTAGGCATTTTTGGTCTAATTATCCGAACATACTCTTAAGAAGAGATTCGGTTTGTTCATAATCAAGTGTTTGAAGCCATAGGTACGTTTTCTTCTTGCAGGTGTTTTTAGTGCACTCAAACACACTGAGTTTGTTATCTACCTTTTGATACAGATATGGTCCAAGGAAATCAAAAGATTTGCAGGCGAATTTGGTTTTTACACTAGGAATGTTCCATCTTCTTGTTCTGGCTGATCTCTGGGGTTTCTGTACGGTGCTGTACGGTGAAACTTAGTTACTGTATTTTGTATGAATATCTGTCTAACTCTAAGGAATTTAGTTTCGAGATAAAGAGAGTTGGTAGAGAAACGGAAGGGTTTCCAATATGCTATTTTTAATATAGCTCTCTGTGCCCTCTCTAGGCTAATAAGATGAGTTTTGGCTGCTGAGCCCCATGCCACGATTCCATAAGATAGTATGGATTGACATAGGGCTGTGTAAATAGTCCTTGTCGTATGCGGATCGTCTATTTCTCTTAGTTTCTTAAATATATGCATGAGTTTGCGAGTTCTGCCTGTTAGTGCCCCTATTTGTTGTTTCCATCCTAAATGATTGTCCACAATGATGACAAGGTATTTTATGGATTGAACCTGTTCGATCTCGGTGAAAGTGCAATCACAAGAAGTCCTTAATGGAGATTCCTTACAGCTATGTATTTTTATGTGCAAGCTATTTTTAGGAGCTAATGTCTCTGTGATCCTGAATGCTACAAACTTGGTTTTACTGGCATTAAGTGTAAGTAGGTTTGTTTTAAACCAGTGTGGTACTCGAGCCAGGCCCTTCTGGCTAACATCAACCACCCCCTCCCAGCTTTCAGCATTGAAGACAAGAGCCGTGTCATCAGCAAACGTGATAATACGAGCACCATCAATATTAGCGTTGCAGAGGTCGTTGATGTTGGCAGAAATAGGGTTGGTCCAAGGACACTCCCTTGTGGTACTCCGAAGTTTACTGACAACAGTTCACTCTGCACTTGGCCATTATTGAGAATTACGCGCTGTGAACGATTTGTCAAGTACGACTGAAACCAATCAAAAGCAACTTCGCGCACTCCTAGACCTTCCAGCTTCGTGATTAGGATAGGTGTCGAGACTGTATCAAAGGCTTTCGCCAGATCTATAAATACTCCGATACATCTTTGGCCATGATCCGTTTGCGTACTGATATGGTCTACCAGGGCAATGATAGCATCTTCAGTGGATTTACTCTGGCGGAAGCCATAGATAGATAGATAGATAGATAGAAAACTCTTTTATTCACAATTTTTTCCAAAATTTTTGATACAGATGAGAGCAGTAAAATTGTCCTATAATTTGTAATTTGGAGATGATCACCTGATTTGTAAATTGGGCAAATATTAGCTACTTTAAGAATTTCTGGGAATACTCCACTTGACATGCTGACGTTACATAAGTGACTAAGTATAGGAACCATTACTTTGCATTGTTTTAGAACAATATTACTAATGCCATCCAACCAGCTGCGTAGGAGTTTTTCAGGCTTTGAATAGTTTTAATAACCTCGAAATGGTCAGTGGGCCATAGGTTCATTGAATTTACCGGTCCGTTGAGAAAATTTGTTGTAGCTTTAAGTTCTTCTTCAGTAGCATGAAGTTTTCCTAATATATCGTCAGCCAAGTTTTTTCCAATATTAGTGAAAAAACTGTTGGCTGCATTAGCTGAATCATTTGGATTTGTGTATGCTGAATCGAAGTTCTTATTATTGTTCTTTGATTTAATATTACAAATGTCTTTAACTGTGTTCCATAGTTTTTTACTGTCATCTTTTGCATTTATAATGAGCTGTTTATTATATTCTATGTTAACTTTTTTTATAATGTCGTTGCAATAGTTTCTATAGTTTTTATATTTCGTTAGTAGGTTCATGTCTTTGGGTTTTTTTTCGAGATTCTTTGTGTAGGCGGTCTCTTTTACGAGCACATCTTAGAAGACCCTGGGTCATCCAGGGCTTTACCAAAACTTTGGCACTAGAGATTTTTTTGGTGGTTGTATTTTGCTTTTGTTTTTCCTTTACAATACTTATGAATGCATTTGTTACTTTATCAACATCAGTTTCCATCATCAATTCCCTCCATTCTACCGAGCGCAAGTCCTCAACAAGGGTTTTGTATTCTAGTCTTGTAGTATATTTATTCATCTTCCTTTGGTATTGCGGCTCATCGTTTATTCCTGTAATTACTGTCATATAATCCGTGATGTCCGATGCACAGACGATAACTTTTGTAGTCAGTTTGGATTTGATGAGCGCATGGTCCAGGCAAGAGGGCCCTCTTGTCGGATAGTGCTGTCCAGAGACAAATCCGTGGTAGTTAGTTAGGTTGAGATACTCTTGGGCTCTTGAGTCCAATTTATCTTTTTTCTTCTTCTATGAGTCTATTTATATATGATTTAAAATGTTCAACTGTTTATGTACCAAATACATAAATAAACTCCCAACAAATCTTATTTTTGCAAATTTGAGAAAATTATCGGGTATCTATCGATATCGATAATGTGATTCAACATACTACCTGTGGTGCAGCCTTGGTTGAGTAGTAGTAGAATATCGACTAATCGCGCGAATATCAATCATATACCTAATTAATTTAAGTTTATAATTGCGATCACGAGAATACCGCCATCTATGATCGAGTAGCGGAATTAACTCGTCAATCGAATGTTGATGTAACTATAGACCATTAATACGTTCTGCTGCTAAAGGTAGATAGATATAAGATTTATTTTACATCTTATATATAGAAGTCAAGGTTTATTTCTAAATTTGTGACGTTGGCTAGTTTTGACTAAACTTAAATCTACAAATCAAACGAATTATTTCTTTGTAATGTATTATATGATTATTGGTTTATTTGTGTGTCGCTGTCATGGTCATCGAGAAAGTTGCGGGACCTTTTTGGTTTGGAAGAACGTCTCTATATATTATCTCGATGTGTAAAAGTATTGCTTCGGCTTCTCCAATTAATCAAATGCGCCCTAAATTAAGTAAATTCAGAAATAAAATAGAGATTTATAGGGATAATTTCCAAAGAATTTAGGGCAAAATTAATATCATAAGTGGAAACACTGTACCTACCAAGTTCCATTCCATTCCATTCAGCGTTGCCGGTACGGACCGTTTTGGTCCGTTTCGGACTTTTTTCTGCCTCTGCGGACCTTTAGCGGACCATGAGTATTTGCGGACCTTTTCGGACGAAAACGCCTATCCAAAGGGCCTCAGTACATCCCAGCGCATACTTTAAGATTTGAAAAAAACATCACCCAGTACTTATAAAAAGGCCAGGAAGTATGGCCCAATAGGCTATAGTAGGTCCAGTAGGACAAATCGTTAAAAAAATAGAACTAAGGTTATTTTTAAGGCTATTTTTTTTAAGTAGGAAGGACCACTAATTTTTTAAGGAGGTTACATTTTCGATTCGTTGGTCTCTTCATCTTTTTGCTGGACTGTAAGATTTTGCAAATTCACGTTTCACTATCGTTTGAAATTTGAATAAATTTTATGAGTACTAGCTAGCAAGGAACATAGATGTATTAGTACTAAAGGCAAAACTGACTAAAGGCGTCATACGTGGTTGAATGTTATTGCGTGAATTAGGGAGATAATATAGGTAAGTGGATAGATCCAGTTTATATAGAATATCATTGGATAGATCCTAGTGTTTTATTTATTAATGCTTTCAGCATTTATTACACCAGTTTTAACAGCATGTGCACATACCAAACAACCTCAACTTACTTTCATACATTATACTGGGTACTTACTAGGGCATGTAAATACCGGGTTGTTTAACAAAACCGGTTTTCGGTTAAACGGTTAAACCGATTTTTCCGTTTATTAACATAAGTATCTTAGGACAAAATAAAACCATAAAATTTGAATAAAATGAACTTATTAATTTGATATGCAATCACCAATCTTATAAACAAAACAAAAATAAACACACTTGCTCAAATAAAGTTATAAAAATTCACAATATAGTTATTATAAAAAGTGTGATGTTCACAATAGAAATACAAGAAACAAGAACAAACTACACATCTCAGCATATAGATTACGAAAGGTCAAAATCATTTATGGGCAATTGCGTGCGCTTCTATAATAAGCTTCCATCTGAAGCAACTGAACTTCCTATTCGTAAATTTAAACAGTACATTAAACAAAATCTTATCAGCAAGGCCTTTTACTCCATAGATGATTACATCAATGATGTTAATGCTTGGCAAGATGTCGCTCCGTTCCGCACTGTCAGTAGTATGTAAGAAATCCAATGTTCTGTTTAGCTTTAAAGAAATATTGACATGTATCTAAATTGCATTAAATTTAGATTTAGAAAGGCAAAATAAACATGTATTAGACACATAAGTGATATTATAATGTGCTAGTGGTTTCTTTTTCACTTCTTCCACTAGTGGACAAACAAATGAAGTGAAGAGAATATCAATAACACCTTATTTCTTATTTGATAATAATAATTATGTGGATAGTATAAAATTTGACTTGTCTAAGTGCTTATTTTGTAAGCCTAAAGAAATAAAGTTATTAATTCTGATTCTGATTCGAAAACATGATGAAGTCATAAAAGTTATTAAATGATTTTTTTTTATATGGTAGTATTAAAACTCTCACTTACTCAAATAAAGCTATAAAAATCAACAAAATAGATATCTTAAAACTTTACATTAAATCAGTCTTAAAAACTATTAAGCTTTATTCCCTTTCTTATTTGGTAGTAATAAAACTGCCTGTTTCTCTCTTACTCAAATAAAGTTTACGTTAGTGTACGTCCGTTCATCCGCGGGCTACGTCTCATGAACTATACAACGAAAGGTAAACAACTGAAATATTGACAGGATGTGTATTGCCGCGATTAAAAAATATATAAAAATAATATAATTACATAACGGGCGTTAGACTCCTAACGCCCATACCGATCACCATAGTTATTCGACGACGTCGTTGGGCGAGGTCAGTACTTGTACGAGTACTTTTTTCGAATAATGAAACCGTTTTTTAAAGGTTCCTTTTACGAAATAGTTATGTGAGATGGTACGGAACCCTCCGTGTGCGGATCGTTTCGCAATAATCGCAAAAATAAAAAATAAAACGTTTATTAATTCAGAAAATTACATCTATAGGTATCAAATCTTAGAAATTGTATAATACACACACATAAGCATGGAAAAATATCATAGAATTAATTTAATTTATATAATAAACTTGTATAGCATAAGGGCTCATTAGACTTGATATCTAGTGCCTTTGCAGGCTACTGCAATGTCTGTCTGCCAGAACCCAAGCAAACTATTGGTGCTGCCCAGCATCCTGTGTCTGACGGATATTATTTTAATGCTTCACTTATTTTTCATGGCTTTGATATCTGTTAAATGACTTTGTACATGCGCAAGATATCTTGAAGAAGGCGTTACAAAGCAAAGTGACAAAAAATCCCGATGTCTTTATTCAGTTGATGAATTAAATAAATGCGGTAGTCACTAACTGCAAAATAAATACATATCACTTAATTGCATCCTAAATTTGATTTCATAATTGCACAGACCTAAGGGTGACTATGATTTTTGTTATAAGCTTTTCATTCGTGATTCGGCTACTTTTAATTGTTTGTGTTGTAAGTAGCCTCAAAGGCAACCAGTCGCCTTTCAGATTTTTTCATCGCCGATCCCAATCGTGAGTAGCCTCAGTGGCGATAAATTACCTACGTGGGCCACACTGTTTGCCAGTTCAAACGAACAGTTCGACCGCTTACCGTAGTAAACCACAGCGAGCGACGGTGGCGCCCAATGCACCTATCCAACGCCGCCGTCGCTATCTTGCTTTACTCAGTTAATTATAATAGCTTATTTGCATGATGACAACATTCAGTAACGACTTTTTATGCGGTCCAAAGTTTTCCGAGATGTTTGTTTGAATTTTTGTATAGATAACGCATAAAATGTTGTAGAATAATTAGGTGGATAAGATATTGTTACGGTCGTTTTAAATAAAGTCTGCAAGGCGTTGTAGTTTGAAATAAATTTGTCATTTATTGCAAAAAAAATACGAAATCCCGGTTATTTAGACAAAAAAAAACCGGTGAAAAACCGCCATAATATCAGTCGGTTAATTGGTTTTTCGGTTAATTACAAGTTACAATTCAATTATATTTCTAATACCTAAGTCACAATAATAACGTTTTTTTTTTCTCAGTCCTTTAAATATACCTTATCTCTCGATTTTCAGGTTATCCTATCGATATCTTTGTAGTAAAATGTATTCAAAAATTAAAAAAATAAGCGAAATTTATTGAAGTTCTCATAGATATATACATAAGAAATACTTCATATCCCCGCTATTGAATATTTTTGTACAAAATGCAAAAACGGACCTTTTTGTCATATTTCAGACCATATTTGCGTTCGGAGCGGACCTTTTTGCGTTTAACTGCCGGCAACACTGATTCCATTCGAATTTCATGTTTTTCAAGGGTGGGAGTGTTTTATTTGCAATGAGTGAAAAAATAAATAACTCGAGGGTTCAGGAATGTGTTCAACAAAAGGAAAAAATAGAGAATGGTAAAATAAATAACCATTGTAATGGTAACATGAACCATCATAATGGAGTAACTGTAAGTAAAAATAAATCCTCTCTCTAACCTCCTAAAAAGAATTTGATCACTGCGGTGATCAAATTCTTTTTGGTGATTCCGGGAACTGGGGAATGTGTTTCTCACTGCTAGACACACCACCCATTGATGTAATGTTTAATTATTGCATGTTATGTTGTGTATAGGTAGGCTTGCTACTTAGCAAAACATATAATTTCATATTTTTCTTACATTAAATAATTTTAAATTAAAATAGGACATAATATCGCTTCACCGAGGGGATTGGGTGGTATATGAATCAAAAAGGCTTGTACAGTTCAGGAAAGATGTACCTACCTACTAAAATTAACTAGTTTAGTTCCCACACATAAACAAGTATGCACTATTCAGCTAAACTCTATCCTACTAGGTAGTATACACTAGTTCACTTGCTTGATTAACTCACGAAGTCATGGAACCAATAAAGAGATAGTTTTAAAATTGCATTCATTTTCAAACATAAAAAAAATTGTATTCTATAGTTAGTACTAATGTTTCCTGTCGTTCACTACTACATTGTGTAAGATGGAAATGCAAGACGAAATGCCGAGCGAAGCACTACTGATACTAGAAGTCTAATAAATTACTGAAACTATTAAATTACTTAGTAGGTATGATGTAATAATATAGAGCCATCCCTTTACTGGCCGAGCAAGAACAAGCCTCCTAACAAACACTGTCACATAAGATTAGCTTCTGTGTAGAAAGGTTCAGATTTTTTCATAGGATACAATATGATCCATGCATGAAAGGGGATCAGTCAATGTAATTTTTTATTGATTTATTTGATGGCGGTTTCAGAAAAAACTGTACCTATACCTCCTCTGGTTATGGGTGCCCCCGTACTGTACCAGTAAAAAAAAGCACTAAAATATTGCAGATTTGTATAGTATAGAAACACCACCTATATTTATAGTATATGCTATGTTTATAGTATAAAATTGGATTTGTCTAAGTGCTTATTTTGTAAGCCTAAAGAAATAAAATCACTATTTATTGCGAAAAATTCAAAGGTTTCAATTTCAGACGATTTTACTCAGTTTCAATTTCATTGACTTTTGTATTCAAAATTCAAAATGTTAATTCGAAAAAGGTCTTAATAGTAACAGTTAGTAAAGTGAGACCTACTTAACTAGTCTTAGTTTTAACACCTCGCTCTAACTAAGTTCGAAACTTGTAATTTAGACGCGAGGGATCTCTACCTCGGCAAATAACTAACTCGTGGTTATACCTTTTACACAGTACATCTTTTTAGTTACTTTTTGAACAGATCAACGTAATACCATGTAAGTTAATGAGAAAAAACACAGTAGGTATAATAAACAGTAAAAAAAGGGAAATAAAATTATAAACAGTAATTGTTTCGGTACCTGTCGGTCCGAAAAAGACTACAAGGCAAACTTATTTAAGAATAACTATTATTGTAAAAGTATATTAAAAGGTTCAGCCAGTGTTAGTTGTGGGATATAAAATGAGAAATGTGTGTTTGAGTGTGTCTATATGTAGATGTGTGTGTGTGTATGGGGAGGTGTCCTCTCGTATTTATAATGTCACTTCGTACGATGTTCATTTTTATTTCACTGTTGTCATCATATTCTCTGTTTTATAGAGTTAGTAAATAGGTTTTAGTCTTAGCTTTACATTCAACAAAACTTAATTCTCTTAACGATATTTGTTTACTGATAGTATTATAAAGGAATGGAGCTAAGAAAGAGAAGTGTTTTTGTGCAAAAGCAGTTTTACAGTTTACAGTTTTGTATATCAGGTCTTTACTAGTCGATGGCTCATTAAGAGTTGGATTTGTAAAAGCTACCTTGAGTATGGCCCTTTGCGCTCTCTCTATTTGTAGTAGATGGGTTTTAGCTGCCCCGCCCCATGATGTAGCGCAATAACTTAGTAGAGATTGGCAGAGCGCGTAATAAATTGTAAGTATGTGAGACTCATTTGCCGCATGTTTAATATTTTTGAAAACCGCTATTAATCTTCTAATTCTTGATGTCAGTAGCTTAATATGAGGCTCGTAAGTCATCATTGCGTCAATCGTAACACCAAGATACTTAATATTAACACAACTTTCAAGGGAAGCGCAATCAGTGCAGTTTAGTGTAGATGTTCGCAAGCAATTCACACTATGAGCTCTGAGTTGGTGAGAAGGAATTGTGGAATCTGGTTTTGTAGATGTTTTTAGATAGAACGTTATATATTTCGTTTTAACTGCATTAAGGGTGAGTATATTTTGGTAGTGCAGTTTAGCTATAAGGATAAAACCTTCCTGAGCTTTTTTGTATACATTCTCCCAACTTGCGTCTTGGAACAACAGCACCGTGTCATCTGCAAATGCGATTAGTTTTCCAGAATTTTGACAGATGTCATTAATATAGGTCAAAAATAACGTTGGTCCTAAAATGCTTCCGTGCGGAATTCCGTAAGTAACCAGCGTGTCTCTAGATACACAGTTTCCTATTTTAACACGTTGGTTTCTATTAGACAGATAGCTCTCCATTAAGTCAAGCTGTTTGCCACGGATACCCATATTATGTTACTTATATAGAAGCAGTGGTATAGACACTGTGTCGAAAGCTTTTGCGAGATCTATAAAAATAGCTAGGCATTTTTTCATTGCGTCCAGAGCTCCAATGATGTAGTCGTTAAGGTCGGATACGGCGTCAGCGGTTGATCTACCCTTTCTAAAATCGAATTGGTTTTTTGAAAGCAAGTGGTGTTTCTCTAAAAAGTTGACTAGGCGATTATTAATAGCTCTTTCTAGGATCTTAGACAGCGTGGGCAAGATCGAAATAAGCCTGTAATTGGTAGCGACCGATTTATCACCGTTTCTATGAATTGGCAATATAATGGATGTTTTGAATACTTTTGGGAAGACTCCAGAAGAAAAGCTCAAGTTACAGTTCAAAGTTCAAAGTCTTTATTTGTAAACATGGGTCACAAAGATGGAAGAGTAGTAAATAGTTAGCACCATACATGTTTTGCCTAAATATAGGGCATGCAAATATAGTCAGTACAAGAGTCTAGTTAAGAACAAATTAAGTTACATATTTATGCATTGAGATTGAGAATATTAAATTACAAATATATTAATAATTAAATTAGTAAAATAATAATTAATTAGTACATTCAATTTACTCATTCATCAATATTTATGTTCTTATCTAATAAAATGTATATTATGTTATAATAACATTTTGATGTCAGTACTTTATAAAGTTTGTTCTTAAATAATGTCAGTGGTAGCAACTTTATGGTTTTGGGCAGTTTATTATAAATTTTTGGCGCCATGCCCCAAAAACTTTTTTTTAGTAATGCGGTTTTACCCCTAGTAGGACACAGGCGGGTCTGGTCGCGTCTACTGTGTGTATTGATTGGCTTTTCAAACAGATTATTGTTGTTTTTAACAAAAACAGCCATTTCATAGATGTAGAGTGCCGGAACTGTTAATATATTTGAAGATATAAAATAGGGTCTACAGCTATCGGTGGTTTTCAGGCCATACATTGCTCTTATGCACCGCTTCTGCGCCTTAAAGATTGTTTCCCTTTCAGTACAGTTTCCAAAAAATATAATGCCGTAACGCAATTTAGAAGCGACATAGCTGTGATAAACTGTTTTCAGTGCATCTAGACCAACTACTTTCCTGAGTTTGTAAAGCATATATGCAAATTTACTAAGTGCCTTACATACCTCTTCAGCTTGTATGTTCCAGTTTAGTTGTCTGTCAATTACAAGACCTAGAAATTTTGTACGTGTCGTATTGTCTATTATTTGGTTTTTGTATATCGTTTTTATTTGGGGTATAGGCATACGTTGAGAAAAATGCATAGTTTTTGTTTTAGTCAGGTTTACATTTAAATTATTATTATCAAGCCAGTCTATTATATTACGTAAAGTGTCATTAATTTCAGTTTCATATGTATCAAAGGATTTAAATTTTACTATGGCAGTACTGTCATCAGCGAATAGGACCATAGGATGTTTACACAGACAGTACAGATGTAAGTAATAGGTTTTATGAGGCTCAATTGATTTTGCTTTATTATGCGCGCAGGTATCTGTGGGATGAGATACCGATACCTACAGAACAGTCCGTTTTGAGAGAATTTATTAGAGATCTAATTTCAATCTCAGTTGTTTCCACGAGGCCAAAAGAGTTGACAATGTTTGAGTCATTTGCTACTTGTTTTGTCAGGCTTAGTGGAGCGTCGGTAATTTTTTCTGCAAGGGATTTTCCCACTTTCGCAAAGAAATCATTTACTGCATCTACAGCTTTTTGCGGATCACTTTTTTGTAGTAAATCTTGTGCCGTTGTTTTTTTTTGTTTAAAGTTAGTGATACTGGTTATTGTATTATACCTGCCAGGTTTTTTTCATATTTTTTCCTGCTTTATCCAGTTGTGTCTTTTCATAAGTGTTTTTAAGTTTACGCAATAAAGAGTTGCAAAAGTTTCTATACCGTTTGTAGCTGATTTTTAATATTTCATTCTCTGGTGCTCTACGTGATT
The DNA here is from genome assembly GCA_947859395.1 of Eupithecia insigniata. NCBI lineage: Eukaryota > Metazoa > Arthropoda > Insecta > Lepidoptera > Geometridae > Eupithecia > Eupithecia insigniata. The sequence goes on from OX402001.1 coordinate 15,476,450, forward strand.
TGGTGTGGAGCCTGTCTCTATGTTTCATACAGCGTATTAAACCTGGTGTGATCCATGGTTTGAGAGGGGTTTGTCGACGAGGTTGTTTAACTTGTTTTGAATTTTTCTTGGTGATATCCATGATATGTTTGACAAATGATTCCGTAGCCGAGTCACAGTTTGGATCAGTTATAACAAATTGAAAATCCGTTTCAGCTAGCTCTTTTGATATTGCTACATAGTAAATTTTTGTGTACGATCTATTACTGTCCTCAGTAATAGAGCTGTGTTTCTGGTTTCCAAGAGCTAGCAACACTGAATCATGATCTGTTACAGAATTTTGTACCACAATAGTGATCGCATTTCGATTAGTCTTAATAAAACAATGATCTAGACAGTTTGCTAAACGTGTTGGATAAGTATGCGAAGGCAAGAGTCCATGAAAAGCCAATAGTTCTAGATATTCGGAGGTCTGTCTGTCTAGAGTATTAGCAATAATATTAATGTTAATATCTCCTGTAAGGACAATATTTTTGTACTTTGCTAACTGTACAAGCAAGGAATTTAAAGAATTTATAAACTTTTCGGTATTATTATGGATGGGAAACGGTAGATTGATATTAAAGCTAGTGAATTATTAATTACGGTAACTAAGCAGTTGGATTCCGTAAGCGAAGGTTCAAAACTATTATAGCTAATATTCGTTTTGATAAAGACAAATACACCATCATTTTGCAGGATATTGTTTTTAGTGCTAGTAACATCATAGCCCTCCAGTACTGGTAGAGCGTGATTTTTCTGTAGCCAGCATTCCGTTAAGATAATGAGATCGGGCTTGATCTTAGTTCGCTCTCTCATTACAGTGAAGTCATTAAAATTTTAGTCATACTTCGAATATTTTGCGTTATCATCAACAATTGACTCTTCGATTTTGGAATTAAGTTTTTGCAGTTTTCGGGACTAGTATGGTGTGTTTCGAAACCATTACATTATCTATGCTGGTGCATAAGTTATCTATGTTATTACTCATAGTAGATATATATCAATGTGGAGTGTGTAAATACACTCAAAGGTTTGTTTATGATTTTACTCACATAGATTAATGTCAATAGTTGTAATCTTACTCCATCCATCCCATAATTTCTGCCCGTAATTCCAAAATTTTCTGTTGACCTAAGCACAAAAGTATAATAGTAATGACATGTCTGTTGTGAGTGCATCATGTACTTATTTGTTTGAAATGGCTGTAAAAGTTGTGTATAGAGTGTGTGGCTGAACTGGAGAGTAATTATAAGAACGATAATGTATAAGCTTATTAAATTAAATTAAATAAAAAAATAATGTATATAACTTTAATGTAATATCCATGGTATTCGATCCCAGGTTTATTGTATAAGGATCCTTGTAGTCATGCGCTAATAGCCATAGCTCGTAGTTGCTCTTCGTCTCTAATAAATATACTCTTAGAGCCCTCTTCCTCGCGCAACAAAACTTGGCCATTTGAAGTCCAGCAAAAGGCGTAATTATTATCCCTTGCAAATTCCCGTGCTTTGTAGAACAGGCATTTTGCTTTATGCGTCAAGTGCTCACCAACATATACTGGTCTCGAAGAGTTTTCGAGCCCTGGGATCTCGAGGTAAGTGGTGCTGGTTGGCCTTGTTACAGTTTCTGTGTTCTTGTAGGATAGTTCGTTTGATCTTCATAGTGGTTACTTCTATTACAATTGGTATTGCAGTAAATATTTATTTATTTATTAGATTATAGACGAGCAGCCTGTGGCTGATGTGTCTATATCACACAGTGTTGAATATTGTCATTGCCTCACTTTTTTTAGTTTGTTATTATTGTCTCGTAACCAGTTGTCGAGCTTATTCTTGAAGGCATTTATAGATGTGGCCGATACAATGTCCTCCGGCAAAAGGTTCCAGTTGTGCACCACTCTATTGCTAATAAAATGGTGTGCGGCTAGGGATATTGTAGAGTCACGGGCCAGTCTAAGATGGTGCCCATGGGTTGAACGCCCTTCGTATATCTAGCAAGGATGGCAGGTTGTATTGGTGAGTGAGTATCTTATAAGTTTCGATGAGGTCACCTCGAAGACGTCGTTCCTCTAGAGTTGTGAGGCGTAGTGCGTGTAATCTGTCTTCATAGGATTTCCGTCGTAGAGCCCATGGGATCTTGGTAGCTCTTCTCTGAACACTTTCAAGCATATTGATGTCCTTATGATAGTAGGGGCTCCATGCTTGGAATCCATATTCGAGCAGTGGTCTGATGGATAAGACATACCTATATATCTTCCGGAAGACTTCCACCGTCATTGATTGAAAGGATCTACGAAGAATTTGCTTTCTTGGCTATGGTGCTGATATGTAGTTCCCACTTCAAATTGCTAGTTATTGTGACTGCAAGGTTCTTTTGACTGTCAACTGTAGCAATAGCTTTTCCATCTAGATTGTAAGGTCTAAAACACCTTACAATCTAGATGGAATGGGTTGTTGTTGCCTAAGTGAAGAATGTTGCATTTTTCGGTGTTTAGCTTTACTACCCAATCCTTTGTCCAGCTCTGTATACGATTAAAGTCTTCCTGAAGTTTTCCCGATTCAAATAAGGGGTTAGCAAAAAACTTTCCATCGTCTGCAAAAAAGGCAGATTGGGATTCAAGGAGTTCTACCAGGTCTGTAATAAAAATTCCGAACAGATGGGCGGCGAGAACTTTTGGTGATTCTTTTCCATAACGATAATACAAGAAAAAATAAAGAGTGGCGCTAGTGTCGCATCACTATGCGCCCGTAATGCACCATAGATACTTATATTATGTTTATTTCATGGTCTGTGCTGTCTTAAAGTACTAGTATAGTTTTATTTAGGACTAGCTGTAACTGCGAATTGGTTCGAGATTGCCGTACCGAGAAGAATTCCTGGTGGTCTGAACTCAAAACATGCAAAAATGCCAAGTGTTATATGATTTCATTCAGTAGTTTCGTGATGCGCGCCCAACAAACAGAGAACGAAACGAAAATATAAAACAGTAGCTGCTGCCCGCGCCTTCGCCCGCGTTTTATCGGGATAAAAAATTGCCAGTATGTTATTCCAGATCCCAAACTATACCCATACCAAATTTCAGCCTAATCGGTTCAGTAGTTTTTGCGTGCAAGAGTAGGTAACAAATATCCATACATCCATCCGTACAAACTTTGACATTTATAATATTAGTAGGATTCCGTTTTGGCTCCAGAATAATAATACCAAATGTAGGGCACTGCATATACAAAATATATTACGAGTAAATGTGCAAAATTGGATCTGGTACAGTTTTATTTTATGTACTTAGCTATAGTAGGTAGAATTGCATCAAAATTGATAAATACAAACTGTACCTAACTTAACCAATTATTTACTTACGTCCATAATATTAGATCTACATTTTTTGAACCTGTTTGACAAAAATTTAAACAAGATTTTTTTTTTAGAGTAAATCATGCATTGGTGCGACAGTTCGAAGCAATGATTCACTGCCTGAGCCCATAGACTGGAGCCAGTATGACACATTCCCGGGCTCATTCGAGAAGTGCTCCCTGCTGACTGCGGTGCTCACCCATCTGGGGCTCTACGTGCTGATGTTTCTCGGATTTGTCAACCATCTGCTCTTCAAACCCAAAGTTGCTACAGAGAAAAATAGAGAGGTAAGTAAATGATGAATCTAGAAAGACTTGGTGCAGGTGCTTCTTTAAAGCGACGCGTAATTTCCTTCCTACTTGAAGTAAAATTGCGGTCGCAAAATCCTTATTGCTCCCTCTCCTAGAATACGCAGACGCCAGTTATCTCGACCTAACTGAAGACCAACTCGACAAGCTTGAGCGTCTTGAGAACTACTCCATTAGGTTCATATTTGGCCTGCGTAAATATGACCACATCTCTGAGTACCTTAACAGGCTCTAGTGGCTACCCAATCGTCTTCGCCGGAATGCTCAAGTTCTTAATATCCTTTACTCTGTTATTTTTTATTCATAAACCCCATCTTATCTTAAATACCTGATCTGTCCCATCCAGGATATCTTCACTCCTCTGATACTCTTAAAAATTCCATCGCACACTTCCCAGTTCTATGGTGATTCCTTCACGTTGCAGGCCGCCAAACTCTGGAAGGCCCTTCCTGTTTCTATCATACAAGCTAAAGCCCTTTCTATCTTCAAAAGTATGGTTTATCAACACTATCTGTCTACTCTTGAGTTTAGATAAGTCTTGCTGATATTCTTTTTGTTAATTTTTCCTAATTTTTAGGGTTCTGTACCTAAAAAGGAAAAACGGATCCCTTATAGGATTACTTTGTTGTCCGTCTGTCTGTCTGTCCGTCCGTCCATCTGTCAACCCTCTTCTCAGGAACGCGTGCAGCTATCGAGTTGAAATTGACATCTATATATAGATATAATAAAACTGTAACAGGTCCAATTCTGTACATTGAAGATATTTTGAAAATTTTTTTTGGAGGGCACTCTATTATCGATACTGATGCCAAAAATATACTTTTTTTCCATCATGTCTGTCTGTCTGTATCTTGGCCGCGCATAGCTCCGAAACTACTGAACGTATTGAAATGAAACTTGGCAGGATTTGAGTTCATACTACGAGGAAGGACATAGGATACTTTTTATACCGGATTTCAATAGGGTTCCCTTGGGAGAGGGGATGAAAGTAAAATTTGTTGGCTGCGCATAGCTCCGGAACTACTGAATGTATTCAAATGAAACTTTGCATAATTTGAGTTCATACTATGGTGAAGGACATAGGATACTTTTTATCCCAGATTTCAATAGGGTTCCCTTGGGAGAGGGGACGAAAGTAAAATTTTTTGGCTGCGCTTAGCGCCGAAACTACTAAATGTATTTAAATGAAACTTGGCAGGATTTGAGTTCATACTATGAGAAAGGACATAGGATAATTTTTATCCCGGATTTCAATAGGGTTCCCTTGGGAGAGGGGATGAAAGTGGAATTTGTTGGCTGCGCATAGCGCCGGAACTACTAAATCTATTCAAATGAAACTGCAGGATTTGAGATCATACTATGGTGAAGGAGATACGATACTTTTTATCCCGGATTTCAATAGGGTTCCCTTGGGAGAGGGGATGAAAGTAAAATTTGTTGGCTGCGCGTAGCGCCGAAACTACTGAATGTATTCAAATGAACCTTAGTAGGATTTGAGTTCATACTATGAGGAAAAACATAGGGTACTTTTTATCCCGGATTTCAATAGGGTTCCCTTGGGAGAGGGGATGAAAGTAAAATTTGTTGGCTGCGCATAGCGCCGGAACTACTGAATGTATTCAAATGAAACTTTGCAGGATTTGAGATCATACTATGGTGAAGGACATAGGATACTTTTTATCCCAGATTTCAATAGAGTTCCGTTGGGAGAGGGGATGAAAATAAAATTTTTTGGCTGCGCGTAACGCCGAAACTACTAAATGTATTTAAATTAAACTTGGCAGGATTTGAGTTCATACTATAAGAAAGGACGTAGGATACTTTTTATCCCGGATTTCAATAGGATTCCTTTGGGAGAGGGGATGAAAGTAAAATTTGTTGGCTGCGCGTAGCGCCGAAACTACTAAATGTATTCAAATGAAACTTGGCAGGATTTGAGTTCATACTATGAGGAAGAACATGGATACTTTTTATCCCGGATTTCAATAGGGTTCCCTTGGGAGAGGGGATGATAGTAAAACTTCTTGGCTGCGCATAGCGCCGAAACTACTGAAGGTATTCAAATGAAATTTAGCATGATTTAAGTTCATATTACAAGAAAGGGCATAAAATACTTTAAATCCCGGATCTCAGAAGGGTTCCCTTATGAGAGAGGATGGAAGTGGAATATTGCGCGTTGCAGGATGGCGCGCGGGGCAAGGGCGGTAGAGAGCGATAGCCCCCCACTGTGGGGGGCACTGGCAGTGGGGCCCCAGGCAGTGAGGCCCCAGGCAATGGGGGCTCCAGAAGTGGGGACCCCAGCAGTAGGGCCCCTCACGCAACCGGACCCTCCCAGTAGCCCCCACATTGCCCCGCAGTGGGACCCCCAGTAGCCCCCCGCAGTAGGGTAAAAATTTTTGGCTGCGCATGGCGCTGAAACTACTGAAGGTATTCAAATGAAATTTAGCATGATTTAAGTTCATATTACAAGAAAGGGCATAAAATACTTTTAATCCCGGATCTCAGAAGGGTTCCCTTATTTCATTTACATTTCCTCGCAGTGGGACCCCCAGTAGCCCCGCGCAGTACCTCCTGCAGTGGGACTCACTCAGTAGGCCCCCATAGTGGAGGGCACCGGCAGTGGGGGCCCCCGGCAGTTTACCCCCGCAGTGGGTCCCCCACATTGCCCCGCAGTGGGACCCCCAGTAGCCCCCCGCAGTAGGGTCAAATTTCTTGGCTGCGCATAGCGCTGAAACTACTGAATGTATTCAAATGAAACTTGGCATGATTTATGTTCATACTACGAGGAAGGTCATGTAATACTTTTTATCCTGGAATTCGTTAAGGTTCCCTTGGGAGTAGGGATGGAAGTGACATTTCTCGGCCTAAAATAGCGCAAAAACTACTGAATGGATACGAATGGTACTTAGCATGGTTTGAGTTCATACTACGAGGAAGGACATAAAATACGAGTCCATACCCCAAAGCCAACAAAATAATTACAAAATTGTTATTAGTGCCGATAAACGACCTACTGGACAGCATCCGGTTTGTACAAAGCTCTCGCTACCGATCTATGTTGCCGATCAGCACTGTGACAGGCGGGACCTTGTGCTGCGTACCCGGGATGACCGCTTACAATGCATTGGCGAAACGTACCAGGCATTTGATGCCCTTCAGTCTCTACTCGCTTATATACCTACCTACTGTCGTGGCGAAGACACTGGTGGAAGTGGATACCATTTTGATGTTCGACTCGGTCCCACGGTTTGGTTCGGTTCACTAAAAATGTTTACCGCCTAACGAAGTGGGCGCGGGTCACCTAGTATATATATAAATAAATAAAATTAGCCTTTATTTTTCTTCTAACCTTTGTTACTTATATAATTACATATTTTCCTTGAGAATTATTAATATATTCTTACTATTACACTTTATTATTATTACAATACATTATCTGTGTCTCATTTCCATGATCACGGGCCATATAGTGACCCGGTCCTTTGGGAGGCATGCGTGGAGCCGAAGCCAACAGCACAGAGGCCCTTTATGAGAATTAATCTAAAGGCGAGAGCTACACATAGCGGGTATCATCCTTGGTTGCACAATATGATACACCCGAAGATGATATCCGCCAGGTGTAGAGACTATTGCAAAGGAAAATGAAAATAACAAAAAAGCCATGTTATTGTGGTGAATGGATGGACTGGGTAATTTACATTACATTATTATTATATCATTATTGCTTATATTATTATTATTACATTACAATGTTAGTAGTCGCCTTTTTTGGCGTAGGCCTCCCCCAGTTCCTTCCACATTTTCCTGTCTCTGGCCTTCGTCATCCAGTTAGGACCAACTTTCTCTGTCTGTAAAGATGTCTTGCCATCTCTTCTCCGGTCGACCTCTAGATGAAATTGACTTCTATATAAGTAATTAAATACTCAAGTCCGTAACCTCTTGGAGCCGTGATATAAATCAAACTTATAAGTCAACACAATCAAAAGTTACAGCAGATTCGGTCCATTTTTTTTTAAATTTCCAATGGAATCACATGTACACGAAACCTATAGGGTACTTATGGCAAAGGCAAGAAGCAAGGTCTTAAAGCACAACAAAAGAAAAAAAACCGAAAACCGTGAATTTGTAGTTTATTCATATAAAATTTTTTATTTGATTCTCACCATGGACCGAAAATCTATAGGGTACTTCCCGTTGACCTAGAATCATGAAATTAGGCAAGAAGCAAGGCCTTATACTACAAGTACTAAAGGGAAAAATCTGAAAACCGTAAATTGGTAGTTAATTCATATAAAAACATATCATGTCATATATGTACGATATAATATACATTCTATTATATATATTATAAATATATATTCATCTTATGTCATTTAGTGCATTTGCCTAGTCTGTCACACAAATAATAATAAATAAAATGTTTATAGCTGTTTATAGAATAAAATTTGACATGTCTACGTGCTTATTTTGTAAGCATTAAGAAATAAAGTTATTGATTCTGATTCTGAAAAGAAATACTTTTAAGACAGAGTGAGCTCGGTTTTGTGAGACAAGACAAGGAAGGAAGGCAAGAGCCGCGGAACGGCCCCGGCCCGCGCGATTGTTCACCGACTTCAAAAGAGGAGGTTATCACATCATAATATTCGTCTGTTTTTTTCGTATTTATGTTACGCGATATCTCCGCCAATTATGGACCGATTTTGAAAATTCTTTCACTATTGTATAGAAAACGATCCCGAAAGGGCCCTATAAAAATTGTATCCCCAGGGATTAGTATTTATCCCGCAAAACTTAAAATAAGTGTAAAAGTAAGGGAATTTGAAGTCGGTTTAACGTTTTTTAAAACACGCCATACGTATTATTATTTTAAAATTTGTATTCGCTCTCAAATAATAAATACTCCTTTGCAATAAAATAAAACCGTAGACGAAATGTCATTGAAATATGTTAGATAATATTGATTTTTCGTACAGTCAAAATGTGGGTTTTGGGCCTGACTTCCCTATGCTACATGTAGTAGTAGGTAGCTTTATACAGCTATATTATCCGCACACGGAACGCGCATCTGAGGCTGGCCTTAGAAGGGGGCACGGGCGAGGCCCCGCGCCGCGTTAATTGATTGGAGTACCTACCTAGGTAGGTACACATATTCGTGGTCGGACATCGCATCATCGCCGCCGCCGCCGCCTTGAGTATCTATTTATTCCATCACGCTGAACGCTGAACGTACCATACAGGTCATACACCTACTGGTATCTAACAGAGACAGTTGCGTTGAAAATTGATGTTATTTAGGTCATAAGTGGATAGTGGTCAAGCGCTTTACCATTAACAATAAAGAATAAAAAAGACATTCGTCGTTGCTATCAGTTATCATTATCACACACAGCATTAGGCATATTTTATTTCAGGCTGTTAAGCTCTGTAACGTATTTCAGTTAAGATTGCTAGGTAATAGGACTAGGTATGTAGGTACGTGGGTGGGTAGGTACACAATAACATTCAAATGCGGTGATAAAATGCGCTCACAAGGTAGAGAGATTTTATTATGTAATTACTGATTGTAACTCTATAGGTAAGTACCTGTGTATTGTTAGAGTAGGTACCTATCACCTTCTCGTGCTTATTGTGCCTACCACAGAACTCTTAATAAAGGTGCCTTATTCTTATTATTTATGTGGTGCTTACCTATCCGTCACCACACCAAGTTTTTATTTTTATGATCTAAATTTGATTGATCTAAATTTACAGTTTGATTCACTACAGCCACGCAAGTCACGTTTCGATTATTACGCACTCGATAAACAAACACAAATTGGTCATATCTCACCTTTCCCTGAACGCCTTACTGATCGTCGTATCACATCGTAGCTGCGCGGCTTGACTCACGGACCATTACGGATGACAGACGCGGGAAGGGGACGGTGCGGGCGCGGGTACGTGGGAGACCTTCCTTCGGTGGTACGGGCGCACTTTTGATACCGACAGAGCTTTGACGTTCTGTAGGGTTAGCCGTAGGGTGAAGTGCATTTATGATTTATGAGGACTATTTTTTTCAAAAGTAAGTAAATATTAAATGATTCTGTTTTCACCCGTTTAGGATTCATGATACTAAACCTCTGCATCTGGAAGGATAAGACTGTTTACACTAACACCCTGTATAAGTGTGAACACTAAAATTTCTTTCGTCGGCAATTGCGTACTTAATAATGTATTTATATTATATTAAAATGACATGCAGGTTGTCAATAAATAAGTAATACATATGTATGTAGGAGATTGTATAAGGTGTGTTCCTGGTCTTTTGCAGGGCTACGCGCCGCTGTACGATCCCTTCGAGCAGTTCTACTCGCGCTACGTGTACCGGCGCCTGCGGCACTGCTTCAACCGGCCCATCTGCTCCACGCCCGGCGCTGAGCTCACGCTGCAGGAGCGCCAGACCGACGACTACAACTGGACCTTCAGGTACTGTACCGCTCCACGCGCAGCACAGGACGGCCTCTAGGACGCCTGCAGCACTGCTTCAACCGGCCCATCTGCTCCACGCTCGCGTTATAATGTATGTACATATAATATAAATAAATAAATAATGCTGGACAATTCACACAGCATTATCTCGCCCCAAGCTAAGCAGAGCTTGTGTTATGGGTACTAGATAACTGATATACATAATACTATATATTACATATGTAGATAGATATTTTTTATTATACATAGAAAAACGACCAAAACACCCTGAACAAATATTTGCAGATCGTACAAATATTTGTCCCGAGGCGGGAATCGAACCCGCAACCTCCTGCATCGCAGGCGGACCTTCGCCCACCGCGCCACATCGGTCGTCAACATGTGATGGTGTTCGTTGCAGAGTGACGGGCAAGGAGCGACGCTGTATCAACCTGGGCTCCTACAACTACCTGGGGTACGCGGAGAGCGCGACCACATCCAGTACGGCGGCGAGCGTGCGCGCGGCGGCGCGGCGCTACGGGCTGGCGCTGGCCGCGCCGCGTGCCGAGCTGGGGCACACGCCGCTGCACGCCGAGCTGGAAGCCGAGCTGGCAGCCTTCCTCGGGGTCGAGGTATATAGCGTGCGTGTGAGGCACGAGGCGCTACAGGTCCACTACTATATATGTAGTGCGTGATGTTGTTGTTCGTGTTCTGTTGCAGAGCGCGATAGTGATCGGCATGGGGTTCGCGACCAACTCGCTGAGCCTGCCGGCGTTGCTGGGCGGCGGCGGCGTGCTGGCGTTCAGCGACGCCAACAACCACGCCTCGCTGATCCTCGGCCTGCGCCTCTCGGGCGCCGTCGTGCGCGTCTTCCGGCACAACGACCTCAGGCATCTCGAGCACCTGGCCAGGCAGGCGCTTAGGGAGCGCAAGTGGCGCAAGATTGTTATTGTGAGTATACACTGCACGCTGTACTACTGGTACTACTGCACGTTGTACTAGTTGAATGTCTCGAGCTCGAATAATATCAAGGAACGCGGATTTTGTATAGAGTTTCAGTCGAGGGTCCGGAATGTGTGTACAGGTGGTGGAAGGCGTGTACAGCATGGAGGGCTCCATCGCGCCGCTGGCTGGTCTGGTGGCGCTGAAGGAGCGCTACCGGCTGCAGCTGTACCTGGACGAGGCGCACTCAGTGGGAGCGATGGGCGCGCGAGGCCGTGGCGTCTGCGAGGACGCCGGCGTCGCGCCCGCCATGGTGGACGTACTCATGGGCACCTTCACCAAGAGCTTTGGCGCCGCCGGCGGATACATCGCCGGTCAGTACGATACATGCCACCGCACTCCACTCCGCTCTACGAACACACGAAATTGAATCAGAACCAATAACTGTATTCTTTAGGCTTACAAAATAAGCACTTAGACAAGTCAAATTGTATACTATAAACATAGTTATTATTATCAAATAAGAAATAAGGCGTTATTGATATTCTGTTCACTTCAATGGTAACCACCCCTGACAGTTTGCTCCTAACTTTTTGTTACTTGTATAGGTTTCAGTCGGTTTGCGTTTTTTCGCTGATGAGGTGTGCCCTCCCCCTGGTTGCAGGGTCGAAGCGGCTGATAGCGGGCGTGCGCGCGTTGGGGCACGCGCATACGTACGCGAACGCCATGAGCCCGGTGCTGTGCGCCCAGGTGCTGTGCGTGACGCGGCAGCTGCGCGCGGGGCCGGGGCTGGCTCGCGTGCACGCGCTGCGCCGCAACACGCGCTACTTCCGCGAGCGCCTGCACGCGCTGGGCCTCGTCGTCTTCGGCCACCGGGACTCGCCCGTCGTGCCGATGCTGGTCTACTCCTTCAGCAAGATGGCGGCGACGGTGGAGCGCCTGACCGCGCGCGGCGTCGCCACAGTAGGCGTCGGCTTCCCGGCCACGCCGCTCAACAAGGCGCGCATCAGGTACTTCCTCATACACGACACTCAGTGATTGAGCCAGAGTTGACATGTTCTCATCATTAGATAGGTATTTGAGGAGCCTATATTCCTGCCTGCGCATGTCTCCCGCACCGCACCGCACCCTCGCCATTCTACAACTAGTGAACGTCGCCTGTTACAGGTTCTGTCTGTCGGCGTCGCACACGCGTGCACAGCTGGACGCCTGCCTCGCCGCCGTGGAGGCCGTCGCGGACCAGCTCGGCCTGCGCTACAGCCGCGCGCCCACCGCCTGCTCCTAGTTACTTACCGTCTGCTTTACAGACTGACAGACACCACACATCGATCTGGTCATTCGAGACGCGCGGCGGATCGGTCATCGCAGCGGCGGTGTTCACAAGACACGGAACATGTCTCAAACTATAACAGACCATCATGAATAATATTTATGGACACTATTTCATACTTTATTTAAGTATGTGCATTTATATTTGGGAGCTTTTCTTCGGTTTCCAGTTCGGCACAAGTCGCGAAAATTTTTTTATTCGCCCGCTGCACTGAATCTCCGGCTGAGTACTCGAGCGCCCGAGTAGCCGGACAAGTATCCCTAGTCGGGTGGGCTACTCCTCACTTGCGCACATCTTGCGATGCAATGCAACGACACTCGAGATATCGGAGCCTGAGGGCCTACTCTCTCTCTCTCTGCATGTATTTAGGTACGTTGTTATGTACAGTTGGACCCATACAACAGAGCAAAATATACCTTGGAGCGGTGTATCGCCTGCCCCGGCCGGCCGGCGGCGCTTCACTACCTACCGTGTATTGATATTCCAAGTTACAGAATAAATGTCGTTTTATAATTAAGGTTTAATTGAATTGTGGAAGGCAACGTTTGCATTTGTTTCATTAATGTTCGCGTTATAAGGAAGTGGCCGCCGGCCATCCAGTGATATGAAACGTAACCGAGCTGCCCTCCCCTCAGCGGCCCTTAGGTACCTTAACTTATACCGTAACCGAGCTGCCCTCCCCTCAGCGGCCCTTAGGTACCTTAACTTATACCGTAACCGAGCTGCCCTCCCCTCAGCGGCCCTTAGGTACCTTAACTTATACCGTAACCGAGCTGCCCTCCCCTCAGCGGCCCTTAGGTACCTTAACTTATACCGTAACCGAGCTGCCCTCCCCTCAGCGGCCCTTAGGTACCTTAACTTATACCGTAACCGAGCTGCCCTCCCCTCAGCGGCCCTTAGGTACCTTAACTTATACCGTAACCGAGCTGCCCTCCCCTCAGCGGCCCTTAGGTACCTTAACTTATACCGTAACCGAGCTGCCCTCCCCTCAGCGGCCCTTAGGTACCTTAACTTATACCGTAACCGAGCTGCCCTCCCCTCAGCGGCCCTTAGGTACCTTAACTTATACCGTAACCGAGCTGCCCTCCCCTCAGCGGCCCTTAGGTACCTTAACTTATACCGTAACCGAGCTGCCCTCCCCTCAGCGGCCCTTAGGTACCTTAACTTATACCGTAACCGAGCTGCCCTCCCCTCAGCGGCCCTTAGGTACCTTAACTTATACCGTAACCGAGCTGCCCTCCCCTCAGCGGCCCTTAGGTACCTTAACTTATACCGTAACCGAGCTGCCCTCCCCTCAGCGGCCCTTAGGTACCTTAACTTATACCGTAACCGAGCTGCCCTCCCCTCAGCGGCCCTTAGGTACCTTAACTTATACCGTAACCGAGCTGCCCTCCCCTCAGCGGCCCTTAGGTACCTTAACTTATACCGTAACCGAGCTGCCCTCCCCTCAGCGGCCCTTAGGTACCTTAACTTATACCGTAACCGAGCTGCCCTCCCCTCAGCGGCCCTTAGGTACCTTAACTTATACCGTAACCGAGCTGCCCTCCCCTCAGCGGCCCTTAGGTACCTTAACTTATACCGTAACCGAGCTGCCCTCCCCTCAGCGGCCCTTAGGTACCTTAACTTATACCGTAACCGAGCTGCCCTCCCCTCAGCGGCCCTTAGGTACCTTAACTTATACCGTAACCGAGCTGCCCTCCCCTCAGCGGCCCTTAGGTACCTTAACTTATACCGTAACCGAGCTGCCCTCCCCTCAGCGGCCCTTAGGTACCTTAACTTATACCGTAACCGAGCTGCCCTCCCCTCAGCGGCCCTTAGGTACCTTAACTTATACCGTAACCGAGCTGCCCTCCCCTCAGCGGCCCTTAGGTACCTTAACTTATCATATCACGCACGATGTAACATATTATATTATGTTATATTTTAATAAAAAATTAGATTATCTATGTGTTTGAGTTTTGGCCCTCGCGCGTACTGTAGTACTGTAGTACTGTAGTACTGTAGTACGCAGTGTGTAGTGAATCATTTACTTACTGAGAATTGTGAAATAGAATATACCTAGGTGTGTCTTGCTTGTCCGACTTGTATCTGCTAGATAAGGGCTATCTGATAAGCAGGCAGGGGCGGCGGCGGCGACGGCGGTGGCGGTCGCCCGCCCGGACCAGATATATACCAACCAGTGAGCGGGCGCGGCGGCGGCGTGCGTTCGGCTAGGTGATCTTTACTTACCGTATAACGACACCAGCATCCGATGGCGTGGAGCGCGCTCTGCGTGCTGGCGGCGCTGGCCGCGTGCGCGGGCGCCGACGACAACGTCACCGTGCTCCGCAAGACGTAAGCTTTGTATGCGAACACATCCACCACCACCACAGAACAGAACACTCAGGGAGTTCGTAAGAATTTTAATTGAAAAACAATTTTAATCCTTGCAATCAGTGGCCGGTATCACAGATTTACCTAATAAAGTATCAAGTTTGATTGTCAGCCCTTTAGGTAGGTCTAAACGTTCAATCTTATTAATTTGGTTACATTAGGCACAATACTAATTATATTGTACCTTCCGTGCACAGTTTTATTTCTTTGACTGAATGTAATAGGTATGCAATATTTGATCGCCTCGCCACGTAATCTGTCAGCTTGATAAAATATCGAAGCTTTCGTTAGTCCCGTTAGTTAACTGTCGAATAAGGCCCCTAACAGAGGAATAAAGTAAATTGCTACTTGAAGGACCAGATAAGGTATCTGCCCAATAAGTATGACGTTTTAGGTTAGGTATTTGACAGTTTGATGCGTTATGTTTTTGGTAAAAACGACATAGATAGGTAGGTACGGTGATTTCTTATGATGGATGTGTTTGACGCATTCGATGACTTACCACTCGAGGGAGAACCAAAAATACTTAATTATTTAAACCAACCTGAGAGAAAACCCGAACTTTATGAGAGAGAGTCCTGTTAATTTGAATACATAGGACGACGAAGCTTGGAGAAGATTTCGTTTGAAAAGAGATATCATAGCAGACATAGTACCTACCTACTTAAATTTCATTAATTGAGGATAAAATTAAACATGAAACAGAACGGTCAGTAATGTTAAGTACCTACCTAAATCTGGGATGGGATCTTTACAAATATGTTATGGGAGCAGGTAGCCGTAGCATTCATGTCAAATAAACGTTTTGCTATTCTCGTGTAACACTTTGAATACTGTATCTGTGATCTCGCTTGCACACAAATAATAATATAATAATAATAATAAAGCATTTATTTATCTCTCACAATAAGTTCTTATCTATCTAAAGGTAACACTAAGTACAGGAACTTTTGTAGAAGATAATCTTCTGGGTATAGGTATTAAATCATCGACTAAGACCTGTTTTGTGAGAGAACTGGTGTCTGTGATAGGTTTTAGGAAAAAACCTGTGGTACGGGTCACCAGGCCCTTCACTCCGCGGGAAATAGGAGTTTGTTAAATACAATGTAGATAAATTACAATCTAGTTTTATTATATACTATTAGTAAATAAAGTAGGGATAAAAATGAATGCTTTGTACCTTGTTAACTATTATTTTGTCGTTATTTTGTCTCCAGCTTGGTTTTCAGTGGGTAGTATTAGTTGTGTGTGATGTCTGATTTATGTGAGTTGTATTGGGATTGTGTGGTCGTAAGTGATGTGTGTGATAGATAAATATACATATTTACAGAAATAATAGACTCATATAAAAAATAGTATTACATATAATGTGATTGGAATATGTGTATGGGTGTGGTTCGGTCGAAGAGGTGCAGATTAGGATGGCGGGCTAAGTAAGTTTTCAGTCTCCTCATAGGTTAGTGATTTTAACCAGTTTGTGGCAGCCATTTTGCATTACGCTCTTGGGAGGGGGTAAATGGTGAGCTTAGTGTTAGCCAGGTTGTATACAAATTATCAAGTTGGCTAGCATAAACAACTGACAGCTATTCTCGACGATTGAAAAATTGAAAACGTTTGTTCGCCTGATAAACAGACGGATAATTTTACAGGCTAGATAGCTATTCGACGTCTTAACTGAGGATTGAAGAATCGGCCCTAACGCGCGCAAATCGGAAAGCGACGAGACGCGACGACGACGTGCTGTGAATATCGTACGGTAGGGCGTTGCAGTTGGCGCGGTGGGAGACCTTCCTTCGGTAGTGCGGGCGGCACTTTTGTTTGATACCGACAGATAGTCCGGGAGCCGAATGCAAAAAACCATAGGTACCTGATAAAAAAAATTGAAAATCGTCGAAAAATTTAATGAAAAAAATAAACTGATTATATTAGCTAAATAAAAAAAACCTGTTGAAGTTTGTCTCGATCGGCCTCAGCCAGGAAGTTTTTGCAGTACGACCACATTTATAAAAAAAAACCAGGTATACCTATTGAAAATATGGTTTCGTCATTGCTTCAACTATAACACGTGTCTGTTTATTTTAAATCACCTTTCTATGCTACAAATTTTGTGGAGCCAACAGTTACGGTTCTGAAATTATGATAAAAATTACGTTTTACCCCATTAGAATACGAATTAGGTACCTACTAGAATTAAAAGAACCTCCATGCAAAATTTCAGCTTCGCAGCTCTTGTAGTTCCAGAGATCTCTTGATGAGTCACCCAGTTTACTCTTTTATAAATATACCTAGATTACTAGATGCTGCCCGCGCCTTCGCCCGCGTTTTATCGGGATAAAAAAAGTCTATATTTTATTCCCGGTCCCAAACTATACCCATACCAAATTTCAGCCTAATCGGTTCAGTAGTTTTTGCGTGAAAGAGTAACATATCCACAGACATGATCTAGCAGCGCATAAAGCATTATATCCATACATAGTTACATACATCCATCCATTCATACAAACTGACATTTATAATATTAGTAGGATAGTAAGTATGATTAATGGGGTGGATTGTTATGTAAATAGGAGTACCTAGGTAAAATCTTGCTTTTTTCTCCGAATGACTGTACACAATCTTGTCAAGGCTTAAAAGCCTTAACAAAAGGAGTTGTTTGAAAAAAAAAACAACAAATTCATCATCTTTATTCGACATTCACCAACAATTTTTTTTAATTCTCACATTTTTCAATGAAATCAATTTAAAAAATACTATATCAAGACGGTTCAGAAAATTATTAAAAAGTACAATCCTTCTGGTACGAAAATTCTGAGTACGTCCCTCCTACACTTACACAGTGACATCTAGAGTACGTCCCTCCTACACTTACACAGTGACATCTATAGTACGTCCCTCCTACACTTACACAGTGACATCTAGAGTACGTCCCTCCTACACTTACACAGTGACATCTATAGTACGTCCCTCCTACACTTACACAGTGACATCTAGAGTACGTCCCTCCTACACTTACACAGTGACATCTATAGTACGTCCCTCCTACACTTACACAGTGACATCTAGAGTACGTCCCTCCTACACTTACACAGTGACATCTATAGTACGTCCCTCCTACACTTACACAGTGACATTTAGAGTACGTCCCTCCTACACTTACACAGTGACATCTAGTGTGAAGTAGTTTAACTACGTAGTAACATCGATACAGAATGAAGCGAGCAGTTTTGCTATTGACCGGTAGATGGAAAATAAAAAGAAAAGTGGGCGGGATCTAACACCCCCTCGCCCCGCTAATTGTCACGCGTTGGTTCAATAAGGAAATGTAATTACAACACCTCTTCGTATCTGCTCCGTGGTCGGGACCGACCACATTACAACCACAATGCAACCACCGCACCGTTTGCATTGCAAACACAACACACGTGACCACTTTTGTTGCTGAGATATGGTACGTGTGATTGTGGTGAAAGAAGATAATTGTCCCCTAGCCAATTCTAACATAATTATATTTTTTCAAATATTAAACACAAAATTCATGTTTTTTGATTGCACACAAATTGAAATCGTCCAATTCTTTTAGTCTTCCTTTTTTTCCTGCAAGAGCAATGAATATTCTTTTGATGTACTAGTAGAACCATAATCCCTGGTAGGTATAGATAAGTACTAGGTACATAGGTATGCACCTGATAAAACAAAGTTGAATTACCTATATTATAATGTAACGAAGGACCGTAGAGAGCGAGTGGCACAAGAGTTTTGGAGCCAACAGAGAGCAAAATCTGATGATGACGATTTTATTTATTAAAATAAAAGAAAATAAAACCTGCATAGATATAGTAAAACCTGCATAGATATAGTAAAACCTGCATAGACCTATATACGTACCTACTAATTTTAAAATAAAGGGTATGTTTCTTACTTAGCAGCAAGCATACCTACGTTACGTTACCGTGCGTTGTTAGAAAATATATTTTTTTACATAATTTTTTTAAAAGACAATTCTTTTGCATCGATAAGTTATTGTTCTTGTGGTTGTTTTGTGGAAATTTTTAAATTGAAATGGTTTGGACTTCACAGGTGATGTTTGTTTCGGTTCCACTCAGCCATGACCAAGGAATTTGTATACTAACGTAACTGGAAGGATCACTGACACAAAAACCGCGGTCTGAAAGAGACTGAATACTAAGGTGGTGTGTTTCTTTCTATAAGGACGACCATAATTTATGAACGAAACAGGACAAGACAGGGAATACTAATGATTATTTTTATTGCTTATATCCATTCTGTTTAAATATCCTTTTAAGATAAGATTTTATTAAATATATATATAATATTTACTCCACTACACCTTTATTATTACAAAGTTAGGTATTGAAAATTCGTTTAGTCAGAAACAATTAAAAACGTCCCCATATTGGAACCATCAAGTGTGACGTAAACAGGCTATTTCTCTTGTATGAGAAAAGAGCTCTGACATATGAAACTTGAACTATGAAAATGTTCGGCGGGGCAACCCGCTAAAGTCACACTCCACTGTCATGCTTTTTGAAATTGCGTTTCTTTTAGACTAAAAATACTGAAGTGTCAATTGAAACAACACATAGCAAAACCAATTTTTTATAAACAGTCAATCATATTACTATTTATTCAGTTAATTACAATCATAGTAGGTATAGACACAAAATAGAACTAGTATTTACAATTGAAACAATTGAGCTACCTACCTGCGGACTTTTGGAAACAATCTAGAGTTATCTAGCTCAACTGATTCATATGGCAATGCTGATGCATTCATGCAATCCATCATACATGACTAAGCAATATAGCCTTGTTCAATTTTGGCGTAATGTTGCACGAGGTCCGATAATTTTTACCCGACTACCGAAGGACGAAGGTTATGAGTTTGACACCCTATGTACGAGTATGTAGCCGATTTTTATGTTCCCACTTAGCGCTGATACTACTGGTCCGATTTCAACAAATGAGGTGTTGTATGATTTGTCTTAATAGCCCGTTGGTCATAGGCTACGTGACGTCAGATAAAATAGGGGTCTTAGGAGATAGCTGGGTCTAAGTAAGCGAAAATCCCAATGTTAGTAAATATGCTCGGGTGTAGTATCGTTGCAAAGGTATTTGTTTGTACTTTCCGAAACCGTTTTTAAAACTTTTGTGAAGTTAAGGATTCTCAAGTTATCTGCAAAAAGATGTAAAAAAATATATTTAACTAAAAAACTAAAATCCAACTACATAAAAGTCTTAAATAAGCGTTTACCTATTGTGTTTATAAATTTTTTTATACTTAGGTAGTTGGAGGCACCCACCACCACCCATATACCACCCAGGTACAAGTAGGAATAAAGGCTTTCGACTACCTAAGTATCAAAAGAAAATGATAAGGACAATAGGTAAAGTTTTGGTGTATATACGTGTGAAGAGTGATGCCTTAGGCCTTGTTTTTTATTTTGGACACAAAGTGAACGCACCCGAAAGCATTGCTGTAGTCTTTTAGTCAATAAAATCCAATAAATCACACAAAAGTACGTCGTAGCAAGCACGCACAACACAAACGCTGATGCGATCGTGACTGAGGTGGGTGAACCTAGTGTAACCTAGTTTTAGCCTTCCACTTTCAAAGAGTTAGTGCCCAATCTTCCCTTTTTAGTTTCATCAGTGTATCGTGCGAGCGAATGTGTGAAAGGAACACAGTGACTGAAAAGTGAGTCTCTCTCGAGAAAGTTTTTCCTTAAATCTAAATTGAATTAAAAAATAACCTTTGCTAGTTGTGATAATGTTCAAAATCCTTTTTGCATTAAATGTCGAGTGAACTTTCCAGTTACGTTAGTATATAAATTCCTTGGCCATGACTATTTTAAAGTTTTGACATATTGTTATCAAATAGGCAAACAATAATAATAGAGCTGGTTAAAATTTCATTCCAGAGCATTGGTGAGTGTATCATGATTTCTATTTTTTTTAAACCTGTATATAGGAATATTCCTTTTATCTTATAGGTACCTTTAAACGAGCAATTCTTGTATAAATATATATATATATATATATAATCTGAATCTCGGAAACGGCTCCAACAATTTTCATGAAATTTTAGGATTCATTTTTAGAAAATGTCGTTTTATTGGTGTTTTCAATAATCAACTTTATCGATAGGGTACTCCTATAAAAAAGATTCAACGCTACAAAACCTAATCTATCATGTATGAAACCATTTTTTAATTTACTGCATAAACTCGGATATGACGTTACAATGGGGGAGGAAAGTTGTCAGCTAAGATCATATCTATGGCTAAGATCAAGGAATTTATATACTAACATAACTTAGTATATACATTCAGTGGTATTTAGTATTAATTAATTAAGATAGTAAGTAGGATTATTGTATGTACTCATTTAAGTGAACATTGTTCTTTTGAGTAAATAAATTCGTTAAACTGAAACTGACACTAAGTATATAATTTCCTTGGCTAAGATAGATGGACCCATAGACAAGGCTATAGACTCTCTCCAGCCGTGACATGAACTGAAAAATATGATTCTTCCTGACATCTATTGGCGAATAATAATACAATACAATTTTTATTGGTAGCAACTAACTGCTCTAACGACACAACAACACTAAAGCTACTCCAGCATAATACATAAAAAAAAATACCGAGCAAAGCTCGGTCATCCAGGTACTTAATACTTAATACTAGAGGATAAAATAATTAATGTATGTACGTAAAATTTTATTTTATAATCAAGAACTCTGTAGGTATGTTGCAACGTCCTTACAGGGCTCATGTTGATACTACCAAATATACCTAGTAACATTTTATATTGGACATGTATATTGCGCCATTCATTGACTGCATTCTGAATAGGTACGAGTACGACGAATAAATAACAAAAAGAAAATAATTTATGGCCGGTTAAAATATCGCACCTCTAGAACAATACGGTAGTATGTCGAAAAATCTCAAAATCGATTTTATTGCATATTTAAATCCGCAAAATTTTACCGCGCATACCACTAAGACGGGCTTATTTATATTTGCACAGACATGCAAGCGATGGCGCTGTACGTCACTCTTAGTGAATGAATGTGTGACAGGTGACCACGAACACTAATTTATGTCTAGTTGCAACATGGCCGCCGTCTTAACAAATCGTATTGCGTTTACACAAAAGCAAATTATATAGGAATAATCTGGTGTTTTTGAAGTCATTGTGTCAATTTATGTGAGTTATTTAGTGATAATCCCGTGTTGGAGAATTTTCCTGGTTGGCCTTTACTAGTATTCCGAAATACGGCGGTATTATTGACGAAGGTATGTTCTTTTTTTTATTATTCCAAAATTGTTCCGTATTGTTTGAAATAGGTGGAAATTTCGTAAATAATGCTTTATTTATGGCACACTAAAATTTTGTGACAGTTTACTCAAAAATAATTCTAAATGAATTTTGAATACCTCGAATTCTTACTATAGTTGTATGTTATAAGAAAAGTATTTTAAGCAGTATTTTTCTCATCATAATAGGACAAAATCAAACTGGTTTTTCAGATAATGCTCTATTTTTGAATTTAGTTTTTTCTCATTTTATGGCAGATGATGAAGGGTCGGGGCCTGCTGATACTCGAAAAAGCGATTGGAGCAACCGTAGAGGACCAGTCAACTGTCCAAGAAAATGATAAAATCATAAGGAAAACCTTACCATGTGCAAGAGCTCATTAATGACAATTTTTACGACACAAAAGCCCTCCAGGAATCTTGAGGGACTAATTACAATGTCAATGAGGATAATAACCAGCTAAAATGGCATGACATCAAACAACTTTGCGTTGAAAAGAAAGAGCCCTTGTCTTTCTTCTACAAAACATCGTTCAAAGACATCAACTTTAAAAAAGTGTGCATTCGAAATCGTACAAGGCGCTACAAAGATCAAGGTTTTTCTCCCTTATTGCCTAAAGCATATACAGAATAAAAAAATCTGGCTATAAACAAAAAGAGAGACATAATGGAGTTAATTGAAAAAAAATATAATTCCTGCTAATTACGTCAACTCTTATTATAAGAGAGCATTAAATTTAGAGTAGCAGCAATGACTGAAAAACGAAACACGGAATTCCTGTCTAGGTATAAGTTTTAAAAAGATTATTCTTAAATTTTATACCTCATATTTTAAGATGAAGGTACTTGTTGATCTTTAATATAATAACATTGTGATAATTTTTATTGTTTAATAATTTATGTCATTTTAAAAGACTTGTTACTTAAAAAAGACTCGATTCCTTAGAAGTTACTGAAACACTAATTTTAAGAAAAGATAAAAGTACAGAACTGTTTAAAATTTATAACTAAGTTTTATGTTTGATCTTAGATAAAAGATTTAAAGACGTTTTATCTCGATTTTCGTATTGATTTGTTATAAAAGTACTTGTTGAGTCTGTGAGATTTAAGTCAGTCATATTATAATGTTTAAATTTAGGTACATTTACACATCGCCATAATTAGAAATAAAAGACTGGTTATCGTAAGTTACTAAGTACATTTTTTTACATAATAGTATTACATTGTACACAGTCAGTAGTATGTTGCAACTACTTATCGTAAGGTGAAACTTAGTATTTCCTTCCCTTAGTAATTTTTTTAAGTCTGTTTTACTTTTCTAGATTGTATTTTATTTATTTCGTGTCTACCTATGTTGTTTCATATTGAAATAATCACTATGGTTTTTGGATGTTGATGTTGATTTTGTTAAACAAATTATAATAAAAATGCTGATTTTCATAATTTGTTGTCTTTTGTTTTATTAACAGGAAAATTCTATAAAACAAATCAAATATGTCCTTTTTGTATATTTACACCTAACCAATGTATAGTAAAATAAAAGAGCATTATTTCAGAATCATTGAACAAAAAGGACGAACCTCGAAATAGTTAATTTTTATTTAATGAGATTAGTAGACAACACAGAATTAAAACGAAAAATTCATATTATCGCTTACTCGACGTTTATTGAGGGGAATAAACGATATAATTTTGATTGACGTTGGATACATTACCTGAAACATTTAAGACTGGCAATAACTTCGATACAAAAGCCGATAACGGTTTTTCGTCGATTGTGAACAAAGTGCTTTTTCGACTTAGCGCTGTCTTGTTCTAGAGGTGCGATATGTACGTACCTAGAATACGTGATGCAATCACGAATGCATTACCTACCTAAATGAATTAGGTACCGAACCAGTAGCAATGGACAAAAAAAGTTTAGGTACGCAAATAATAGATTCAGGCGTTACTTTGCGGAAATCCATTGCACAATATTAGAATGAAGAAATATTTAGTAACAATTCCGCGTATAACCTTCTCTGATAGTATTCATCAAAGTAAGTTGTCTACTAGTTTCGTCTCTCCACGAGACATCTTCAGGACACCACAATACTCGACCTTGACATTGAGATTGGTAAGCACAGCAACACCGACAGAGTCCCGCCAGTGATGTTGCCTCTCCGAGCTCCGCGCGCCAAGTGAAGCATTGCCCGCAAAACCCCCCTTTATATAGTCACGGATCAAACAGTGCGCACACAAAGTTCATAGTGTGTGTGTGGCAGTACTATTGTTTGAAAAGATTCGTAATAACGGTGACCTAGGCAAACCTGTACTAAGTTCATTCAACAGTGTATTATTACTATATTTTGTAATTTCTAAATTTTCTAAGACTGACATCCTAAATCCCTTATCACAAGTATGTAAAATAGAAAAACAATGATTTTGACTTAAAGAATGACCAGATTCCAATAAATGTTTTGCAAAGTTAGATTTTTCTGGATAATTGTTTCTATAAGCAGCTAAATGTTCTTTATACCTAACCTGAAAACTACGACCCGTTTGACCTACATAAATACCATTACATTCGTCACATACCAACTTATAAACACCCGATTTTTTATTGTTATCTAACCTATCTTTACCGTTACAAATCTGTTTTAATAAATTGTTTGTTTTGAACGCTGCGTGTACTTTATGTTTAGACAAAACTCTTGAAACTCCGTCACTCAATGGACCTAAATAAGTTAAACTGCCCACAAATTTGTCTATCCTTTCTGGAGCTACGGGATACAATAAGGAACGGATAATGGTTTGTTGTTTACTTCTTATTAAACCATCAACCATCTTTCTACTATATCCATTACTTTCAGCCGTGTGGTAAATAATAGATAGCTCTCTGTTAAAGTTCTCCTGAGATAAGGGGACTGACATCATTCTATGGACAAAACTACGGTAAGCTGATAGCTTATGTTGGAATGGATGACAAGATGAATTTGGTATTGTAATATCTGTGTAAGTAGGTTTTCTGTAAATTTGAAAATCATGCCTATTGTTTAACCTAGTTATTGTCAAATCTAAAAAGTTCAGTGAACCACCAATTTCTAATTCAAGTTTAAATTTTATTTTTGGATGAATTGCATTAAGTTTGTTAACGAACAGTTCTATTTGACGCAAACTTCCAGTCCAGCATATGATAATGTCATCTACATAACGATAATAATATAAAATGTTTGATTCCCCTATAATGTTTTTATTCTCAAAACTGTCCATGAAAATGTCTGCCATAAGTGGACTTAGTGGTGAACCCATAGCTAACCCTTCTTTCTGTTTGTAATATTGATTGCCAAATTGGAAGTAATTTTGTTGCATACAAGTTCTAGTCAAAGATATTAACTCCTCCTTTTCTGCCGGAAGTACTCGTTGTCGCTCAAGATGTCCTTCCAATATTATCAAACTCTCCTCATAAGGTACGTTTGTAAATAAACTTTCTACATCCAGCGATAATAACTTTGCATTGTGAGGCAGGCTAACATCTTTAACTTTGTTGACCAAATCCATACTATTCTTTAAGCTATACTTTGGATTGAATCTAGATCTACTTTTTAATTCGTAATTTAAATATTTTGATAAACCATATGCTGGTGCTCCTATGTAAGAGACAACGGGCCGGATTGGAATATTATTTTTATGTATTTTAGGTAAACCATACAACATTGGTGTTCTTGGATTCATAGGAATTAAATATTTAAGAGAGTTTGGAGAAATAAAGCATGAGTTTTTTGTCATTTCTTTTAATTCCTGTGTGAAAACTTTGGTTGGGTCGGAATTCAATAATTCAAAATCATTGCCCTGTATAACCTCATTAACCTTCTGCACATAAGTACCCCTTTCTAAGATAACTACAGTATTACCCTTATCTGCTTTTGTTATCACTAAGCTATTTTGATCTACCTTATTCCTTAAAGATTTAAAAACATTTAATTCCCTTGGTAAACTTGGAACTATAGCTGAACTAATTGGTTTCTTTATTAAAGAGGCTACCTCATGTTTAACCCCTTCGTCAGCTTTACCCCTAACAATTGCCATCTCTGAATCAACAGCCAAAATCTCCAAAGTTTTCTTATTTAAAACTGGTTGTAAGTTGTATTTAAGACCCTTTTCTAACAGTGATAATTCTGAAGTTGTGAACTGGACGCCACTATGATTTTCTACGCGTTGATAGAACGTATGAGGACATGGTTGCTGCACAGTATTACTATTCCCCCTTAGTCGGTCTACCCTCTGTTTGTCTCTAACTAATCGATCTAATTTCCCTGTCTGAATTATATATTTCCTGTGGGCTAACTCAGCAGCGTATTCCCTAGCTTTATTATCTAGTAAATCAAATTCTATGTTGTGTAAGGAATAAGCTAACTCCATGTGTAAAACTCCCAAGTGAGTTTTATAGTTGTCTCTGATAGTAAACCAATGTTTTATTTCCTCATTTAACCAAGTATTCCTAGCCCTTATCAAAGCAACATTAGCTGCCCTACTATTTGTATTACTTCTAATTTTAATGTAAGATGGAATAACCCCCAAATGTTTACACTGTTGATTGAACCATACATTTTGAGCTGCAATACGATGTGACTGAGTGAGTTTGATGTATAATTTTGCCTGTTCAGCTGTACCTGCTGATCTAAGATAAATAATAGATTCAGGCGTTACTTTGCGGAAATCCATTGCACAATATTAGAATGAAGAAATATTTAGTAACAATTCCGCGTATAACCTTCTCTGATAGTATTCATCAAAGTAAGTTGTCTACTAGTTTCGTCTCTCCACGAGACATCTTCAGGACACCACAATACTCGACCTTGACATTGAGATTGGTAAGCACAGCAACACCGACAGAGTCCCGCCAGTGATGTTGCCTCTCCGAGCTCCGCGCGCCAAGTGAAGCATTGCCCGCAAAACCCCCCTTTATATAGTCACGGATCAAACAGTGCGCACACAAAGTTCATAGTGTGTGTGTGGCAGTACTATTGTTTGAAAAGATTCGTAATAACGGTGACCTAGGCAAACCTGTACTAAGTTCATTCAACAGTGTATTATTACTATATTTTGTAATTTCTAAATTTTCTAAGACTGACATCCTAAATCCCTTATCACAAGTATGTAAAATAGAAAAACAATGATTTTGACTTAAAGAATGACCAGATTCCAATAAATGTTTTGCAAAGTTAGATTTTTCTGGATAATTGTTTCTATAAGCAGCTAAATGTTCTTTATACCTAACCTGAAAACTACGACCCGTTTGACCTACATAAATACCATTACATTCGTCACATACCAACTTATAAACACCCGATTTTTTATTGTTATCTAACCTATCTTTACCGTTACAAATCTGTTTTAATAAATTGTTTGTTTTGAACGCTGCGTGTACTTTATGTTTAGACAAAACTCTTGAAACTCCGTCACTCAATGGACCTAAATAAGTTAAACTGCCCACAAATTTGTCTATCCTTTCTGGAGCTACGGGATACAATAAGGAACGGATAATGGTTTGTTGTTTACTTCTTATTAAACCATCAACCATCTTTCTACTATATCCATTACTTTCAGCCGTGTGGTAAATAATAGATAGCTCTCTGTTAAAGTTCTCCTGAGATAAGGGGACTGACATCATTCTATGGACAAAACTACGGTAAGCTGATAGCTTATGTTGGAATGGATGACAAGATGAATTTGGTATTGTAATATCTGTGTAAGTAGGTTTTCTGTAAATTTGAAAATCATGCCTATTGTTTAACCTAGTTATTGTCAAATCTAAAAAGTTCAGTGAACCACCAATTTCTAATTCAAGTTTAAATTTTATTTTTGGATGAATTGCATTAAGTTTGTTAACGAACAGTTCTATTTGACGCAAACTTCCAGTCCAGCATATGATAATGTCATCTACATAACGATAATAATATAAAATGTTTGATTCCCCTATAATGTTTTTATTCTCAAAACTGTCCATGAAAATGTCTGCCATAAGTGGACTTAGTGGTGAACCCATAGCTAACCCTTCTTTCTGTTTGTAATATTGATTGCCAAATTGGAAGTAATTTTGTTGCATACAAGTTCTAGTCAAAGATATTAACTCCTCCTTTTCTGCCGGAAGTACTCGTTGTCGCTCAAGATGTCCTTCCAATATTATCAAACTCTCCTCATAAGGTACGTTTGTAAATAAACTTTCTACATCCAGCGATAATAACTTTGCATTGTGAGGCAGGCTAACATCTTTAACTTTGTTGACCAAATCCATACTATTCTTTAAGCTATACTTTGGATTGAATCTAGATCTAAAGTATAGCTTAAAGAATAGTATGGATTTGGTCAACAAAGTTAAAGATGTTAGCCTGCCTCACAATGCAAAGTTATTATCGCTGGATGTAGAAAGTTTATTTACAAACGTACCTTATGAGGAGAGTTTGATAATATTGGAAGGACATCTTGAGCGACAACGAGTACTTCCGGCAGAAAAGGAGGAGTTAATATCTTTGACTAGAACTTGTATGCAACAAAATTACTTCCAATTTGGCAATCAATATTACAAACAGAAAGAAGGGTTAGCTATGGGTTCACCACTAAGTCCACTTATGGCAGACATTTTCATGGACAGTTTTGAGAATAAAAACATTATAGGGGAATCAAACATTTTATATTATTATCGTTATGTAGATGACATTATCATATGCTGGACTGGAAGTTTGCGTCAAATAGAACTGTTCGTTAACAAACTTAATGCAATTCATCCAAAAATAAAATTTAAACTTGAATTAGAAATTGGTGGTTCACTGAACTTTTTAGATTTGACAATAACTAGGTTAAACAATAGGCATGATTTTCAAATTTACAGAAAACCTACTTACACAGATATTACAATACCAAATTCATCTTGTCATCCATTCCAACATAAGCTATCAGCTTACCGTAGTTTTGTCCATAGAATGATGTCAGTCCCCTTATCTCAGGAGAACTTTAACAGAGAGCTATCTATTATTTACCACACGGCTGAAAGTAATGGATATAGTAGAAAGATGGTTGATGGTTTAATAAGAAGTAAACAACAAACCATTATCCGTTCCTTATTGTATCCCGTAGCTCCAGAAAGGATAGACAAATTTGTGGGCAGTTTAACTTATTTAGGTCCATTGAGTGACGGAGTTTCAAGAGTTTTGTCTAAACATAAAGTACACGCAGCGTTCAAAACAAACAATTTATTAAAACAGATTTGTAACGGTAAAGATAGGTTAGATAACAATAAAAAATCGGGTGTTTATAAGTTGGTATGTGACGAATGTAATGGTATTTATGTAGGTCAAACGGGTCGTAGTTTTCAGGTTAGGTATAAAGAACATTTAGCTGCTTATAGAAACAATTATCCAGAAAAATCTAACTTTGCAAAACATTTATTGGAATCTGGTCATTCTTTAAGTCAAAATCATTGTTTTTCTATTTTACATACTTGTGATAAGGGATTTAGGATGTCAGTCTTAGAAAATTTAGAAATTACAAAATATAGTAATAATACACTGTTGAATGAACTTAGTACAGGTTTGCCTAGGTCACCGTTATTACGAATCTTTTCAAACAATAGTACTGCCACACACACACTATGAACTTTGTGTGCGCACTGTTTGATCCGTGACTATATAAAGGGGGGTTTTGCGGGCAATGCTTCACTTGGCGCGCGGAGCTCGGAGAGGCAACATCACTGGCGGGACTCTGTCGGTGTTGCTGTGCTTACCAATCTCAATGTCAAGGTCGAGTATTGTGGTGTCCTGAAGATGTCTCGTGGAGAGACGAAACTAGTAGACAACTTACTTTGATGAATACTATCAGAGAAGGTTATACGCGGAATTGTTACTAAATATTTCTTCATTCTAATATTGTGCAATGGATTTCCGCAAAGTAACGCCTGAATCTATTATTTATCTTAGATCAGCAGGTACAGCTGAACAGGCAAAATTATACATCAAACTCACTCAGTCACATCGTATTGCAGCTCAAAATGTATGGTTCAATCAACAGTGTAAACATTTGGGGGTTATTCCATCTTACATTAAAATTAGAAGTAATACAAATAGTAGGGCAGCTAATGTTGCTTTGATAAGGGCTAGGAATACTTGGTTAAATGAGGAAATAAAACATTGGTTTACTATCAGAGACAACTATAAAACTCACTTGGGAGTTTTACACATGGAGTTAGCTTATTCCTTACACAACATAGAATTTGATTTACTAGATAATAAAGCTAGGGAATACGCTGCTGAGTTAGCCCACAGGAAATATATAATTCAGACAGGGAAATTAGATCGATTAGTTAGAGACAAACAGAGGGTAGACCGACTAAGGGGGAATAGTAATACTGTGCAGCAACCATGTCCTCATACGTTCTATCAACGCGTAGAAAATCATAGTGGCGTCCAGTTCACAACTTCAGAATTATCACTGTTAGAAAAGGGTCTTAAATACAACTTACAACCAGTTTTAAATAAGAAAACTTTGGAGATTTTGGCTGTTGATTCAGAGATGGCAATTGTTAGGGGTAAAGCTGACGAAGGGGTTAAACATGAGGTAGCCTCTTTAATAAAGAAACCAATTAGTTCAGCTATAGTTCCAAGTTTACCAAGGGAATTAAATGTTTTTAAATCTTTAAGGAATAAGGTAGATCAAAATAGCTTAGTGATAACAAAAGCAGATAAGGGTAATACTGTAGTTATCTTAGAAAGGGGTACTTATGTGCAGAAGGTTAATGAGGTTATACAGGGCAATGATTTTGAATTATTGAATTCCGACCCAACCAAAGTTTTCACACAGGAATTAAAAGAAATGACAAAAAACTCATGCTTTATTTCTCCAAACTCTCTTAAATATTTAATTCCTATGAATCCAAGAACACCAATGTTGTATGGTTTACCTAAAATACATAAAAATAATATTCCAATCCGGCCCGTTGTCTCTTACATAGGAGCACCAGCATATGGTTTATCAAAATATTTAAATTACGAATTAAAAAGTAGATCTAGATTCAATCCAAAGTATAGCTTAAAGAATAGTATGGATTTGGTCAACAAAGTTAAAGATGTTAGCCTGCCTCACAATGCAAAGTTATTATCGCTGGATGTAGAAAGTTTATTTACAAACGTACCTTATGAGGAGAGTTTGATAATATTGGAAGGACATCTTGAGCGACAACGAGTACTTCCGGCAGAAAAGGAGGAGTTAATATCTTTGACTAGAACTTGTATGCAACAAAATTACTTCCAATTTGGCAATCAATATTACAAACAGAAAGAAGGGTTAGCTATGGGTTCACCACTAAGTCCACTTATGGCAGACATTTTCATGGACAGTTTTGAGAATAAAAACATTATAGGGGAATCAAACATTTTATATTATTATCGTTATGTAGATGACATTATCATATGCTGGACTGGAAGTTTGCGTCAAATAGAACTGTTCGTTAACAAACTTAATGCAATTCATCCAAAAATAAAATTTAAACTTGAATTAGAAATTGGTGGTTCACTGAACTTTTTAGATTTGACAATAACTAGGTTAAACAATAGGCATGATTTTCAAATTTACAGAAAACCTACTTACACAGATATTACAATACCAAATTCATCTTGTCATCCATTCCAACATAAGCTATCAGCTTACCGTAGTTTTGTCCATAGAATGATGTCAGTCCCCTTATCTCAGGAGAACTTTAACAGAGAGCTATCTATTATTTACCACACGGCTGAAAGTAATGGATATAGTAGAAAGATGGTTGATGGTTTAATAAGAAGTAAACAACAAACCATTATCCGTTCCTTATTGTATCCCGTAGCTCCAGAAAGGATAGACAAATTTGTGGGCAGTTTAACTTATTTAGGTCCATTGAGTGACGGAGTTTCAAGAGTTTTGTCTAAACATAAAGTACACGCAGCGTTCAAAACAAACAATTTATTAAAACAGATTTGTAACGGTAAAGATAGGTTAGATAACAATAAAAAATCGGGTGTTTATAAGTTGGTATGTGACGAATGTAATGGTATTTATGTAGGTCAAACGGGTCGTAGTTTTCAGGTTAGGTATAAAGAACATTTAGCTGCTTATAGAAACAATTATCCAGAAAAATCTAACTTTGCAAAACATTTATTGGAATCTGGTCATTCTTTAAGTCAAAATCATTGTTTTTCTATTTTACATACTTGTGATAAGGGATTTAGGATGTCAGTCTTAGAAAATTTAGAAATTACAAAATATAGTAATAATACACTGTTGAATGAACTTAGTACAGGTTTGCCTAGGTCACCGTTATTACGAATCTTTTCAAACAATAGTACTGCCACACACACACTATGAACTTTGTGTGCGCACTGTTTGATCCGTGACTATATAAAGGGGGGTTTTGCGGGCAATGCTTCACTTGGCGCGCGGAGCTCGGAGAGGCAACATCACTGGCGGGACTCTGTCGGTGTTGCTGTGCTTACCAATCTCAATGTCAAGGTCGAGTATTGTGGTGTCCTGAAGATGTCTCGTGGAGAGACGAAACTAGTAGACAACTTACTTTGATGAATACTATCAGAGAAGGTTATACGCGGAATTGTTACTAAATATTTCTTCATTCTAATATTAGGTACGCAAAGCTAGTTTGTTGTGGTCGGTGGTCGTGTGCGTGCTAGATGCCTGGCCTGGGCTGGGTGTGCCCTTGTGTTCCCGCCACGGCCTGACACTGCGCCCCGCGGGACGACACGACACCGCTGCGGGGCGCAGTGTAGAGCACAGAATATTATTACTCCTGGTGTAGAGCGTGAGGCGTGCGTGTGCGCAGGTTGGCGATGGGGGTGGAGCACGCGCTGCTGCTGGACCGCTCCATCGAGTACATCCTGCTCTTCGAGCCGGTCAGTACCTACCATACCTACCTACACCTATTTATGTATTTAATTCAGATTGCCACCAGCTTAACTAATCACAATAAAATAATTAAAATAAACACAGAGAACTATCTATATATATCTAATAGACATTCGCTAATAGAATCATAATAAACAAATTAACCACCTAAGTGTTATCTTTTCCTCCACAATTGCGTAGTAAATATACTTAGTAATAAAATAAATAATATCACTAGTATCACTACTACTACATTATGTGCAAAAGAAGTAGAGTCATGCATCGCCTTGCGCTGTGAATGCTGGTATTTAAATTATCGCTGGTATTTATACCTACTGTATCTACTTTGGACTACCTACTTATTACACTTTTATACCTATCTTTAATGCAACAATAGATTCACTATGGTGTTGTGGTTTTGCACAGAGCGTGGAGCAGAGCGCGTTCCCGACGAGCGTGTGGCTGCGCAGCGAGGGCGGCGGTGACGTTAACCATCCGCTGCTGGTCACGGCACGGCACCGCACCGGTATGTGATACTTGTTGCATAGAGTGTAGAACAGAACGCGTTCCAGACGAGCTTGTGGCTGGGCAGTGAGGGCGGCGGCGACGTTAACCATCCGCTGCTGGTAGCGTAGCTGGTAGTAGATACTTGTTGCATAGAGTGTAGAACAGAGCGCGGTCCAGACGAGCGTGTGGCTGGGCAGCGAGGGCGGCGGCGACGTTAACCATCCGCTGCTGGTAGCGTAGCTGGTAGTAGATACTTGTTGCATAGAGTGTAGAACAGAGCGCGGTCCAGACGAGCGTGTGGCTGGGCAACGAGGGCGGCGGCGACGTTAACCATCCGCTGCTAGTCACGGCACGGCACCGCCGAAGTAACATTACCTAATCTGTGGCACCGCTCTGATACCTGATACCCAACGAATAAAAGTTTCAGGCTCCCCCAGGCTTCTACACTACTATGACCAAACGTCATGCTACGTAAGCAGGTGGTGGGGTAAGGTTCAGGCTAGAGCTCAGCCGGGGTGACAGTACTCTGTTGTCCCTAGTGATTCCTGCGACCTTCGTTGGACCGCCCCGCACTATGGGTCAGGAGCGTAATTATCGTGTAAAAAATCTGTTACTTTCCCAGTTTTCAAAATATTTTTATGAATCTTTCGCAATTATAATCTTAGATAGGTATATGGACTATAAACAAAACAAAATAAATAAATAAAAATCCTTTACTATTATAAAAAAATTGCTACTAAACCTAAAAAATCATATATTTTTAAGATTCTGATATCTGTTTTCGCGGATTTTAACTAGTGCAATGGACATAATTAAAACAAAATTCTACATTGTCATAATAAAAAATTAATCTTAAACATTAATAAATATATTTTAAGTACAAATATATTTTAATTTTAATTAAAACTTATGCTTTTTAATGTTTGTTTTTAGATGCCAAAATGCCTAGAAAAACGATATAATAATTAAGGTGGGATATAAAGTCTTTATTGACAAAGAAAATAACAATCAAATAATATAAAGAAATTAAACTAGTATTTACAATTGAAACAATTGAGCTAACTGCAGACTGTTGCAAACAATCTACAGATAGCTCAACTGGTCCATATCAATACCAGTCGGAAGCGTCCCCAAGACGCTGGCTGCATTGCCCTGCTGTATGGCAATGCTAATGCGCTGCGCCAGATACTCACCAGCTCTCGGATCACGCGTCGCTTCGACCAGGCGCTCAGATAATTTTTTGAAAACCCGGAGAGCCTCGGTACCCCACGGACCTAGGGTCTCGACTCCAAGGGGAGCAAATGCGTAGGCTCTGTCGAGACTTGTATATTTGCGCCTCTTGAGATCCTCGGCCAAATCTGCCGCCGAACCAGCCCTCACGAATGTCCTTGAAAGATGGGAAGCCGCAAGTGTGTCTACACATGTAGCGTCCCACACAATAGGCCTCCCCAGCTCCCAAGGGACTAAAGTCATGCCGTCGGGCCTCTTACCATCGTCACGCAACAGACCATTCGGTTCGAGAATAGCTGGTACGTTAGCGGTGACAAAGGCCCGTCGGATGATGTCGTTAAGGCTGGCATGGCGAGATATCCGACCGGCAGCCCTAGTACACGATAATCCGTGATGACCAAGCTGTTCGACAACAGTACCGCACTGGCATTGATGAGGCGCGCAACACCTTGCACCCAACCGAAGACATGTTGCTATACGGAAAGTTACGGGATCCAATAGAGTGCCAGTATTATATGAAGGAAGTGCTTGCAACCAATGCCCGGACTCCCATTTAGAAACGGCCAGGAGACGGGCACGATCTGCAGAGCTGGAGCACGTTTGCAACAAACAATTCCGTGTCAACTCACACAGAGGCCCGTCCCATTGCCGTTGGGACAAAAGAGATTTTGGGGGAGCAGCATCAGGGCAAGCACTATGCCAAGCCATTCGAGCCTCGTCTAAAAACGAAATTTTGAATGAATTTCCAGGTGAGACCAAAGACGGCTTTAAAATTTTTTCCACTAAAGAACTAGTGCTGTAGACAGAAGACAAGAACGCTGGCAGGGCGACACTTGAAATTTTGCGGATACCTAAGCCTCCCAATTTGACACGCAGGGAGGCCTGCGACCATGCCTTGTCATCGAAACAGATATTCAAAACCGATGATAAAGTATTCTTTATTATGTTGTCTAAGCCTTCTAAGAGCTCGCTGTGTTTCCACAGTTGACAACATCTCAAAGAATACGTAAATTTAGGTACAAACAAGCAAAACCGAATAATTGTAAAAGCCATATGGCTATTAATTTTGAGAAGTCTGTCCGAGGTTTTGTTGAAATTTTGAATTTTCTCATCTACAAATGACTGAAAAGACTCATCAAAAATTGGTGAACCAAGGAGGCGAAGTGAACATTTATCTACAACTGTAATGTTGGGAGCCAAACTATTGAATTTTATTATGATATTGTTTTTGTCTACACAAGAGTCCGAAATAAAAAGCTCGCACTTTGAAAAATTTAGGTCTAAACCTATTTGCCGAAATTCATCGGTGATGATTTTTAGATCATTAAAAAGTGTGTCCACGTCTCCCCCTATCATTCCGTCATCTAAATACCAAACATTAAGTTTGGATTTAAGACGTTGAATTACTGGTTGGATAGCAAGGCTAAATATGGCCGGACCAAGAAGGTCGCCCTGCTGACAACCAACCGGGGACGAAATGACATTGTTTCTGTAAATTAATTTTGACGGTGAACCGTAGCCAGAGAAAAGGATAAATTTCTGGAATTTTGTCTTTATTTTTTTTTAGCAAGGCTGTCTACGGAATTGATGGCGTTTTTGACGTCTACCTTCAGAATTACCTCCCCATCATTTTTGTCCAAAAATGTACGAAGGGAATGTACTGCGGCCTCACATCCGCCTCGCGAACCAAAGCCTAGCTGAATTGGTCGAAAATAATCGCCTAGGTAGTCGGCTTCTTTCCGACAGCAGACTTTAGACGCGAGGCGGCGGTAGGTGGTGCCCACGGCTATGGATCTTATTCCGCCATCCTTCTGTATTAGTGCGCAAAGATTCGCACCGTACAAGAGTTCTGTAATCTCGCTGTTGACTCGAGCTGACAACATCAGGTTGATTAAAGATGTCAAGTTTTCGAGAAGGACTTCACCTGCATGGCCAGACCCGCCAGATAGAAGATCTTTTAGATGCTGTGGAGTCACAGCATCCAGGCCGCCGGCGGAGCCACTCTGGAAAGACATGACAGCTTTAAGCACATCCTGGCTGATCGTGTCCACAGCGACATCACTCTCTTGCGGTGGATCGGGGAGTTGGATATTGGCCCTTGCAGCTGGATGCGTACTCTCAAGAGGTATGAGAGTATCATCGTTATTTGGCGCCATCGTGTCGTTTGAAAAAAGTATGCGAGAGGCACCTGTTATGTCACCATCACTGAGTTTACTCTCTACAAGTCTATAGATAGTAGACTCAGACAATGGTTTATTTGATTTGGAATTTTGTTGTGTGACCTGATCAACGATTGAAATAGGCTGCCCTTCGCACGCAGTGTACCTAACGTAATTTTGTTTGATTATAACCGTGATAGAAGCTTTGTTGGCCAAATCTTTTTTTACATGTAGTACTCTGTAAGGGAAAACTAGTAAATGCTCCCAAGCTCGTTTGGTGTTTTTTGATACAGTATTCCTAATGGCCTCTGAGAGAGCAGAAGCGACAGAGATGCGGGCACCTCTAGGAATACGTTTAAAAATAGGGGTTGTAGCTTTGTACTCACTCAGAACTTTCAAAAACGGGGATGTGTCAGCCACACTATTCGAATTTTGCATCATCGAAATATCTACCGCTCCTGAAACCGGAGCAGACAGCGGGATAATGGGATCCTTATGGATTCTTGTTTGGTGAAACTATATATAATTAAGTATTAATAATTAAATAAACTGATTTAATAATTTAGTGGCTCCCATTTCACATTCTAATAAAAAGTTCGGAAAGTATAAATAAATTAGCCTTTTATTGAATTTTTTCCTTAGTAGGCTGCAATTCCCCCGTCTCCCCCCTACTTGCTGTTTCTTGCACACGTTCTTCGAAATATTTTCCACTGGTAATTAAGCGACTTATTTATTTCTTACTAATTTATTTATATTTTTATAGCTTGCAGATTTCGTTTCTTTATTTGATAAGGTGATAACTATTATTAAATAATGCAGTTATTATCTATTTACGGCCATAATAATTATAAAATAGGGACCTACCTTCATTCATTTAGGTAACCATGTTTCCCACGTCAAAAATAATTAAATATTATTGAAATAAAACAAGCGGTACTAAATTGTAACGTTTACAGTTTCCATGCAATAAACTGTAGGTTGTGGTATATTATTTTAAAGATAATTTTATTAGCTTTCAAACTCTTTCCATATCATATCGAAAAAAATTTTCATCATATGTCATGGAACGTGAAAACAAAAGACATAAATTTTTGGATCGAAACATCAATTTTTTCAAACTCCTGAATCCCTATAAAAACTGGGAATTTGTGCAATTTTGTCATCAGTCCAATATATCACGTCACTCAAAATACTGGAATTACAAGAAAATGGAAACCACACCAATAGAAGCCGCTCAAATCGTCACCCTAATCCAGCAAGGGTTCTCTCAGCGTAATATCGCTCGACAGCTTCATCTGAGCCAGTCCTGTGTCTCCAAAGTAACCTACGGTAACCTACATGTTATCTGAGTCCTCTGGTGCAAGTAAAATTTTAGTAGATCTAGCGCTATTCCATAGCTTATCTCCATTTAATAATTAAAGTTATTTATTTTATTTGTTTAGAATACAAACGGCTTTTTTGACAGTACTTAATGGTTGGAACTTATGTGTAACTTAAGCCGCGCAGTTTCCGCCTATGGATAAACAATATGCAGTATGTCCATAAAAAACGTAAAAGCTGTCTAGCAGTAGGTACTCAAACCCACAACTAAGTATAGAAACAAAATACAATAATACCTGATAAAGATAACCTTATTAAATAGATTTGTATATAACATTAACATTGTTTTAATCATTTATTTACAAAGGGTTTGTTCGCACAAGTACATTTAAGCCAATCAAATCAAATACCAACACACAGACAGAATATAGGTACCAAGTAAAGTAATAGTAGTAATAGTTATGGATAGGTAACATCATTAAAGTATCCGCTTAAGGTGCTATAGGACTACCTTTTGTTTGTATTACAGGCGCGACGACATGGCAGTTGCCGTACCGCACAGCCGCGGGCGCGGCGCTGCTGCATGAGCTGCAGAGAATGCTGTGCGAGGTGGACATCCCCGCCGAGCCCTCCCACTGCGGTACCTAACCTCGCTACTTTTAACATTACCTACCCTACCCTTGCTGACCGCTCGCACAATACTACCTTATACCTACATATGTTCTTGTTTACACTAATGCCTATAATATCTACATATTTATAAACTCCCATTTTATTTATTTACTAGCTGACCCGTCCGCGGCTTCGCCCGCCTGGTCTAACAAGAATATCCCACCATGCATTGTTTTGTTATATCTCAAAGGGATTAGGCAGCGTTTTCGATGAAAGCTCTTAAGCGACTTGACGTTTTTTTTCTAGTTTTTTAAAGTCATCATCATCATCATCATCGTCAGCCCATACACGTCCACTGCTGAACATAGGCCTCCTCCAAACGACGCCACGAATAGCGGTCTTGAGCCGCCTCCATCCAACGACTCCCTGCGACCGCTACGATGTCGTCGGTCCATCGAGTGGCAGGTCTTCCCACACTCCGTTTCGCATTGCATCGCGGTCGCCACTCGAGAACCTTTACTCCGCAACGGTTATCGGTTGTACGAGCTATATTTTTTAAGTACTTTTGTTATACAAACATGTCAGTCCTATTTTATACACAACAAAATACATTTTTAATAGTGTATATATATATATATATATATAAGTTTAACAAAATAATCATATAAAAATAAAATTACCTAAATACACCATAACAACAAACAATAGTACATTGTTCACCTAGGCGAGAACGTGCCCAATTCCTATCGAGTGTGTCATTTGAGGTCATGTGACCTTAAAACACGAGGTAGGAATCGCACTTTCTGCCGAATGATACATAGTGCTTTATACTACACCTTCGAGGAAAATAAAAAGCAGAATAAATCTTTTATTTCTGGCGGTGTCATAAAACTTTCGCTATCACTCGACGACATTCTGTAGAATTAATAAAATTGCCTAAACCAAATTCAAAATTAGAAGAACTTCCCGCACCAGCCAGTAATCACTTGGGTTCTTTTTTCAAAATATTTTTCGGAAATCGGAAGAGGCAAGCGGACTTGGAGTAAAAACTTTTTTTCGTTTTACCTATAATGAAAATAACCATAGCTACCGGCCGATCCTTTAGGAAATTAAAAAAAAAATAACACGTTAGAAATGGATTTCCATACAGTTTTCCTCCCGCTAAAACGCGTGAGAAATGGAATTCAATAGAGTTTTTCCTCCCGGATTCCTATACGCCTGCAATTACTTACTTTCTATCTTATATTTGGAAAAGGAATAGGCAACTTTCCGAGCAGGTGTAGTATAAAACTAATTTAAAACTTACTATACTCTGAAAGTGTACCTATAATACCTATATTTTATATCTACTTGTGATGGCTAACGGCCTTAAACAGCCGTATAGCTGATTCAGTTGTCGGGTGCGATAAGACTTTGTGAAAAATTCCTATATCCAGTCAGTTCAAGCCGAAACCCATCGAAAGCGATTGTCTTTCTCGCTGAAAGCGGACACACTCCTTTATTATGTCCCTCGTAACGTTCTTTGAATTTTATGAATTTATTTAGTAGGTAATATTAATGAGCCTCCACATGTGATCTACAAAAGGAGCTACCAACCTGGTGGTTACTGAAATTTAACATGCGCTCATAGCTTTCCAGCCAGTGTTCTGTTAAGCAGATGATGTTAGTCATACGCGCAAATCTTTATGAGCTCTTTGAAGTTTGCTTCAACGGCTGCGCATTGAACCGTAAATAAGGCGTTGACGGGAAAGAACGGGGTGAGAGGGGATCTGTCTGTCAAACCAGGGCTGCCAGAGAGAATTCTGGCGTATTTTTATTTTGTCTAGCACCTTTTGTTCTGCAAATTTTTTTTTCAATTCAATATTTATTGAATATTTAAAAACATCCTACATTCAATGACGGATTATTTTAATCCCAAAATGTTAGAATAAATTAGACTTTTTATCTAACGCAATGAACCCAAGTTTGAAAATAAAATAATTTCAATGTAGCAAATTTATTTATAATCTAGTGGGCAATACTGTCGAATGAGTACAATGACGCAGCAAAGTCTTTGACGCTTGTCCAGTGTTCGTTTCGTTGATTTGATAGTTAGTTCTTGCGGTTTAGTGTTGTATTTCCTGTTAATAGCTGTTTGTCTTAAACGTTAAATATGCCTTGCATGCGGTTTAACGTACTGCGTCGTCAAACATGGAATATGATGTTCAATGTCATGACAAAAGTAGACAAAGTAAGACCTTTGTCTACTCAAAATGGTCCTTCAGCGTCCTGCAACTGCAACAGGTGTGTCTATTAGTACCATAAAAAGGATTTCTAGCCGAAGCGCGGGTCGGTCGCTAGTTGATAAATATCACTTTTCTATTTGATTGTACTTGCGCAGTTTTGCTTCCGTGCCTAAGTTCACAGAGCTCATTAAGTTTTGCGATCACTCTATACACCATGTGCGGTAAAAGGGTGTTCAAATACTACTGAGAAGAAAATAACACTACCTACTAAAGTTTCATTTCACTTGTAACTGCAAATATTAAATTTGTAATTTTGCATAAAACAGTCATCAAAAATGATAAATAAATTGAAAATTTTTGTCCACCATCCACCATTTTCGTGAAAATGTTGATAAGCACGCCAGAAAAATACCTCGATTTTGTTACTTAGTTTATGAAATTAGTAGAGAAATAAACCCACACTGGATATGAACTTACATGTTGGGGCGAACTTTCGTCCGACCAAATGATACATAGTGCTTTATTTACATCTACAAAGGAAAATCGTCGTTTAAGATATTCTGAGAATATTCAAATTGTAGGCTCAAATTGAAAATTGGTATCAATTAATATCATGTCAAAATCTGTGGCCGCAAGAGCGCTTTTCTCTAATTGATTCTTTAATTATATTTAATTTTATATAAATGACATTAATAACATTACAATTATCATACAACTGTTACTTAAAATAAGAAAATTTACCAACTTTTAGGGAAAATGCCATTCATTTGCAACATTCAATCATATGATTGTGTGAGTGACATCACTGTATTTACGTGCTGTCAAAACATACATAGATCTGTTTTTGGCTACACAAATCGTCAAATTGTTGAATGACACTATCCCTCTGCTGAGATAGCAGGAGGTTATCAATTCGTCT
The DNA here is from genome assembly GCA_947859395.1 of Eupithecia insigniata. Classification (NCBI taxonomy): domain Eukaryota; kingdom Metazoa; phylum Arthropoda; class Insecta; order Lepidoptera; family Geometridae; genus Eupithecia; species Eupithecia insigniata. Next base: position 15,518,445 of record OX402001.1, read on the forward strand.
GTTTTTTTTTGTATGTATGTTACGCGATAATTATATCCGCCAATTAAGGACCGATTTTGAAAATTCTATTTTATAGAAAATGATCCCGAATCCCATATTTTTTTTATCCCCAGGGATTAGTATTTATCCCGCAAAACTTTAAGTGTAAAAGTAAGGGAATTTGAAGTCGGTTTAACGTTTTTTTAAAACACGCCATATTATTACTCAATGATGTTAATATTGAAAGAGTTCATGTACAATTCCAACTCTAATAATTTACTTTTTAATCCTTGAATATTTTGATGCACCAAGTTAGATACCAGTTAACTTTGAATTTTTACACCTTTGGTTTAATTGACTTCTTATGTGACTAATATTATTTGACTGTTTAGGTCTAGAGACGTCCTCTAATTGTCTGTTTAACTAATTTAAATGGCTTGGAAGAACTTCCAAGGTCTGTGTTGTAAGTTTATTACAATGCTCAAAAGAAGCATCTTGTTTAGCCAAATTTTTGCTGTTATATTAAAACAACAGGATAGCGAAACAGCTATTTGTTTTTTGTATTAACTTGAAATGTAGTAATTACCTTTTTTAGTCCAGTAATATTTTTTACTAACAATACTGTTAGTGTCAATCACATGTAGGTAGGTACATTGTTATTGCATGACATAGTGGGTATATAATGCGATATTTAGCTTAGGTATATCTAATATTATTTTCTATATTTGGCAAGCTGTCGCTGTAGGGGAATGCGAACATTACAATTTGGTTAAATTTTAGTGAAGATAATTTGTCCATATATTTAATTAAGTCTGATTTGTTCACATTACCCCTATTTCCAAGTAATATTGTCAAGTTTGACTTATTGTGAAACCTTTCAGTATCAATTTTATGCATAATGTCATGGAGATTGCAGTTAGGTAAGCAATTATTTAAAGAGTGCTCCATATTTATGTTTAAAAACTGGCCCATATTTCTTCCAATTCCATCGTTTTTTTTATCTGAGCATTTGAGTGAGAATACTGATGTAATATGCCTGTAATATGCCAGTGCCTCAGTTATCGCAATGAGTTCCACAGACATTATTCATGTGTTGTTTTAAACATCCTACAACAGAGGTTTACCAAATGTCCGGTGTCCTGAGTGTTAGAAAGATGTTTATATATGAGTCTGTCCGTCGATATCATAAAAAATTTGTTCCCCACCTCCTTGTATCCAACAAAAAAATTGATCGCTCTCCAATTCCTGTCGTCAAAAGTACATTTGTGCAAAGACACGCTGTAGCTCCACATCTCTATAACAAACTTCTTAAGATCTATAAAGTGAAAGAATTTAGTAATAGAGATATTAAATGTACAATTAAAAAGTGGCTAAATGAATTTGGCTATGATCAGGTTGAACAGATGATGGGCAGATGTTGAGGTTTCTTGTCAGAATCATAACTATGTAAAACAATTCCAATTATTACACAGTTTTTCCTCTTTATTAGCTTAACATAACATTGGATATATCACTTAATTTATATATATAAAATCCTACTAATATTATAAATGTCAAAGTTTGTATGGATGGATGAAAATTGTAAATTGTTTATTTATATAAATATATGTTTGTTACATGCTAGACAGTTGTTAGGACATCCTTTTAACTATGTATAAATACTTGTGCCAGGATGTCCTGCTCTTCAATACAATACATGGATTTAACAAATAAACTAACAATGAATTAATTATTTACGATCAAGTTTGAAAATAACATTTAACTAAATTAAATTACTAATGAATATTTCAATGCCAATACAAATAAAAACAAATTAAAAAATAACTCTAAATTAAATTTTCTCTAAGTGATAGCACTGATACCTATGGAGGTATGGATCTATGGATATTTGTTACTCTTTCACGCAAAAAACTACTGAACCGATTAGGCTGAAATTTGGTATGGGGCCTGCAATAACATATAGGCTATTTTTTATCCCAATAAAACGCGGACGAAGGCGCGGTGCAGCTAGTACCTACATATATTACATACAAACATAGATTTTTGCAGTAAATGTACCTACCTACCTAGTATTAGGTACATACATTTTATTATGATCTACACATCGTAAGTATACATAACTACATTATAATTTATTTTTGGAAGGATTTACAAGCTTAAACCTACTTTTGCATGTTTTTTTATGTTACTTATTATCATTTTTTATAGACATAATTTACTGATATATAATATCAGCAGGAGCAGCTGGAGAAGCCACTGGCTCCTGAAACACATGAACCTTTAAACTAGTTCAGGAGCCTATGCACTCACTACTGTCTGTGAAACAATAATATGTCAATAGAACAATTTTTCCTTTACTTTATGTTACTAACTATTATAAAACAATTTGACCTATTATAACAATGATTGACCGCAGGGTCATAGATAGACAGATAGAAAATTCTTTATTGCACACTTATTGATAAGAAACAGAAATACAAAAAAAAGACAATTTTAAAACTAAGATACAAGTGGCGGTCTTATCGCTCGAGAGCGATCTCTACCAGACAACCGTGGATGGATAGGATTGTTGGATAGTACTAGGGGATCTGTGTGCTAGTATAGATTTAATAAATAAAAATACTCATAATAAATATTATGCCTAAAATAAACTACATATATAAATTTATATATGTATATATATATATATTTACCTATATACATAGGGACACAGGTATGCGTTCAATGACAACAGCCTAAATAGTGCTCCTTCACCATGGTTTTAAATAGTGGTAGCGACTTTGCTCGCCTCACTGAGACTGGCAATGCGTTCCATAGTTGTACAGCCCGGGCAGTAAAGGAATGGGCGAAGAAAGAAGTAGAGTGAACAGGTACTTGAAGTATAAAAGTTTCAGAAGAGCGCAGAGAAAGAGCGTGCGAATGATGGAGAAAGGTAAAAAGCTCTTTGAGATAAGGGGGTGCAGAGGCGTAAAACAAGATATTAAAGAGAAGAGAGAGAATATGAGAATTTCGGCGAAGCCGTATAGGTAACCACTTGAGCTTCCTGCGAAATTCCGAAACATGGTCATACTTGCGCAACCCAAATATGAACCTTATCCCGACATTCTGCAGGCGCTCAAGTTTGTCTAACTGTTGCTCAGTTAGATCAAGAAAGGCCGAATCGGCGTAATCAAGAACTGGAAGGAGAAGAGATTGTGCAAGAGAGATTTTAGTGGCAATAGGTAGAAAGTTACGCAGCCTTCGAAGGGAACCTGCTGAAGCAAACATCCTACGGCTGATTTCAGATATCTGCGGTCCCCACGACAGATTTCTATCGATGAGGATACCTAAATTTTTCACCGTTTTGCTTTGCCCAACAGGGGTGCCATCAAAGACCACAGTTGGTAGAGTACCCCAATTTATCCGACCTATCATTCGAGAGCTTCTTACTGTGATCACTTGCGTTTTTGAAGGGTTGACTTTTAGACCAAACCTGTTGCTCCAGTCCAGGATACGACCTAGGTCTTCGTTAATGGTGGCAATAGCACACGATAGCTGATCTACCGTAGCCTGCGTGTATATTTGGAGATCATCTGCATAGAGGTGGTACGATGAAGTTATGTTTTGAGATATAGAATTTATGAACATAGCAAAAAGAAGAGGTGAAAGAACGCCACCGTGTGGAACGCCAGCAGACATGTCGCACCAAGACGAGCACTCATCATCAATGCGAATACGCTGCCGACGCCCATGCAAGTAACTGCGAAACCAATCAGCCACTGCTGGAGATACGTTGAGAGAGCATAATATTGCAACTAGAATTTCAAAATCCACATTGTTAAAAGCATTGCTAAAATCTAGTAAGCAAAGAACAGTTACTTTTCCATCTTCCATGCCAGAGCGGATGTCGTCTGTAATGTTTACTAGCGCGGACACTGTGCTGTGGCCTGGGCGAAAACCAGACTGGAAAGGATTTAGGAGATTATTCATGGAGAGGAATGTGCTTAATTGCTGGTGGACAAGGCGTTCTAAGACTTTGGACAGGAAAGGAAGAATAGATATAGGACGGAAATCAGAGAAGCCAATAGGCTTGGATTTTTTAGGGAGAGGAGTTACTAGAGCTTCTTTCCAGACAGATGGGAATAAACCAGTGGATATCGAGGAGTTCAGGATGTGTTTAGTAGCGGGAGCTATTTGGACAAGAATAGGGGTTATCATGTTTCGACTAATACTATCGTTGCCAACAGCCTTAGAAGAAATCGATGTAACAGCTCTCTTAACGTCACAGTCCGTAAACTGATTAAAATGAAAAGGTGAGTAGCCAGGAATCGGTGTAGAAGAAAGATGAAACAAAGTTTTCGATTTCAGTTGGATATCGTTGGGTCATAAGTAGAGTGATCGCAAAACTTAATGAGCTCTGTGAACTTAGGCACGGAAGCAATACTGCACAAGTACAATCAAATAGAAAAGTGATATTTAACAACAAGCGGGCTACGGCTAGAACCTTTTTATGGTGCTAATAGACACACCTGTTGCAGCTGCAGTCCGCCCAAGTACCATTTTGAGGTTCAATTAAGACCTTCATTGTCTTCTTTTCTCATTTAACTTTTGACATCGAACACCATTTTTCATGTTTGACAACGCAGTACGTTAAACCGCACGCGAGGCATATTTAACATTTAGAGAAACAGCAAATATCAGGGAATACAACACAAAATCGTAAGAAAAACTATCAAATCAACGAAACGAACACCGAACACACCGTCAAAGACTTTGCTGCGTCATTGTACTCAAAAGCATTCATTCGACAGTATTGCCCACTAGATCATAAATTTTGCTACATAGTAATTATTTTATTTTCAAACTTGGGTTCATTGCGTTAGATAAAAAGTTTAATTTATTCTAACTTTGTAGGTTTAAAATAATCCGTCATTGAGTGTAAGATTTTTTCTATAAACATTGAATTGGAAAATAGTTTTATGAACAAAAAGTGCTAGACAAAATAAAAATACGCCAGAATTCTTGCCGGCAACCTTGGTTTGACAGACAGATCCCCTCTCACCCCGATCTTTCCCCTCAACGCCTTATTTACGGTTCAGTGCGCATCCGTTGAAGCTAACTTCACAGAGCACATAAAGATTTACGAGTACTCTACTTATTTGCACATTTTGAATAGTAGAGTTTAATCTCTCGTCTTAATTAACGTGTGTTCCAGAGGATGCGGCGGAGGCGGCGGGCGCGCGACGCGGCGCCTTTTCGCTGCACGTCGCGGCGTCGTGCGCCGTGCCCGCCACACTGCGCCTGCGCGCCTCGCCCGCCTACGACGTGGCGCTCGTCCACACCGCACACGTCACCGCCAGCATCGTGAGTACCTACAACGTGGCGCTCGTCCACACCACACACGTAACCGCCACCATCGTGAGTACCTACGACGTGGCGCTTGTCCACACCACACACGTCACTGCCGCCAGCATCGTGAGTACCTACGACGTGGCGCTCGTCCACACCGCACACCCCACCGCCAGCATCGTGAGTACCTACGACGCGGCGCTCGCCCACACCACACACGTCACCGCCGCCAGCATCGTGAGTACCTACGACCGACGTGGCGGTCGTCCACACCACACACGTCACCGCCAGCATCGTGAGTACCTACGACGTGGCGCTCGTCCACACCACACACGTCACCGCCGCCAGCATCGTGAGTACCTACGACGCGGCGCTCATCCACACCACACACGTCACCGCCACCAGCATCGTGAGTACCGCCCTCACTCTCGCTTTACTGATAATCTAATTACAAATGCGAAAGTTATTTCAAAATTCATAAGTAGGTAGAGATACCTACATAGCGCAAGGAGACCGCAACTTTATTCGGTACAACCTTACTAGCGTGTTCCTCTGGTTTCCCTTTGAAGTGGTCTAGTGAGTGCATGGGGACTATTAAGTAAGTAGGTACCTCGTTAGTTACCACCATTGGATGTTTGGTGTGTACGTTGTTCACAGACGGCGCCCAGCGTGGTGCGGTTCAGCGCGTGGGGCGCCGCGCAGAGCGTGCGGCTCGTGGTCGCCTCGCAGGACGACGTGTGCGCCACCATCGCCGTGCAGGCCATCTCCGTCAGTACCTACACTCCTACACATTGCCCGCTGCCATATATAACAAGCACTCCCATACATTGTCGTACTGGTCGGTTGCTATGCTATCGTCTCGGCGACAGCACTGACCTGGGACTCAGACTGCCGTCTCTTCCCACAGTGCCCAGTCGCACAGACGGAGGACCAGATCGCGCAGTCCATGGTGCGCATGACGGTGCAGCGCTCCGGCGGCCTGCAGCTCGCGGTAACTAACCTTACCTTTTTACTTACCTACTTAGGTATTACATATTAATAGGGTACCGTAAACCCCGCTAACTTCGCCTAGTGTAGGTAACTTCGCCTAAATTAGAAAAAGTACGATATTTATTTTTCTATCAAGGGTTGCCTTGATAGAAAAATAAATATCGTACTTACCTGTAAAGATATGAAAGACTTATTATAGTTCGTTGTTAGAAACCCAAATTATAAATTGGCAACACTGCACTACTCGCTTTCAAAATAACGGCAGACATTCCTTAGCAGTCGCAAAAAGTTATCGGTACAAATCAGTTAATTGTTTGAGTTGGTCCACAAAATTGTGATAGTGTGAGGAACTGGTTAGAGGTACATCTTTCATATCTTTACAGTAGTTAGCAATTATGATCAGCTATCGAAATACAAAAGCTCATCCAAATACTATGATTATTGACAAAAATATCTGAGAAGGCAAAGTTAGGCGCCATTTTTTTGAATCACGATTTCCAAACTTCGCCTACCCTAGGGTTGTCAATTATTTTAACCAACAGAACAAAATGAAGGTTATGAACTTCATACCACTGGATGGCGTCCGTTTTTCTTTAGGTAGGTACCTAATTTTATTTATGTCATCGCTACTTCAGCACCCATATAGCGGGTAGATGTTGTTTTATTCGATATTTTTTTATGTACTAGGAATAACCTAGCTTTGGCATACCAAGAAGGATTGATTTTGATAAAAACTATTTTCATTTGAAAAGTACTTATGTTGGTAATGTACCTAATAAATAACAATTCTACCCATATTAATATCACTTTCATTGAGTTAGTTCCTTCTGGTCTGTGACAGCCCTGACTTTTAGCTCATTTTGTCTGTAAATGTTGACCTAACTTTGCCTGCCATCATAAAAAGTTAAATATAATTATTTGGAGTAGTATTGAGAATTGAATCAATAAATATTTCAATAAATTACAAAATTGCGTTAAAATCTATATGATTTATTAAGTTTTAAAGAAAATATGAGACTCAGGCGAAGTTAGGCTCATTGCCCTAACCTCGCCTACTTTTTTGGCAGTCCGTAAAGTCAAGCTTTTTAATATATGTGTGCAAATAACACACACACTTTGAAAGCCCTTTAGAAATTGGTTAATTTCAGCAGGACATCATCATCATCAGCCTATATCATGCATCAGCCTATTCAGCAGGACAGAACTGATTTAATGTGATCAATTTGGCGCAAAATTAAAAAAAACTGTAAAAAGCTGGCGAAGTTAGCGGGGTTTACGGTATCAATTAAACGGTTCTTTCTTCTTAACTACGAGAAGGAGGTCAACCGCCGAATCCAGCTCGGATGGGCAGCGTTCGGGAAGCTACGTGGTGTCTTTTCGTCCCACTTACCGGAGTGTCTCAAGACGAGTCTTTGACCAGTATGTATTGCCAGTGATGACATATGGCACTGAAACGTGGTCCTTTACTATGGGCTTCTTCAGAAAGCTCAAAGTCGTACAGAGAGCAATGGAGAGGGCTATTCTCGGAGTCTCGCTGCGAGATCGAATCAGAAATGAGGAGATCCGCAGAAGAACCAAGGTAACCGACATAGCTCTCAGAGTTGCGAAACTCAAGTGGCAGTGGGCAGGGCACATAGCTCGTAGGACCGACGGCCGCTGGGGCCGCAAGGCTCTAGAGCTTTGCGGCCCCAGCGGCCGCCGGTCACTCTAGCTAGAGTGACGACCACGTACACGAAAGCGCGGTGTGGGTAGGCCCCCCACGCGATGGACCGACGACCTAGTGAAGGTCGCGGGAAATCGCTGGATGCGGGCAGCGCAAAATCGGTAATTGTGGAGATCCTTAGGGGAGGCCCATGTCTAGCAGTGGACGTCGATCGGCTGATATGATGATGAATTTAACGGTCGCCAAGTTAAAGAGGTTTTAATCAGCCGAAAAATGTATTTTGGCAAATAGTGAATTGAGCTGCATCTAGTGGTCGGTCAAAATGACTAAATTGATCAGCAAGTATTTTTGATTATTATTTAATATGATATTAATTTTTATTAGACAAAACACAAATTTGGCGATGTAAACAATGCAATATCAAAAGTAGTCCATTGGTTTAGTGTCAATAATCTTTTGCTTAACGTAACCAAAACTAAATGTATTAGATTTATTCTACCAAATGTAAAATAAGTAAAGGCTGATATAAACGTAAAAGGAGAAACTTTAATATAAATTGTAGACAGTACCGTATTCTTAGGAATAAATAACATTAGATAGTAAACTTCAATGGTGCCCACAATAGATAAACTATCGAAGAGACTTACCTAGTTCTGCAGTGTATGCAGTCCCAGATAACATAAAATGTCTCGAAAACAATAACACGCGTAATATTTAGTGTAGGTACCTAGTAGATAAATATTAAGTAAGCGTATCTTAAGTAAAAAGGCATGATACCTGGCCAGTCTTCCATAACAACACCCTAAGTGGGTACATACTGTGAATAATATAAATTCATCTTATTCTATAAGACCTGATTTATGAGAAGGAAAATGAGACTTGATAACTACTTAGCCCGCCACATAGCGATCGCATGTGAGAGCGGAGTAACTAAAAACAAGCTAACGATTCTGATATGGGTACTAAAGTTACTGAAACAGAGGCAGATATTGTTCCACTAAGTAGATTATAGAAGTGAGAAGAAGAATAAGCCTTGTGGTGAACATTAAACCAACGCCGAGAATAAATATTTAAATAAAAACGAATAATTTTTAAGAGTTATTGTTATTTTATTATAGACTAGAGGAAGCTTTTGCTGACAAAAATATTTTTGGTGTGATGTACCTATGACATTTAATCTGACATTATCATTTTAATCTATACTTATAATAAAACTGTAACAGGTCCAATTCTGTACGTTGAAGATATTTTGAAATTTTTTTTTGGAGTGCACTCTATAATCGATCGTTGGTTGCGCATAGCGCCGGAACTACTGAATGTATTCAAATTAAACTTGCCATAGTATTAATAAAATACCAATATGTATGAATGCAATAAATACTGAATACTGAACACTGAATACAGTCAAAAAAATCCGTCATCTCGACATGTCTAGAAGTATCAACGTCTGTAACGTTGATACTTCTAGACATGTCGATTTCAGTGTACTTCCATAGTATTATGTCTTATGGCATATTACTGTGGGGGAACGCTGCAGATATTAACACCGTATTTGTGCTGCAGAAGAGGGCTGTTCGTGCTATCTATAACTTGGGTCCTAGAGAATCCTGGACCTGGTCCTGTTTCTAATATTTTGTTTACATTATGTGTTTGTTCCAGCAATAAACGATGAGGCCGAGATAGCACACAAAAAAACACACCAACACACACATTTTTTGGTCGTCCTTTTGCCATTCATAATCCACACCCGCGCGTCTCTAACACTATTTATACACACCTGCCCCCTTTTAGTTTGCATAGATTTTGTTTGTTATGTCAGTTTGGGTTATATTTGTCAACAATATGGATTCTAAATCTAAGTTGTTACAATTAGCTCTTTATAATACGGGTTCGCTCGGTACTGGACACAGGTTTTACTATAGCCATGGTACGTTACTGTGCTGATATTGTCGCTATTAATGAAACCTGGATTAAGGAGGGGCAGGCAGCGCGCGCGGCTATTGACTGCGCCTCACCGCGCGCCCGCTTCACATGCGTAATTGTTGTGGGGGCGGACTAGGCTTTTATATCAAGACAGGTATAAATGTTCGATACTTATCCAGACCAAATGATACCATTGAGCAGATGTGGCTTTCAACTCGTGTTAATGGATATCGAGTCGTAATAGAGACCGCGTACAGGCCTGAGTGGGTAAGGGTGGACACGTTTATTGATTCTATTACTAGTTTTCACAACGCTAACTATCATGTACGATATCAATATTAACATGCTAGTAAAGACTGAAGCGAATACAATTAAATTCACTCAGTTTCTTGACTATAGGTATGAATCTTTCACAGTATGTTTCTCAACCGACGCATTTCACGTCACATAGCGAGAAACTATTAGATGTGATATGCACAAACGCCCCTGTACATGATATTTCCGTAAATAACATAACTGGTGGCAATGGCCACGCTAACTTTAACATCACCTTGTCTCTAAAGAAACCTAGAGCTCAACCTCGGACTTTTGCTTTTAGTCCTATCAATCGAATAAACCTTAGCGACTTTAACAATGATTTGTACTCAATTAATTGGGACGATATAAAATTATTACATTCTGTGGACTCAATGGTGCTATGTTTAATTCTGAAATCAATTCTCTTTTTGACAGACGTGCTCCAGTTAAAACAATTTTAGTTAGGAATAATCATTCATTGCCTTGGGTTACCGATGTGTGCAAGATGATGATCGACGAACGGAATAAGGCACATGATACGTTCCGCAAATCACGATCCGAGCAGGAAGGAACATATTACAAGGAACTTAAAAGTCTTGTAACTCATAGTAGTGCTAGTGAGAAACGTGCCTATTTTGACAACTTAGTAAATTCCCAATTAAATGACAGTAAATCTTTTTGGAAAAACATTAAAAGTCATATATTAGTAGACCCTAGTAAAGATAAATCCTTGCCATCATATTTTAATGAACCCAATAAATTAAATGACCATTTTTTGAGTGTACCCGGAGGTAATGTTGTGCCTGATACTGAACTTTTTTAGGCAAAATAAATATTCATTTACGTCCTTAGATCTCCGGCCAATTACCTCGACTGATATGTCTAAAATAATATTGTCAACTAAGTCGAATGCGATAGGTGATGACGAAATTAGTAGAGTCATGATATTATTTTCCCTTCCGTGCACTTTAGACATCATTACAGAGATTATTAACAAATTTTAACAGGTGTGGTCAATGAAAGAGAGCTCTCGTTACACCCGTACCTAAAATCAATAGCCCAACTGATTATAAGGATCTTCGACCAATAAACATATTACCGTTTCTCTCGAAGCTGCTTGAAAAAGCAGTCTGTGCCCAGCTAACAAAATTTGTCGAGACTCATAATATTTTGCCTTCTTATCAATCAGGTTTTCGGAAGGGTCGTGGTACGGCGACAGCTCTCCTGGACGTTACTGACAATCTATTGGCGGAGCAGGATAGAGGTCATAGTACAGTCTTGACTTTGTTAGACTATTCACGTGCTTTCGATTGTCTTAACATCTCAATTCTCCTTGCCAAGTTGTCTTATTATGGTTTAAGTGAGGGGTCAGTGAGATGGTTTGAAAGTTACCTGGGTGGTCGCACAGAGTCTGTCAAACTGGTCAAAGATGATGGTTCCGTTCTGTGCTCGCCAAGGCTTGTTGATCGTGGCATCCCGCAGGGTTCCATACTGGGACCCCTTCTCTTTATTATCTACAGTGCGGATCTTCCTAAAGTTATTCGTAATTGTATGTTCCATTGTTACGCGGATGATGTCCAGATTTATGTGTCTGATTCGCCAGATCAGCTACTACTAGCTGTTTCGCAATTAAATGAAGACTTGGATGCAATTGCGGACTGGTCCATGCGTAACGCTCTCGTACTAAGCCCCGACTAAAGTCAAAGTATATGGTTTTGGGCACTAAGAAGCAAATCGCTAAAATAAGTTGTAACCCAGGTGTAAAGATCCAAGGAATCTCAGTAGATCGAGTAAATGAGGCACGTAATTTGGGTGTTATATTCGATAGCCAGCTTAGATTCGAGAACCACGTACTTGGTTTAGTGAATGTTTTCTTCGTCTCAAAGTGCTCTATAACATCCGCAATCAGCTGTCAGAGGCTTCGCGCATAGCTCTCTGCGAAGCATTGGTTTTATCAAGGTTGAATTATGGCGACGAAGTATATGGTCTTCGATTGCTGGCTCGAACCCAGCAAGTGATACAGCGTGTACAGAACGTATGTTGCCGATTTTGTTTCACTATCCCGCCTCGGTCTCATATTACTCCTTACTTAAACAAAATGTCTATGCTCAACATGGAATCGCGCAGAGAGCTACACCTTGGGGGGTTGATTTTCGATGTTATCAAGTTCAACAAACCTGAATATTTGTACTCTTAGTTAAAATTCGCAAATAAGACTCGTGGTCTAAGGTCAATTAGATCTGCACTCCAGTATCATAGCCATGAAACAGCAGCGTTCAGAGGTAGTTTTCGATATCTGGCAACGAAGTGTTGGAACAATATACCTCCACCTTTACGTAATCTCAACAATAAATACACCTTCAAATCGCATCTCAAACTCTCACTGTTAAATAAACTAATCGAGGGTATTCCGAAACGCTTCGTTTGTCTCAGATAGGAAGTACTGAGGCTGCTAATTCTACTTCTTAAACACCTAACTCTTAATTTAGCTTAAGCATAGTACACCTACGACCAAATTGTACCGCCATAATACATCCACCTATATCTATTCTCTTGGGCTCAAACACTGCGTCAGTCAAGCACTCATCATGAATACAGAATTACATACAGAACAACATGCAATCATCACATCACACATTATTTGTTTTGTTAGTGCTTCGTTTTTCTGGTCGTCTCAAGAGGTAATACTGAAAATCAGTGTTTTGCTCTTCGAGCAAAGCTTTAAGCTGAGTTATTGCCTTTTTGACAAGCTGCAGCACACACATAATTTTCACTAATCCGTTCCTAATTTTAGATTGTTTAGTACTACATAATGTACATGTACCGACTTTTTGTCTCCGAGCTTTGTGCCACCCATAACTTCTTAGTTTTTCTGTGTTATGATTATGATACAATGTTTGATGTACCTAATTTAATGTGATCTTTGTTTTGTGTGTTGTAGTTTCAAATAAATATTTTATCTATCTATCTATCTAATCCCTACGTGATAAATTCAAAGAAATAAATATAATGACAGTACAATGTCAATATATTTATGAAAACTTGTGTGAAAACTACTGTATACTCATAGAAATATCGATCGGTTCCCTAAAAATTGCGACATAGGTACATACATAATAGAGGTTCTAGGTTGCCTGGAAGAAATCGCTCTCAGCGATAAGGCCGTCTTTTGTACTGTTTATTTTTTCATTTAGATATAAGATTTTGTGTTAAATGTTAATTTAAGAATAAAGTGTTCATTCATTCACTAGAAATAGGAATAAACTCGCTGTGCCCAAAACTAGGCTGCACAAGATTAGTATTTATTTTAAAGGGCAATGTATTATAAGGTTCTACGACAAAACTCCAAATGAGTTGCAAAAATGATCAATAAATAAATTCAAACAAATTGTCAAACATAGCCTTTGTAAAAAGACTTACTTAGTAGGTACAAAATGTCAGATTATCTAGCTAGAGGATAAAAAAGCTTGGGACAAGTTTTGCTCCAACTCGAAAACTAACAACCTAACAAGGTAAAGGTTTCTTGTTCGCTTCTTTACTTTACCTTAAAAAGATTGAGATGACCAAAAAATCAAATAGATCACTTTATTTCCCTGTTTTACTTAGGTATGTAATTTTTTTGACGTGTCCAAGCGTCCTGTAAGTTCAAAGGAAATAAAGTACTTGTAGTTTTGAGTTTTCTGTGGTTCACCAACCAAGTCTGAATTTCAAGTCCATTGGTTGCTTAGTAAGGGCGTGAAGGAAGGACAAATGCAGGACAATCCACACAGCATCATTTAATAACTACTTGAATCAGTACATATGTTGTTCTAGAAATAACCCATTACAAAAAGAACAGGTAGAAGTACGAATTGAAATAATCCGTGTCTTCTAGATGGGATTGACAAAGAAACACACTTTCGCATCGCACATTAAATTAAGATTATTCTTATTAAGGAATACTTAAAAACAAATGTGAATATGCTTCGGCCATTGCCAAAATATTTTTGAGTACCCTCTTTCGATTTACAAATAATTCTGGTAAAATAATTGGAACAAAGTGTGCAAGCGCCATCTATCCAACGCGCTCTGTACTTCAATAGTGAACACTTAATTGACTAGTAGCGGTCCTCTCTTGATCTATAGTCATTATAGCCAAATGCAATGGATGTGGAAGATTTGTCGGCGCCACGGCAGTGGTCGCTAAGTGTGGATAATGTCAATCCGTATATCATCGACTGTGTGTTGGCTTGAATGCCAACTCCTCAGGCTCTGCTGCGTGGTGTTGCCTGATTTGCAAGCCAAAAAAAGTCACGGGTGCTGAAACACCTGGAAGGTAACTGCACGGTGAAGGGACCGACAATGAGACGCCTCCTAATGCTTGTCTTCAGGACGCCCACTCTCATACAGCAACATCGCCCGCTACAGGAGAGGAGAGCAGCCTTTTCCACACAAAGTTCAATCAGATTAGACAGGAGAACAGCCATCTACTTGCACAGCTCAAAGAATTCCGAAAGGAGAACAGCCATCTACTCTAACAGTTCAAAGTAGTCCGAGAGGAGAACAGCCATCTCCTCACCCAGTTCAAAGAAGTTCGAGAGGAGCTCCATGGTCTGCGCCTAGACATTGAGAGCTATAGAAACGAGGTTGCCGAGCTGAAAAATACGGTGACGCTTAAAAGTTCAAAGTTGAACATTGGACATTCGTATGGATGGGCTAGAAGATAAGGTCCAGAGGTCACAACAATCGACAGTAAACAAACTTAACGCCGAGATTTTACAGCTTCGCCAAGAGTTAAATGAGCGAGATCAACTTACTCTGACAAACGATGTTGAGATCTCTTCTCGATTGGCACAGGAAGCCGGTGAAAATTCTTCTTACCTTGCATCGCTTATTGGTGCTAAAATTGGAGTTAAAATAGAAGATTGCGACCTGATATTCGCCGAGCGCATCGGTCCACTGAGGGAGAGCAGCACTATCATGTCAGGTGATAGTCAGGAGGCCTGGGACGCGAGACCAGACGAACATAGCCGGTTCTGTAACAACACCTTTAAACTTGAAACTGTTATGCCTGAAAAAGTACTAAAGGCCCTTACATTACTAAAATCGAGCGCTAAAGGTAATGATAACCTCATCATCATACAAATGAATTTTATCTATAATTAGTTCCTACTTGGAACGAATTATAGACAAAATTCAAGTGCGAGCGAGTAGAACTTTCAATGAATTCAGCAGGACGTTGAACATTGACCCTTTCAATTCACAGGGCAAGGCAATGCATCACTCTCAACTTCTTTTGTATATACGCTAAATTTTTATTTTGTTTTTAATTTTAATTAAATAATTTTAGTACATTATGATATTAAGTACGCAATTGTCGACGAAAGAAATTTTCACACTTATAGTTTAGTATGATTATATTAAAGAATGCCTATTATAAGCTTTCTGTGTCTATTGTAAATTCTATTGTAATTAGTTAGGTTGATGGCAATACGAATTAAATAAATAAATAAATGAATGTTATGTTAATGATTGTGCAGAAGTCGCGGTACCCGCTCGGCTTCTACATAATCACACTGGTGGGTGACAGCGACAGGGCCTGCAGCGGGGAGGAGGTGGGGGAGGAGGAAGAGACCGACTGGCTGTGGCAGGCAGCCGTGCTCAACGAGAGCGCGCCCGCCGCCGCCGCCGTGCCGCGGGTGAAACAACTCAGCTTTGAGATGAAGGTCGACCGCTCACTTGTCTACACATTTATAATGTGCTGTGCTGGTGGTGAAATGTATAGAATGTGTTGTGTGTGTTGTGCAGGATGCGCTGAGTTGGCGCGAGTACCTGACGGGCACGGGTGTGGCGCTGGGCTTCTTCCTCGCGTGGTACCTGGCGTTCGGCGCGCTCGTGCTGGCGCAGCGCTGGCCCGCCTGGTACAACCTGGTGGCACCGCGCGCTCCCAGTCAGTACAGTACCTACCTACCCCAAGCCAACCCGCAGAGCAATATTATAATGTCCATTATCTCCGTCCATTATCTTACTAACATGCATAATGATTTAGCGGCCCACTAGAGGCTGATTAGAGCATTGTTATCAAAAAACGTTATTCATAATGCAATCGTTTGCGGCGAGTTAGCAGCTGGTTAGCAAACCCAGATCCCTTCTTTACGTGAGCTAGAGCGAGCTTAGCGACCGTTAATATTGCCGAATTCAAACACTTGTATGTTTTATTGTGTTTTTTTTACCCTTGAGTATAAATTTACCTACTAAAATAATAAATATTATTGCATTTACATATTTTTAGTAACTTCTGCCCGCGGCTTCGCGAGCGCCACGATCTTTACATGTGCGAAATTCCACCCGATCTATTCACTAGTTTTGGCGTTGTCTTCGGCCAAACATTTTCACAAAGACACGGCACAACGACACAAACTTTCGCCTACATAATATTAATAGGACCATTAATTTATTTTTTTATATTTTATGTATTATTTTTCGGGTTTCTAACCCGACACGTGAAACGATACTCTATTACTAAGCCTCCGCTGTCTGTCTGTCCGACTGAATCACTGTGTCTGATTCAGTGATAGTGATTATCACAGGTTTAGCAGTGAGTTAGTTAAAATGTTCGCTAAGGTAAGCTAACTGACTATTCATAATAGTCTGCTGAACTGTCGCTTACTAAAATAGGTAAGCATAGACCACAGAAATATAGGAAGTCTATGCTCCAAATGCAAACCATAGACAGGCAAACCTCATTGGTATATTACAGGTTCAATAATATCGGCGTGTCACGATAGTATTGATAGTATAATAAGCCGTATCGCAGTATCGTAATATTATCTAGAAATCTTGCGATCCGCGATATGATACGCGATAATATTGAAAATGTAAGCGCCTCGCGATATTCGTCTGTCAAAACTAACTACCAGCGTTGCCGGTGCCGATCTTTTTGGTCTGTTTTGGACTTTTTTATACCTATGCGGACCTTTAGCGGACCGTAACTCTACGGATTTCTTCGGACCAAAACGCTTATCGACTGTATATCACTTTATTTATGCATAGTTTGCACTGTAGTAGCAGAGAATATTATAATAACACTAACTTAGTAGCTACAGTGAGATATATGCCGTCGTATTTTAGTTAGTTCCTCAAAGAAAGATAGATTGATTAACTGTGTATTTTACCTATTGTAAATGATTTTGTATGGTTCAGCTATAGAATCTAATCATGCCACAAGCATTCATTTCAAGTTACCACGACGTAATTTCTCGAATGGTGTGCTGGTTCGGTTCGGAACCAGTGGCGGCGTAGCGTGCGTTAGTAAATGGGGCGGATTTCTACCCACTTTTTATGATCTGGCTGTGCTTGTGAGCTTCCGTCGTCACCCCTTCGGGTTTGGGGTGCCAGAGCACCCCAAGAAATGCCAGCATGGCACCCCTCGGAGCTTGGTACCCGAGGCGGAACCGCGCGGGTCTTATTTATACTAGTTTTTTTGTAATCGTTCAGACGTAACCGCGCGGTTAGTCAAGCGGGATACAAACCACGCGATTTGAATTCGCGCGATTTCCGCGTATTTAACGGGCCCTAAGATCGTAGACTGAGCATAAATCCTCCATCTATGCCTAAGATTAAGCAGCCTACTTATACATACTATACTACCTCTTTGGCAGAACCGATGATATTATTTTGAAGTTTATGACACTTCATACTGATACTGGCAGAGTCCTATCGAAAGAAAAGCAAGCGGCATCATTAAAAAAGAAGTTGAATTGTTTACTATTTGGAGTAGAATAACTTGGTCGTAAATTGGAATGGAAATAATAACAAACAGCTGATTGATTTCGGCCATTTTTTCACACTCTAGAACACGTAAAGTACGGGTCTGGGTTTGCTAAAGTTAGCGAGCTGCTAACTAGCCGCAAACGTTAGAAAACTATGATGAATAATGTTTTATGTTAGCAAAGCACTAGTGAGCCTTTAGTGGTTCGCGATGTAAGCAACCATTGGCTTATCTTAGCGAACAGTTTAAGTAAGTCAATACTAAAC
The DNA here is from genome assembly GCA_947859395.1 of Eupithecia insigniata. NCBI lineage: Eukaryota > Metazoa > Arthropoda > Insecta > Lepidoptera > Geometridae > Eupithecia > Eupithecia insigniata. Next base: position 15,536,641 of record OX402001.1, read on the forward strand.
CTACGATAGCGATTTATTATGCATAAGGCCGTAAGTTTTTTCGAACTTGTGGGATTAGCTGCTTTCTGATTATAGATCCTCGTATAGGTGTTGCTAAGCTAGTGCCTGATGTCCGGTTTACGTTGCAGAGGCGGAGCCGATGGAGCCTGGCCCGACGACGATAGCGGACGGCGCTCCCTTGCCCCCGCACCCCCGACCCCGTCGTCGCGACTCCAGTGAGTGCCTGTGTGATGCCGTGTTGTGTGCGAGGCTCACCTGAGTGCGCGTACACATAGAACATCCGTTTTTACAGGATCCTGTTTAGTGGATCCCTCGCTACTGGAGGTAACATTCACACAGCATTTACAGGATCCTGTTTACCGGATCCGTCGCTACTGGCGGTAATATTCACACAGCATTACAGGACCGATTCAAGCGTCGTGCGGTTTCGATACCATAAAACGGGTCAGTATTTCCTTTGTGTATGGGTTTTTTACTGGATCCGGAATACTGTATTGTGTGTGAACTTGCTCATACAACTACATACCTACACCATCACGGGAAAATAAACGGATCTAGTAAAACGGATCCTGTAAAACGGATGATATGTGTACTCGTATGAACCCAGGGACGGACGTAGGGTGAACTTCGTGCTTGTTACTAAAAGCAGATATCTTTAAAATATGTATTTCAAGACGTAGCTTCACTGTGCTTGACTCGCACCTTGGGACAGGACGAGCGGTCGTACAGCTTTAAATTTCAAATTCCACCATAACTCTACAGGAATTATATACATAAGTGAATCCTACGCATTTTCTCTTCTGTACTCTCTACCCGTGTTACAAGTAGATACAGTCAGCAACGAAACGGAAAATTGATGTTCATCGTTTTTTGTAACCGTACAACGACAAGAAAATTTCGTTGTTTAGTCTTGTCACTCAATTGTGGAACGGTTTAGTGTTAAGATGTTTTGTAATGTTAGATTTATTCATGGACTTTCGTTGCTGACTCTACCTAGCTAGGTAGTCGGTAGGTAGCATGACTTAGGTCGGTGGTGAGCGGAGTGTGTCCCGCAGCGGCCACGTTCGACAGCAGCGACGCCAGCGACAGCGACTCGGATGGCGAGCGCACCGACGCCACCGCCGTTGCCGAGACCCCCGCGCCGCCGCCGCCGCCCGACGCCGCAGCCCCACCAATCCCCGCGCCGCAGCCCGACGACATCGCAGCCCCCGACGCCGCCGCCGCCCCGTCGCCTCGAACCGTCGTCACGTCGCCCTCCAACGGACACGACGTCGAAGTATTTGACCAAACCTATGGACCGCCCCCTACAGACGGACAGGTAATCGTTGCGTTCAATCATTCACACTCACTTCACTCACAACTGAACTGTGTGCTTACACCCTAACTATTGAAATAGGTACCTTACCTACCTAGTTACGGTGTAAACTAAATTCTTGTAATAGGGAGAGTGGGAATTCAGGAGTACTCAGGTACTTATTGAAAACCGCAATAGGTAGGTATGCTATGTATGAGGAAAGTTCGGTGTATAATTAAAAAAGCGCGTGCGCGTTGAATCTTTTGTAAAGCCCTCTACGGCTCTACACGTGCGTAGTACATCTACCTATATCGATGCTCTACACATAAAAGCCGGCCGCATAGGCCACCCCCTGCCGCCACCTAGATGATTGATATACATAATATAATACATTACTTATTTTTTATTTTATACTAGCGGTGCGCCCCGGCTTCGCGCGGGTATTTAACAAAAATTTCAAGATCCCTAATTTTTTTTATAGGTGTATAACATAATGGGAAAAAAACGCCCGAATAGGTAGTGAAATAATTATAGTAGCTTCCCAACAGTGAAATAATTTTTCAAATCGGTTCTGTAGTTTCGGAGCCTATTCAAAGCAAACATACAAAAGTAAAATTCGTGTTCAATAAAAAACAGTTGGTAGATTGCACAAAAAATCTAATGATTTCGAACAGAATGATATTTGACGGGAAAAATGCGTGCTAAAGTGTCAAACTTGGATTGAGCCGAGATTTTTTAAAGTTCATCTTTTGACTTTATCATCAGGCTTTATGAGGTAGGTAGTGTACCTAGGTACATGTTCGATGGTGTCCCGTGATCCTTTATAAAAATAGTCTATGTTCATCAGAGAATGAGAGTTTTAGATTCAGCAACAATTTAATATCTTGTGTACAATATGGTTTTAATAAAACATTTGATTTGAGTTGAATAGACACAAAGCCGACTCGTAACGCAAGTGCCCTAGCCGGGTCCATATTTGGAACTGTAAATAATATGGTTGCAATAAATTACTTGACTTGTAAGTAAAATGGAAATATTTATTAGTTTTTTTGTTAAAAGCCTTCTCAGGGTTCTCTTACAGAAGAAGCAGGTAGATCTACTGCTAAATCAGTAGATCTGTCAACACTGGCCGACAGCCCAACTGAGTCGTCGGGAGTAGCCTTTTTTTCGGTTAGGCTAATATCGTGACGTTGAGCCGCTCCGGGGCGGAAGTTTCCACTCTATTAGGTTCTTGTTTGCTCATAACATAATAGAGCTTTCGTTATCTAGGGACCTGGCGGCCTACTCGGAAAAGGAAAATCGAAGTTTCTTTTTCGTGTTCGTGCAAAACCAACTCTTATGTCCATTGCATAAGTTTAGCGTTTGCACGAAAAAGAATCAGAAACTTCGATTTCGTTTTTAAGAGTACGGGCCCTGATGTAGGGATGTATGAACAATGAATTGGCGAAAATAAAACTCAAGCTCCCATTTACTCGTCCCTGGTCCCATCGATTTAATGTTATTATAATTTTACTTTCATCCCCCTCAATCCTATTGAAATCCGGGATAAAGATATGCTATGCTATACCTTCCTCGTAGTATGAACTCAAATCCTGCCAAGTTTAATTTCAATACATTCAGTAGTTTCGGAGTTACGCACGGCCAAGATACAGACAGACAGAAAGAAAGACAGACAGACATGATGGGAACAATTCAAATTCATTTTTGGCAAATTCAAAATCTCTTCAATGTACGTAATTGGACCTCTTACAGTTTTATCATATTATACTAGCTGACCCGTGCCCATTTTCGACCTGTTACAGTTTTATCATATTATACTAGCTGACCCGTGCCCATTTTCGACCTGTTACAGTTTTATCATATTATACTAGCTGACCCGTGCCCATTTTCGACCTGTTACAGTTTTATCATATTATACTAGCTGACCCGTGCCCATTTTCGACCTGTTACAGTTTTATCATATTATACTAGCTGACCCGTGCCCATTTTCGACCTGTTACAGTTTTATCATATTATACTAGCTGACCCGTGCCCATTTCGGACCTGTAACAGTTTTATCATATTACTATGTAGCTGACCCGTGCCCACTTCGTTGGCTGGTAAACATTTTTAGTTGTTAATATAACACTCGCAAATAACGTGGTTTTCAATAGGTGAAAAAATTTTCAAAATTGGCTCAGTAGATTCATAGATTACTCCCTACACCCTCACAAACCTTAATTATTTTTATTAATGTAGTATAGTATAGATTTACGTATACATATACCTAGATTTTGTGTGGACGTCACACAGCTCCACATTTACCTGGGTATATTACAATTACAAAATTCTTTATTGTACACCACGAAGAAAACATTAAAAATAGACATTACATAAAATATGTACAATGGGCGGCCTTATCGCTTAGAAGCGATCTCTTCCAGGCAACCTTTGGATGGAAAGAATTATACGAATTTAAGAAAGGCAGGGGTGTATCTAAAGTTGTCAGAAATAAATAACATTATACATATCTAACAACAGAGGATAATATATATTTTCAATAGCAACTTCATTAAATACATATATAAATGTAGGTGCAATATATTATGCGTTTCAAAAGCTTCTGATACTACCTACTGGAGAATAGGGCACTACACATGTATTGTCCAGTTCTAAAACTGGAAGGAAGTATCACCAGTCGTCCTAAATCTTCACAATTTCTATCTTGGTTCATGGCGTCTCGCAGATCTACATAATTCTCAGCGCGCAGTATTCTCTCATTTGTTATATTCTGATGTATACCAAACATTTCGTTTTAATTTTGGCGTAAGTGTTCACCAAAAAACGGTTGAACAAACCTCGAAACCTTTGCAGGTGAGCAATGCGACCTTCTCTTATTGGTAAAATGTATCTAGGCGTAGAATTGCATTGCGGAAACTTTTTTAGTATCCAGTCTCGTCAGTTTTTGGATTCACATGTCGAAGATCAAAGTTGTATCCGTCTTCGCCACGACAGTAGGTATATAAGCGGGTAGAGACTGAAGAGCATCAAATGCCTAGTGCGTTTCGCTCCCGGGTACACAGCTAAATGTCCCGCCTGTCACAGTGCTGATCTAACAGGACGACGGCAACATAATTGGTAGCGAGAGCTTTGTACCAACCGGATGCTGTCCAGTAGGTCGTTTATCGGCACTAATAACAATTGTGTAATCATTTTGTTGGCTTTGGGGTATGGACTCGTATTTTATGTCCTTCCTCTTAGTATGAACTCAAATCATGCTATTCAAATCAAATCAGGCAAACTGCCGGTGCCCTCCACTGTGGGGTTTACTGCGGGGCAATGTGGGGGCCCCACTGCGGGGAGTGCTGCGGGGGGCTACTGGAGGTCCCACTGCGGGGAAATGTGGGGGGCCCACTGCCGAGAGCCTCACTGCCGGCGCCCCCACTGTGGGGGCTAATGAGTGGGTACCACTGCGGGGAAATGTGGGGGCCCACTTCGGGGGGCCATCTGCCGGCGGCCCCCACTGCCGGTGCTCCCCATTGTGGAGGCTACTGAGGTCCCACTGCGGGGCAATGTGGGGCTCCACTGCTGGGGCCCCCACTGCCTGGGGCCCCACTGCTAGTGCCCTCCAGTGGGGGCTATCGCTCTCTACCACCCTTACCCCGCGCGCCATCCTACAACGCGCAAAGTTTCACTTCCATCCTCTCTCCCAGGGGAACCCTTCTGAATTCCGAGATAAAAAGAATTTAATGCCCTTTCTTGTAATATGAACTTATATCATGCTAAGTTTCATTTGAATACCTTCAGTAGTTTCGGGGCTATGCGCAGCCAAGAAATTTTACTTTCATCCCCTCTCCCAAGGGAACCCTATTGAAATCCGGGATGAAAAGTATTCTATGTCCTTTCTCGTAGTATGAACTCAAATCCTGCCAAATTTCATTTGAATACCTTCAGTAGTTTCGGCGTTATGCGTAGCCAAGCAATTTTACTTTCATCACCTCTCCCAAGGGAACCCTATTGAAATCCGGAATAAAAAGTATCCTATGTCCTTCCTGATACTATATACTCAAATCCAGCCAAGTTTCATTTGAATACATTTAGTAGTTTCGGCGCTACGCGCAGCCAAAAAATTTTACTTTCATCCCCTCTCCCAAAGGAACCCTATTGAAATCCGGGATGAAAAGTATATTTTGCTCTTTCTAGTAATATAAACTTAAATCATGCTAAGTTTCATTAGAATACCTTCAGTAGTTTCGGCGCTATGCGCAGCCTAGCAATTTTACTTTCATGCCCCTCCTAAGGGAACCCTATTGAAATCCGGAATAAAAAGTATCCTATGTCCTTCTTCGTAGTATGAACTCAAATCCTGTCAAGCTTCATTTCAATACGTTCAGTAGTTTCGGAGCTATGCGCGGCCAAGATACAGACATACAGACAGACATGATGGAAAAAAATATCATTTTTGGTAGAGACATAAAGTGCCCTCCAAAAAAATTTTCTAAATATCTTCAATGTACAGAATTGGACCTGTTACAGTTTTATTATAAGTATAGATACTAGCTGACCCGTGCCCATTTCGTGGGTCGAGTATTGTGTGTATCAATCTTTGAAGTAAGCGCGTTCACAGTTTCATCACTTTCCTGTTGAGTGGTCCTCTGCAAGTCCTCAAACAATTTTGCATTCGTTTCATGCATTTGAGTAATGTTAAGCATTGTTTCGTGTTCGTCAATGTCCTGTAGTTTTCCCCTAGTATATTCTGCATCTGGTATCTGTCGTTTATAGCCTCATTGCGCTCAACTTCTATTAGTGCTAATTGGGATTTAATTCGCTGTTTTGTAGTAAAAGATTTCTATAATCTTCGGCGGAGTCGTCATTTTGTCTAAGTAGTTTTATGTTCAATTGTTGCGCTTTATGAAGCTCATCAGTGAGGCATTGAATCTGGCAAGCAGCTGATGCAAGCTTTGATTGTGATCGAGTACCCAGCATCTTTCAAGTCTTTTGGTAAAAAATTCAATTCAACCATATCAACTCGTCAGCCATATCAATATTTCGTAGATAGCTACCACCGTTTGATGCCTACCCACATTTTATTTGCGGGAATTTATGTGTTTGAATTTATAATCCCTCGTCGTATTTTGTAGTGACAATTTGATACTTGAACTGTGGGCACGCCGAATAGTAAATCTGCGGGGTTGTGAGCGTCAACGTGGTAGGATATGGCCCAACTGATATTGGTTAGGAAAGACAAGAGATCAGTTGTCCCAGGGATGGAAGCACATACCTTGATTGCGGGATCACCAGATCCAATATCGTTAACACTCGCGGCGCGCGCGCGGCACTGTCAGCTAGGAAAACACTTGGGAGTTCCCCCAGGCGCTGCGGGAAGACAAGTTTCGAACTAGGCCGACGTGGTTCGGCTAAGGCTAGATTTCAACTGTTGGTAGCCATCTTGGATGGCATTATGCGGGTGTTAAGCGGTATTCTATGTTCTAGTAAGGGAAGGCGGATAGGAAGTTGATGTCACAAATACGTTTGATTCTACGCAGATGAATAACGATCATATAGTTGAATATGCGCGCAACCAAACTGTTTGATAGTTTGTTGTGATGTTGTTTATAATATTCGTAGTACAGTTTTGTGTGCTCGTTCTGCAATTCAGTGGTGTTTTGTGTGGTTCTCAGTTAACGTTTGGGACAAGAGTTGATGTTGGTAAGCTGTTCATTACTTTTTATCACTGTTTTTAGTAGAAATCCGTAATTTATTTCGTTTTACATCAATCACACTTGTTCTTCAAGTTTTACTGCATAACGGTTTACAGTTTTTAAGCACTTTAATTATTTCTAAACACATTCAAACACGGAGCTCACACACAACTTGTAAACTCTTATAGAACGTGTTATGACACGTGTGATATACCAAGGACAATGTTTTTTTCTGAAATATTTGATTTAATTTTAGGAATCAATTCTATTGTGGCTGTAAGGGAACTGCTTTTTGATCGGAATCCATACTGATGAATGTAAAGGAAATTAATGGATGCAAGATAATTTTCCAGTCTATTGTGTAAGATTTTTTCTAATATCTTTGATAATATGGGTAAAACTTACTTTTGCAACTTTAAGTGTTTTTGGAAATATACCATTGAGAAGAAGTTTATTGAAACAATATGATAAACTTTCTATGATATAGGGCTTGATACATTCGATGACTGTGGTATTTACACCATCTATACCAGTGCTAGAATTAGAATCAAGTTTGTTTAATAAATTGCTTATTTCAACTAGAGTGCATGGGTTAAGAGTAGATAACTCGCTATTAGTTATGGAATGTGGTAGGGCTTTCGAATAATTAGCATGGTAAGTTTTTGGTATCTGGTCAGCAAGCACTGACCCGATATTTGAAAAATATTGGTTGAAGACCTTGCAGATTTTGTTAGGGTTTGTAATTAATTACCTTAGATTGTACGTTCAGTTTTGGGAGAGTACCTACAACTTTCTTTTATTTTATTATTGGACAAATGATTAATCAGTTTCCACATCTTTTTTGGCTTAGCCTTACATTTGTTAAATTCATTCCTATGCTAGTTTTCTATAGTGTTTTAATCAGTTTTGCAGTAATGTATGTATTTGTGAGATTTGAATTTTGTTTGTAGTTACTCATTGTCCGGATCTTCTTTTACTTTAGTCCATAAGTGGTTCCTTAAATGTATGTTAGTAATAATATCTATTATTCTATCTCTGTCTGCCGTGCCTGCTAAAGTGCTGACGCTAATGACTTTTTTACACTGTTGCCAGTCATGAATGGGTGATTGCAGCGAGCCGGCGGCGGGGAGGGCACGGGGTGCGGTGAGACGGGTGCAGGAGGCAGCGGCGGGGGGTCGGAGCGCGCGTTCGGTCTGCCAGCGCGGCTGCACGTGGCGCGGCTAGCGCGGCGGCGCGGGCGCGTGCTGCGCGCGCGCTCGCAGCGCTACCTGTACGCGCTCTCCACCGTCGCCGTGTTCTACGCGCTGCCCGTGATTCAGTTCGTGGCCGCCTTCCAGCTGGTGAGTGTCCGCGCGTGGCGTGCCACTGCGTGCCTCCCCCCTGTAGTAACCCAGCCGCGCCGCGCAGGTGCTGAACGTGTCCGGCTCGCTGGACCTGTGCTACTACAACTGGCTGTGCGCGCATCCACTGGGCGCGCTGTACGACTTCAACCACGTGTATTCCAACCTGGGGTACCTGCTGCTGGGCGCCCTGTACATGGTGCAGCTGCGGCGGCGGCGGAGGCGCGCGGCCGCGGCGCGCCGGCCCGCCACGCACGGCCTGCCGCCACACTACGGGCTGTGCGCCGCGCTCGGCGCCGGCATGATCGTTGTGGCGTTACTATCCGCCAGCTACCACGTCTGCCCCAACGCGCTCAACTTCCAGTTCGGTGAGTGCCTGTGTCCACGCGCGCCCCTCTGCCCCCGCGCCCCCGCCTCACTCGCCCCCTGCTGTTGCAGACACCGCGTTCATGTACGTGCTGGCGGTGCTGAGCTGCGTCAAGATCTACCAGGCGCGCCACCCGGACATCAACGCGCGCGCGCACGCCACCTTCGGCGTGCTCGCCGTCCTCATCGCGCTCGGTAAAATATGACTACTTACTCTAATATTACTTGTTTAATAATTGTACTAATAGGTATTCGAAGTGTAATGTCACTGCTTTATCTAAACTGGTTCGCCAGGGGGAGCCACTAACCCGTCAGTTTATTTTTATTCAATTCTATCATAAAACTACTTATAAAACTATAATACCTAAACTCTCGTATTGTTTGCAAACCTCTAACATCTTGCTTAAACTTTGTTAACATCTCACAATATTGATGCGCATTTCAATCACGGTTAGCCGTGGTTGGATGGTGCGTAATGTTGGTTAATATCTATTATCAGAACGTTAGAGGTTTGCGAACAAAAAAACACGTGAATTTAAAAGGAACATACTACACTGCAGCTACGATATCATTGTTTTGACGGAGACGTGGCTTTTGGATGGAATTAAAGACGAGAAGTTGTTCAGTGACGCGTACTGCGTGTGGCGGCGCGATCGAGACTATTTGGCGACTGGGCAGGCGCGCGGTGGAGGCGTTCTCGTAGCTGATAGTAGTGGCGCGGCCGGAATGGCATTCCACGGCGGAGGACATTTGGATCACTATTGTGTTCAAAGCGAGTGGATCTAAATCGACATGTACCTAATCTACACATTGGTTGTTTGTATTTATGCCAACAAAATCTAGGACTAAAGAATTTAATAATATCCCAAAAATGTACGACTCCAGCAGGACTTGAACCCGCGACCCTCCCCTGAATACAGTCACGTGCTTGGTTTGGTCAAAGCCTGTTTCTTCCGGGTCAAAGTGCTATACCATATAAGAGACCAACTATCGGAGGCATCACGTGTCACTATCTGCGAATCACTTATATTATCTCGCTTTAACTATGGAGATGTTGTTTATGGTCCGCGGTTGCTCAGGAGAACGGAGCGATTACTACAACGTGCAAAATGCATGCTGCCGATTCTGTTTTGACGTCCCTTCCAGGAGTCATATCACTCCATTCCTGAACAGGGATTCCATGCTCAACATGGACTCACGAAGAGAGCTGCATCTGGCGGGACTTCTTTTCGATGTCATAAAGACTAAGCAACCAGAATACTTGTATGCGAAACTCAAATTTGCAAATCCGAACTCCACAAGACAGTTAAGAACCATAAGATCAGCGCTATTGTATCACAACCATAAAACGGCGGCGTTTACTGGTAGCTTTCGTTATGCGGCGACGAAGTGCTGGAATAATATCCCCCCACCCATAAGAAATCTTTTATCAAAATACACGTTAAAATCTAAACTTAAAATACATTTACTTGATAAACAAAAACAGGGAATTCCTAAGCACTTCGGTCGCTGATTATAGGCTGCGCGCGAAGCGGTCCCCTTTTAGCGTATAATAGGAGTAGATATTTTTTTGGCACATGTAAAATTCATATTTTATTTATTTTGCTGCATAGTTGGGCGGCTCTCCAATGTTGCCCAAACTCTTATGAGCTTGTTCTCAGAGGAGAGTCCGCCTATCTTATAGATTTATTTATTCAAGCAACTTTACTAGTATAGTTTTGTAGTTAGTATATAATATAGGTTATAGTTATTCTATGTATAGGTAGTATAATATGAATGATTTAATAGATTTATCTTTTATTATGGTTGTAGGCAGTAAATATACTGACGGACGTGTATCGCTGGGCTCGTCTTGTCTCGTCATCCAGGTGATAGCTGAAAATCAGTGTTTGCTCATAGAGCAATATTATCACTGAGCTATTACCCATTTGCCACTGCTACACACACGTATTTTAGGTTAAAATAATCAATAGTGCTTCATATTGTAGGCAGGTAATTGTGTTTAAGCCTGGTCCCTTTAGACTACAATGTAAAATCAGTAAAATGTCGAAATCTCAATGTAATCATCAACTCTAATTAATTACTCATTAACTCTACTAATTAACTCTGTAAACAGCAAACTGTGAGTTGTTTTTGGGGTAAGCAAAAGGAACGTTAGCAGGTACTCGTATAACAGTTGCCTCTATTTTTTGTTTTAACATTTAATTCTTATACATACATATATGTATATACGTTGTCTTAATTTTTCCATTTTTAAGATGTAAAATAATTGTGTGTATTATGTGACAAATAAATCATTTACTTACTGAATACGGGGATGCGCTAACCAACTGCGCCATGGAGGCAAGTACCCGACGTGTCGAAAATCTTTGGGACTTACGGACGATAGCGCCGTTAGCTCCACCTACAGGGGAAACATTGAAGTTATCCAAACCTGCTCAGTCTAAAGTTACATTAAAACAAAGTCAACCCGTCAAAAACACAAGTGGTTACCGTAGGGAACTCGCGAATGGTAGCTCGGATAAACTGGGGTAGTCTACCAACCGTAATCTTCGATGGGACCCCTGTTGGACAAACTGAAACGGTGAAAAATGTAGGTGTCCTCATTGATAGAACTCTGTCGTGGGGACCGCAGCTCTCTGAAATCAGCCGCAGGATGTTTGCTTCAGCTGGTTCCCTTCGAAGATTACGCAATTTTCTTCCTATTGCTACGAAAATTTCTCTTGCACAATCTCTTCTCCTTCCCATACTTGATTAAGCCGATTCGGCCTTTCTAGATTTAACTGAGCAGCAGCTAGACAAACTTAAGCGCCTGCAGAACGTCGGTATAAGGTTTATATTTGGCTTGCGCAAGTATGACCATGTCTCGGAGTTCCGCAGAAAGCTCAGGTGGCTACCCATACGGCTTCGGCGAAACTCTCACATTCTAACTCTTCTTTATAATATTTTGTGGTTTAAGATATTTATTTCTCAAAAGAATTTATATTCACTTATAGAGAAACACTTAAAATTAGGTTTATATTATTGTGCCTTAGAATAATCTATTATAGTAATAAGTACCAGCGTGTTACAATATCATTTTACACACGATAGTTACACAAATATGATGTTATAGGTAATGTATTTGTCCATTTACAGAGGTTAGGTAATTTTCTTAGCCACAGAATCCAAACCAAAATCTAGTTGGGGGTAGTCTTACTTAGCTGAGGCAATTGGCGGCGACCAAGTGCTTGCATTGTTCTTGCGTTGTTGTTTAAGGCCTACGCCACAGTGAAAAGAGGAGCTATCTTTTTAGTAGTTTAGGTGTTTTTTGATCATCGAAATGTTGTTTAAGATATGTATTTTAAGAGACTGGTCTAAGAGACTGGAGGCATGCTGTCCCCCGGATATTCGTCAGCGTGGATTTATCTGCGCGGACGGCACACTGGAGAACTCAGCTGTGCTGGACGCAATACTGGGGGATTGCAGGACTAAGTTGAGGGAGTGCCACGTGGCGGTCCTAGACTTCTCCAAAGCGTTCGATAAAGTGTCGCATGATGCTCTTATCAACCTGTTGAGGAGAAGGGGACTGCCCGCGGGCTTCTGCGACTATGTAGCTCGACTTTACGCCACGGCTTCGACCACCTTAGCCGTACTTGGTAATACGAGTGAACCTGTGAGAGTCGGTCGGGGAGTTCGCCAAGGAGATCCGTTATCTCCGTTGTTGTTTAACATGGCGATGGATCTTGTGCTCTCAAACCTACCAGAAGATGTCGGCTATAGGCTGGAAGGAGAACGTGTCTCAGCACTGGCCTATGCTGACGATCTTGTCCTGCTTGCAGGTTCAAAGGTGGGTATGCAGTGCTCGATTGACGCGGTCAATGACTACGGTCAGATGATTGGTCTCAAGCTCAACAATTCCAAATGTGCTGTACTCTCCATGGTGCCTGACGGGAAGCGCAAGAAGGTGCATTACCTGGCTGAAAGATCTTTCAAGATCGGGAAGCGGTGGGTGAAGCAGGTCCCTTGCGTTGAACGTTGGCGCTACCTTGGGATAGACTTTAAAGCCGCTGGATCTGTTATGATAGAGCAAGACGTAAAACAAGCTCTACAAAATATCAGTAGAGCACCTCTGAAGCCTCAGCAAAAGCTTGAGATTATAAGAGGTCACCTCGTTCCGAGATTTTTGCATGGCTTCGTGCTGGGCAATATCTCGGATGGTAGGTTGTTTAATCTTGATAAACAGATTCGTGCGGTGGTGCGAAAGTGGTTACGGCTTCCAATGGATACCCCTTTGGGGTATTTTTATGCAAATATCAAGGACGGTGGCCTGGCGATCCCCTCTATGAGGACTTGCGTTCCGGATCTCATCATAAGGAGATTCGGGCGCTTGGACTCTTCAAACTGGGGCGCAGCCAGAGCTGCCGCCAGATCCGTAAGGATCCAAAAGAAAATTGCTTGGGCCGAGAGGCAATTCAGAAAATTCTCACGCGAAGACCCTAATGTTGTTGAAAAGCCAAGGAAGGCTTCTTTATATTGGCGCGAAGCGCTGTATGGTTCCGTTGATGGACTCGAGTTGCGCGAGTCCTACAAAGTTCCTGCCACTACCAAGTGGATCAGGAAGCGGTGCGATCAGTATACTGGCCGCGATTTCGTGCAGTTCTGTCATACGCATGTTAATGCGCTCCCTTCGCGAATACGCAACTCGAGGGGACGCAGAGATGTTTGTGAGTCGGCGTTGAACTGCCGTGCTGGTTGCATGGTCAGGGAGACAACGGCCCACTGCATCCAACAATGCTTTAGAACGCACGGTGGACGTATTGAACGCCATAATAAAGTTGCAAGGTACTTGGCCTCGGATATGACAGATAAAGGTTGGACCGTAGAAGAAGAACCCCGAATAACCACGAATGCCGGTCTCCGGAAACCCGATATAATCGCGGTGAAAGGTGATGCAGGAGTCATTGTCGATGTTCAGATCGTATCGGGGCAGCGACCGCTCAATGACGCTCATCGGGACAAACGTGCTAAGTACGGTGGTCACGCGGAGCTAGTTGAAAAGGTTGCAGCTAGACTGAAACTTTCGAAAGAGAACGTAGTCACTACGTCCTGTACCCTCTCGTGGCGAGGAGTTTGGTGCGAACGCTCCTACAAGGAGCTGAAGATCTTACTTGGGTTGAAAGAGAACTTTTTCGAGATGATACCATCAGTGATTCTGAGAGGGTCTCACATGAATTGGACAAGATTCAATCAAACCACAATGCACCGAAGCTGCATTGCTAACAGAGGTTCCTTGGTATGACCGTCGACGGAGCTTGAGTACTTGGATACTCCACGGTATCCCAAGCACGGGTAGCCGCCGTTCCCAGTGTTGTATCGTTTCCCTTCGTTACGAAGGTCGTGGATGCGGTGCGGGTTTACTCGTGTCGTTGAAGCGACTAGATGTATCGAGTGTTCGTACAATCATAAGACCTGATACAACACGCCTAACATCTAACGGCGCAATACAGGCTCATTCATGTCGCTCTGTGAGGTACTCAGTGGGAACTCTCGGGCTGCGGTCATCTATGCGGATTGAGGACATACGAGCTTGTGCCATTGTTTTTTGATCATCGAAATGTTGTTTAAGATATGTATTTTAAGTAATCTTTTAAATTTCTTGAATGATTGTACTTCTTTGATGTCTTTGGGTAGTTTATTATAGGTACATTTGTCCACCATCGTACAAAATACTTTTTTCCCGTAATTAGTTCTAGGTGCTCGAAGAACAATATTATTTGCTTGTCTTGTTAATCGGTTGTGTAGTGTTGTTTTCATTGTAAATATCATTTACATCATAATGCTCGGCAAGAAGGTTTAACAAATTAAGCAAAGAGGCTGTGTAAGATGGTATTCGCAACACAGTACGTTTTTATAGGAATTCCATTTTCAAATCTCATTACGTCACACTTTGTTTGAAATGTAAAGACTTTACAGTTCAAGCTATGCAAAACTCCTTGGTGAAATAATCTCTTTTCTTATAATAAAAAGATAAGAAAACTTTTTACTGAAAAAAAAACTGTGGAAATGGCGGCCTTTCATTTGATTTGATTTGTGCGACTGTAATAAACTAAAGTTAAAAGTTAAAACTGTAATAAACACGTTTAAAGTGGTAGTTCAGTATGTCAAGTACTTCATCAGATGAAGAACTGGTCCGCAAGCTTGATTTTTGTCATCTCGAAGCAGAAGATGTTGTACAAAATCTTTTAATAAATAATTATTTTTTCTAATAAAAATTACATTTTGTCATACCTAAGTATATAAATGTTTTATTTGCCTCGCCATTATCATGTACAGTAGAATGCTTACCTCGGTTGCAAGTAGCTATTACACCCTCGAACTATGTTCTCGGGTGCACTCGATCCATTAGCGCCCTTTGCGAGCGCTCGCAAGGGCGCGAAATTGTATTGAGTGCACCCTCGAATTATATTCGCCCTCGCTTTGCTCGAGCGTCTAAATATCTCGGGTGCACTCAATCCAATTTAGGGCCCTTTGCGAGCTGAGCTCGCACTGGCGCCAAATTGGATCTTGTTCTGTAATAGCTCCCTTACTACCCTTGTGTAACAATCTACTATTGCACATTTATATCTTTTGTGAGTATTTTTCATATTAATAAGCATGTATTATATTTATAGGTTTGTTTAAGGTTCATTAACTTTGTCTGTTTATATATATTAAGAGTAGGTTCGAGATAGTCGTATCTAAATAAGGTTTTCATTATTTTATTTTGTGTTATTTGTAAGGTGTTAAGGTTTGTTTTTGCAGCGGCACACCAGACTTCAATTAAATAGTCTATGTGTGGTTTTACCATTGAATTATAAATTGTGTAACGGGTTTCAATTGGGAGGCATCCAACAATACTACGTATAGCTCCTAAGGTCGGTGTCAGTTTCATTTTTATGGTTTCGATGTGTGGTGTCCACGTGAGTTGACTATCAATGGTTATACCGAAGTACTTTTCTTTGTTGACCTTCTGTAATGTTTTATTGTTTATGTTTATTAGATTATGGTTTCCAATTTTCTTGTTCTTCGCCGCAAATATAATGTAGCTTGATTTAGATGCGTTTATAGTTAATAAGTTAGATTGCAGCCAAATATGTAACAAGTCTAAATCGTTCTGTGCCTGTTCTATTAGTGAGTGATTTTATTTCTATCTTCGGCACCCCCTTATGTCAAGGCACGTTTCACTTTTCTTCATCTTTCTCATTCTCGTTCTCTCCGCTCTTCTGAAACCCTTTTGCTTCAAACACCTGTCCATTCTAGTTCATTCTATGGCAACTCTTTCACTGTCCGGGCTGTACAATTATGGAATGCATTGCCGGTTACTGCAAGGTGTGCAAAGTCACTACCAATTTTAAGGATATGGTAAAAGAACACTATTTGTCCTGCTGACACTGAAAAGTCACTTGTTTCTTTGTAAGTAGTGTCGTGATTTTTGGTATCTGATAGAATATTACTAATCATTTGTCAACGTTTTTGAAGTATTACTTTAGTTTGTATGGTAACACCAACAGCTTTTGGCAACATTATAATTGGGACACACGATTGCACGAGACGCGTAAGCCCGCGTAAACAAGCATTCAAGGCGGCTCCCACCGTGGAAGTTTCCCGCCTTCGAGCTATAATGTAAAATAGCTAGCAAAAAAGGGGACACTTCGGTTCCGACCGCCAAACTGGCAACTTGTCATAAGAGTTATTACTGCGTAAAATAAAGTAATTATCAAGTGTGTGTAGTGTTCTCTATATTTCAGAAGAGGGATGAGCCCAGGTATGTTGAAAATTATTACATCATAAGTATTTCAGTATAATACAAAAAAATTCGTGGCCAGATTGACTAGATTAATTTTAAGTGATTTAAATGCGGGTACCTTCCACAAAATATTCCAATTTAAATAGCTGTTCGAACGAATGGTCGGTATTATACCGAGACTATCCAGACGTGATGACGCTTTTAATCGGAGAGTTTTCTGGTACCCGTTCTTAAATCTAAATTCATGACATTTAGTTATTGCAGTAAATCGATCATTTCGTGTGGAGTTTTATGTATAAAGCGGTCGGTATAGTACCGAGACAATCCGTTTGTACATTATTCCTTTCGAATTGCGAAGGTTTTGTTCAGATCACTTTGTACAATCGATAAATGAGTATTTCACGTGTTGACTGCTAGTCCAGATAGCATGTGCCTAATACGTGATTGGGGCTCACTCTCCGATCGTGTTGGCATGTGTTATGTGTGTTTCTCGATGGTTGCTGAAGTTTGCTTTGATCAGGGCTAATCTCTGATAGCGATTTTTGTAACTGTCGGTGGACTGCGTGGATATAAGTAGCTACCATGTGTTTTGAATTCCTTGAGTATCTATCAACCAGAAAGTGCTGAATTGACACTTTATGAGTTTCATTTCATGGGGCAATTTTAACCTATAGCGTGGCCAAGAATTTTAAACCTATAAATGTTTTATTTTATTGCTAAGTTTGCTGTAATCAATTCAATTCATTTATTTCCACCGTAGGTATTTCTTAATATACACTTGATGTCGTTAATTTCTAAAATGACTCTTATCCTATTACATTATCACACAATTTATAATCAAAAAAGGAAGCACCATAAGGGATTGTATGAAGAAAGAAAACAGACAGACAGTCAAATATTAAGTACACTAAAATTAAAAATAAGAGTTTGCTGTAAAAGGGCTGTACCTATTTATAAAATTACAATAATTAATAAAATTATGTCAGAAATTTAACAAATTAAATATATTACATACTACATATTATAGAGGTACTCAGTCAGTTAATTGCTATGTATGCCATGGCTAAGTACGCCGCTGGTTCACTGCAAATTTATTTATTCATTTATTTATTGATCAGTTAATGGCTATGTATGTCATGGCTAAGTACGCCGCTGATCTTATTTATAAATAATATTTATTTATTTATTGATCAGTTAATGGCTATGTATGTCATGGCTAAGTACGCCGCTGATCTTATTTATAAATAGTATTTATTTATTTATTGATCAGTTAATGGCTATGTATGTCATGGCTAAGTATGCCGCTGATCTTATTTATAATGATTATTTATTTATTGATCAGTTAATGGCTATGTATGTCACGGCTAAGTACGCCGCTGATCTTATTTATAAATAATATTTATTTATTTATTGATCAGTTAATGGCTATGTATGTCATGGCTAAGTACGCCGCTGATCATGAAATTGCCAAGTGTGCAATAACCAGTGCCCAGTGCAAAGTTTACGGTAATCAGTTAATGGCTATGTATGTCATGGCTAAGTACGCCGCTGATTCACCGCAGATTTATTTCATCATCATCATCATTATCATCATCAGCAGCAGCCCATATACGTATATTTATTTATTTATTTGTTGATCAGTTAATGGCTATGTATGTCATGGCTAAGTACGCCGCTGATCCACCGCAGATTTATTTCATCACCATCATCATCAGCCCGTATACGTATATTTATTTATTTAATCATTTATTTATCAGTTAATGGCTATGTATGCCATGGCTAAGTACACCGATGAAAAGTAATTCAGTAAATCAGTATCGTCAAGGCATGGTCATTTGTATCTACTCCTATCAGAACAGATAAAATTTTGGCTAATTGTATCAATACCAAGCCAAGGCATGTTGACCATGTACGTACTATACCTACCATGTTTTAGCGTGGGCCCAAAAGTTAAAAAGTTTGTAGTTTGTATCACAATTATACGTTACGAACGATTTAATTCAGTGTAAAGTCCGTTCCCTCAGTTATGTAATCGTTCGCACACTCTCTCATCATCTTGTTCACGCGATCCGATGGTGGGCGGAAACCCAGTTATGGCAGGAGAAACGTATTAATTAATAAACAATGATCAAAGGCGAAATTGGTCATCTAAAATAATGAAATGAATACATTATGATATTTCTTTATGGTAATCAAATATTAATAATCGCAAAAAAATCGGTAGCAGGAAAAAGGATTGATAAAAAAAAACCTATAAAAAAAATATATATAATAAATAAATAAATTATTTGTTTGTTTTTCAACGTTCTCTATTTATCGTGATACATTATAAACAAATAGAATTTCTAGACACAGTATAGATTTACTAGTCAAACTAAAGAATTTAATAACTAGAAAGGCTACACAAACACCTTTCACCTTTTTTTTTTATAAAGTAGAAATCTATTTATATACAAATAAACATCGGCCGGCCTACCCTCAACTTTCCGCGGAAACCCCAGGAATGTGGGTGGGAGCAAATTACGGCACTTTCTGCTGAAAAAAAAAAAAAAACTTATGATATTTTTGACCAATCTTTACAATAATTTTATTAACAAATTAATGACTCGACTATAATCAGTGTCTTAGAAAAACCATGCTCGTTAAATTTTCAAATGGGCAAGTACCACGTGTGTTCGATTGCCAAGTATGCAATGTATGTTATAGGCTAATTATGCCTAGTGTGCATTAACCAGGTTAAGTGGCTATGTATATCACGGGCTAAGTATGCCAAATCGGGGTTAAGCCCAATAATTAGTAAAAGTTGAGCACAATAAACAAAAAAAAAATACAATTATTACAAGCTGAGTATAATTACGGGCAATTAGTAAGTCAAGTACAAATAAAGCACAATTAGCTAACGTCGAAAACAACTACTTAAAGTAGAGTACATATCACTTAACCTGGTAAAATTTAAGCACAAATTAAGCACTATTAATAAACCACTATCACAATTAATAAACGTTGAGCACAAATTGAGAACAATTAATATTCATCGAGCACAATTAGTAAATGTTGAGAACTATCAATCAAAGTCGTGCACGAAAAATCAAGCACGAACGGAAAACGTGGAGCACAATTAATCATAGTTGACAACACTTACTTATAAAAATTTACAATTATTTCACGTGTCATTTAATTAGCAACAGAAGACTACAGTCAATTTATTTAAATAAAATGACCGCAAGCCTATTACACAAATTAAAAGTATAAAGTATGATGTGTTGTGAGTGTTAAGAATAGAAGATAAAATCATACAATTTTATAAAATATAACTCAATTAATTTAATTTGAGTACTTTCAGCCACAGTCTTATACAATTGAGGCATAACAATTTGGAAGTATCTGCCATGTTAGTCTTGTGTAAATGAATAATTTGAATTGAGATCAATTAATAACAGAAGAGTACAATAAATTAGTTGAGTGCAATCTTTGCTCGGTTGCCTTCTTTATATTCACTATTGAACAGTTAGTTGCAGTAGGGTACACAGGTCCAGTTGGACACTTACTAATATTTTATAATTGTTTTTCCGAGGTAATGAACAACAATGGTAATTGCATATAACAACGAGAAGCAGGATGGACGAAGAGAGTTCTGACACAAGGCAAAAGGAGGTAGCAGCAAACGAGGTACTGAAAGCTTAACTATTCTATGGTGAAACAGGCCAATCAAGTTTGCCTGATTTGATTTGATGATACTATCATCATTTAAACATCATGAAAAGCGTGATCTCAGAATTTGACCCCGGTAACAAGAATCAAAGTTCGCGAGTGCGAGTAATGTACCCTTAAGAACGTTGCCAAAGCGACATATTAAGTCGATTTTATACATGGGCATAGTCAACAAATCTGTTATAAACGGTGCAGAGGGCTTAAATTTTATGAAACCAGAAGCCTTCACGTTTTTATTTATCTTTCAGAATTTTTGAAATTTTATTTAGATTAGCGTTATTTTACTATTATATTAAGGTTTACTTTTTAAAGCACTAATTAAGTAAGTTCTTTATTCATAAACAATTGGACAATAATAGCCAATAAAATTATATTGCATTTCCTATTCATGTATGGTGTGCGGATGGTTCCTAAAAGAAGAAAATATAAGTATTATTATTAATCAAATACATTCACGTCCCTGCACTCGGGCTAGATATGCATCTCTTGTATCTAATTTCTATATTATGGTGTTACGCTTCGTTCAATACTAGTCGAAATTGTTGACGTTTACTATGTTTACTAATGTTAGTCAACTGATACAGCTTTCATTCTTTGGTTGAATTTATTTGAACGGGCAACTCTTTGAAGTCTTGTCTACGGTCAAATGGCTGACTATTGGATGATGCTCGTGAATGGTTGCAATTGGATAGCGTCCACCAGTATTGAGGCGATTTGTCTATGGTCAAAGAGTTTATTATTGACCGACGCTCGTAATTGGTAGACAGATACTTACTATCGGTGGATGACCATTATTGGTTGGGGTTGGCCAATCCAAGGACTGAAGTAATAACAATCTTTCATCAGATTTTTTTTAAAATTATAAACCCATTGGACAGCAATGTGACCATTTTGGTAGATTTCTGCCATTTTGGCAGATTTGAAAGATCCCACCAATATTTTTATTAGACTGAGTTTTCAATGAAATAATCAGTTTAATTAATTTAATTGTAATATTACTTATTATTGCTTATTTGAAAAATAAACAGCTTATTTAGCGGTAGTGTTTGGAGCTTTTGACTACCTTAAGCCTTGTAATTTCCATTTGCGGATGGGGAATATGTAGTGTGTCGTTAAAAACTTAAACGCAGTCTAGTAGTAGATAAAAACAACATAATACTGGCAGTTTAAACAAAGCAATAATACGGATCGGAACAACATTACAGTATATTTAAGCCAATGAAACCAGGACCAGCGCAGAGTCTGTGTTGAGAGTTTAGTAAGATAATAGTTAGTAATATCGATTTAGTCTACTAAGAAAGACTTATTAAGGTTCGTTTGTACCAACCTGTATACTATATTTAACAAGAATAACTTGAGCTATCTGCTGACGGTACAAATGATACAAATATAGCTGAACGAAATGTAACGTAATTGATTTTTCCAATTCCATGAAGTAGATAGTATGAAAGCATATTTTTGGCGTTTTTGTTTTTTACGTCAAATTTGGCAGATTATGGCTAATGTGTGGCAGAATTGCTAATTTTGAGATGGTCACGATGTTGATCAGTTACGTTTTCTGTTCTGAGATTTAGCAAGGAACATTGTTTTCTCATAATAACGATTTATGAAACGAAAAGAAACGGCTGTTCTCCTAAAAAGTATTTCTTAAATTTCTATTATTGGTGTCCATATTGTGCGAGTAAATATACTGAAGAATGAAAAAAGTCATAAAATGGCTTATGGTAGGACATTATTCAGAAGGTTGTAATCTAAATTAAACCACTAACTTTAATCAGAATTTGGAATTTTTCCTCCAAAACAGTACAAAAAAAAAACAGACTATTTTAATTAAACCGAATGTCGTAGTTATTGAATAATTCAGAAGGTGATTCTAGCGAGACGGATAATATATTTTGTACAAATTGATACCTAAAGGTTTGAAATAATCGATATCTTTTGTATTTATAAGATGATACCTAATTAAAGTAATCAACATTGTCCGCTCTATTTCTTTTCGATTCTCAAATTGTAACTGTTTTTTATATTGTTATTGATGTATATCTTCAAGGTACAAGTGATAAATAATTTATTTATAATAAAATATAATGTATTTGTTGCGGAAAACTATAACAACAATATGTACTAAACTAATACCTACTTATAAAATACCTTAAAGCTACAAAATGGCATCCATCTCTTCATTATGTTGTGATAGCTATTCAGTTCCATTTACTACGACACTGATCTTCCGTCGCAAACATTGCGTTGAGTCATGTACGTGACTTTAATTTCATTATAACAGCGAATTATAAAATTTTAAAAGATTTAAGGTATATTTTATGACAAAATGCTAAAACATAATGACAAAACTATTTAGCTAGGAAATGATTTATTAGAAATGAAAGGAAGTGTTTGTCGCACGCCTGGAGGAACGTACGATGTCATATGGCCGAATGTCGTGATTTTTGGTATCTGATAGAATATTACTAATCATTTGTCAACGTTTTTGAAGTATTACTTTAGTTTGTATGGTAACACCAACAGCTTTTGGCAACATTATAATTGGGACACACGATTGCACGAGACGCGTAAGCCCGCGTAAACAAGCATTCAAGGCGGCTCCCACCGTGGAAGTTTCCCGCCTTCGAGCTATAATGTAAAATAGCTAGCAAAAAAGGGGACACTTCGGTTCCGACCGCCAAACTGGCAACTTGTCATAAGAGTTATTACTGCGTAAAATAAAGTAATTATCAAGTGTGTGTAGTGTTCACTATAGTAGAAAATAGATATATATTTGTATTTATAGGTGTAGGTATAGTTATAGTTATATTTATATATATATATATGTTTGTATTTTGTATGTATGTATTACTATGTATTTTTGTAATTATAGGATGTAGTTGTTTATTTTATTTTTCTAAGTAGTACCTTATTAGATGCACACATATTTTACCCCATGTTATATCCAATGATCCTATCCATACCAGGTTGTCTCGCAGAGATCGCTCTTGAGCGATAAGACCGCCCATTGTCACTTATATTGTTTTTGTCTCATTTGTAAACTGTTTCTAGTTTTAAGTATGCAATAAAGTATTTTCTATCTATCTATCTATCTATATTTAGATCATTTGACGAGAGGTATCGCTGTTGCTAAACGCTGTTTGGTTAGCGCATCCCCGTATTCAGGGGAGGATCGCGGGTTCAAGTCCCGCCGGAGTCGTAAATTTTTGGGATATTATTAGATTCTTTAGATTACCCCAAGTGCGGGTATAAGCACTATAATAACAAAACCTTAAAATCTAGGACTATCTTTCTCCGCACAGCTTGCTAACTTTTCTAATAAAGTGTTGTCAGTCTCAAGTGATAACCCAAACGACAAATTATTATTATTATGTGATTTTAATTTAAGCGACATACTGTGGGTTTCTTCCGATGATACCACCATAACGTGGTTTAAGCTTGATTTTGATAGATCCAACTGCAATCATAATGAATTAAATAATCTTATTAATTTATGAAATTTATCACAATATAATTATATTAAAAATCATCTTGATGGCTTACTTGACCTGGTTTTTTGTAATGATGTGGTATCAATCACCCGCTGTCTGGACCCGTTGGTTAAAGAGGATAGTTATCACCCAGCTCTCATCTGCAGACCTCAATTTGTTGATCTTACCTACTTCAAACCTAATCTTACGCTGAAATATCTTTATGACAGGGGCAATTACTCCGCTATCTGTAAGAATTTAGATGATAAGGACTGGGACTCGCTTTTACTGTGTGCTAGTTTTGACGAAGCATTGAATACGTTTAACAGTATTTTAATGGGCTTAAGAGATACATATATTCCATCTAAAAATACACACAATAAGAATTTCCCCGCTTGGTATTCACCTGCGCTTTGTAAGTTACTGAAAGAAGAAATAAAATTCATCGTAAATATAAAACATAACATAATACTGTTGATAATAACTAATTTAAAATACTTCGAGATAGAGCTAAAAAGGTTGAGCGGGACAAAGATGTAAATCGTTAGATAGGCCCTTACCGTAGTGAGACCGCGCCGTTTTGTGTGCCACGCAAAATGAGATAGCTCGCTCATTTGGAATCAGTGTACATCTAAACACGGTGCTAGCTGGACCTGTTTAACTTTGGCATTTTTTGTTGAAAAGTGTCACAAAATGCCATCATGTGCATTTCGCAAATGCGACAATAATTCATAAAATACAAATAAAACCAAAGGTGTAACATTTCACTCGTAAGTATTGTGATTTCATGAATAATATTATTTTTCCTTCCACTGTCAAAAATAATAAATTTAAAAATAGCGAGTGCACGAAAGAGAACGTAGTGTTTGCAACTTATGTGGGAGAAAAAAAGACAACACTTTTTTCTCGGTACGCTTTATGTGGCTAGAGATTGCAATCCGGATTATTCGAAATCGGAATTATCCGGATAATTGTTCCATTTTGTTTATCCGGATATAGACATTAAAATCCAGATCACGCTAATTTTATCTATACAGTATTCTGTCTTCATACAAACGGCCGGAAAGTGAGTCATACCTACGCGCCTCGCGTTCGGTACAATCTCTATGAGCTCATGTTTAACTTCAGTAACCACAAGGTTGGTAGTTCTTTTTGCAGATCACATGCTATTCGTGGAGGCTCTTTAATAGTACTAAATAAACTCATAAAATTTAAAGAACGTAAGGACATAATATGCTTATCCATAATTTGAAGGCCACATTGAAGTAGCATGTGTAGAGTTGGAGCAAAATATTGTAGTAAGCGTATACAGCCCACCATCAGCTTCTTTTGAAATATTTGAAAAAAATATGGATGATATCCTATTTAAAATATCAAAATCAAATAAAAACCTCATGGTATGTGGAGACTTTAATATTGATCTTTTAGAAATGTACTCCCTTAGCAGTAAATTAACTAATTTATTTAATTCTTATAATTTAAGGCCATTATTTATGGAACCTACTAGAATAACTGATACCTCAGCAAAATGTATAGATAATATATTTGTTTGCCAAAATAATATTATTGTTAGTAAAAATTTAATAAGCAATTTAAAATCAGATCACTTAGGTCAACTAATTAAATTAGAAATTCAAGTGAAAAATAATAACTGTAAAAAGATAATAACATACATACCTGTGACCACAAGTCGATTTGAATGGTTTAAATTGGATTGGGATTGTAAACCATCACCTAATTACTCTCATAACAACCCAAATGACTCCTATTGCAGTTTTTTTTACCAAATTCACCAATGCATTCAATTCTATATTCACATCCAAATCGACCATGGTCTCAGAAAAACTTAACTTTAGTGAGTGGGCAACAGTGGGTATACATAAGAGTAGACAAAAATTGTATGAACTGTATAGTGAAAAACAATACAATTTTAGCCTGGAGTTCAAAGACAAAGTAAAAAATTACTCAAAAATGTTTAGAAAAGTTTGTCAAGTAGCAAAATCAAATTATATTAGCTCTAAATTAGAAACAGTGAAAATGTAATAAAATCAACGTGGAAAATAATAAACAGTGAGACGAAAGGTCAGTACCTACATTAATGATTACAATTTAAAGATTAATAATTGCTCCGTCAAAAATGACGTTGAAGTAGCCCAAGCATTTGAAAACTTTTTTACTGACATGCCAATCTCTACTACAAAGTGTCTGAACTCTTCTCAATTAATCGCTGAGTCTTTACTAAAAAAAAAATGTACCTGCATGCGAAAATAAATTTAACTTCCATCATGTCGATGATTAAAAAAGCATTTAAACTTTTAATTATAAAGAAAACTGCAGATCTCTGGGGCATTTCCGTTAGAATTAGAATTTTGCGTGGCACACAAAACGGCGCGGTCTCACTACGGTAAGGGCCTATCTAACGATTTACATCTTTGTCCCGCTCAACCTTTTTAGCTCTATCTCGAAGTATTTTAAATTAGTTATTATCAACAATATTATGTTATGTTTTGATTGATACTATTGCACCAGATCTAGCTTTTATTTTCGATGAATCTATTGATTGTGGCGTTTTTCCTAATCTGATGAAACATAGTGAGATAATCCCAATCATTATTTAAATCGGGTAGTAGGTCTGACCCCACTAACTTTAGACCGATATCAGTACTGCCTACATTCAGCAAAGTTTTTGAGAAACTTATTTTACATCAATTGCTTAGTAGATCTGACCCCAACTAACTTATTATGACCGATATTAGTACTGCCTACATTCAGCAAAGTTTTTGAAAAACTTATTTTACATCAATTGCTTAGGCATTTCAATGGCAATGACTGCTACAGCGTAACGTAAGCAATTCGGGTTTTTTTGCCGGTGTAGAGTTGGTAACGCATATTTTTGATGCTTGGGAGAAGTCGCAAGATGCTTTAGGTGTTTTTTGCGACTTGTCAAAAGCATTCGATTGTGTACACCATGGAACATTAATCAGGAAACTACATCACTATGGAATAAATGACCCCTTTTTGGATCTTCTTACTTCTTACTTGAGTGACAGGATACAAAGAGTTGACATTAATGGGAAACGGTCTTCGGGATCTGTAGTTACAATGGGTGTACCGCAGGGATCTAACCTCGGTCCTTTCCTATTTTTGGTTTATATTAACGACCTGCCTGATCTCGTTAAAATTAAAATTCTTTAATTTTCAAGATGATTAGACAAAACACAAATTATGACGATGTAAACAATGCAATATCAAAAATAGTCCATTGGTTTAGTGTCAATAATCTTTTACTTAACGAAAACAAAATTAAATGTATTAGATTTATTCTACCAAATGTAAAACAAGTAAATAAACGTAAAAGGAGAAACTTTAGGTAGACAGTAGGTACCGTATTCTTAGGAATAACTTTAGACAGTAAACTTCAATGGGGCCCACACATAGATAAACTATCGAAGAGACTTAGTTCTGCAGCATATGCAGTCAAAAAATTCCGTCATCTTACAGACGTTGATACTTCTAGACTTGTCTATTTCAGCTACTTCCATAGTATTATGTCTTATGGCATATTACTGTGGGGGAACGCTGCAGATATTAATACCGTATTTGTGCTGCAGAAGAGGGCTGTTCGTGCTATCTATAACATGGGTCCTAGAGAATCCCTGCGTGATAAATTCAAAGAAATAAATATAATGACTGTACCATGTCAATATATTTATGAAAACTTATTGTACACTCATAGAAATATCTATCGATTCCCTAAAAATTGCGACATACATAATGTATAAGTAAGAAATAAGAACAAACTCGCTTTACCCAAAACTCGGCTGCACAAGATTAGTGTATCTTTTAAAGGCCAATGTATACGCTTCTACAACAAAACTCCGAGTGAGTTGCAAAAATTATCAATAAATAAATTCAAAAAAACTATCAAACACATCCTTTGTAAAAAGGCTTATAACAAAATATCAGATTATCTAGAGGATAAAAAAGCATGGGACGACTTTTGCTCCAACTCGAAAACTAACAACCTAACAAGGTAAAGGTTTCCTGTTCGCTTCTTTACTTTACCTTAACAAGATTGAAGTGAACAAAAAATCAAAGTGATCACTTTATTTCCCTGTTTTACTTATGTAATTTTAATTTTGTGACGTGTCCAAGAGTCCTGTAAGGTCTAAAGGAAATAAAGCACTTTGATATTTGATATTTGATCTCGGTACACAGCTAGTCGTGACCAAAGATTTATATCGTTAGATATGCCCTGACATCAAAAACTGTGGCATTGTCTTTGAATGTGTGCGTTAACATAATGCCGACGTACGCACACAAATGAGTAGTTAAAAATTGTGTTTTTGCCACTAAACCTAACCACGGACCTAACTGTCATTTTAACCTTATTGTGTGCAATCACATTGCACAAACTTTTGTGAAAAAATAAACCCTGTAATCCCCCTAAAGCCATATATAAGCCCTGAAATCGAAATTGTCTGAATGTGTGTGCGTCATAATGCCTACGCACGCACACTACCTTACGAGTTAAAAATAGTACCTAGTTAAAAATTGTTAAAATTATTGTGTTTTCGCCACTAAACCTAATTATTATGATTACCATTTAATTTGAAATTATATTGCACACACTTTAATGTAAAAATAAAGGTCCTAATTGCACTGAAAACGAAAAATGTGTCTATTGTCTAAAACGTGTGCAATCTGTGACTACACAGATTGCATAGGTACGGTCAGCAAACTCATCAAATTACAAAGTAAGTAGCGTTAATAAGTAAAAATAAAACGAATGATTTGAAAACAATGGATATTTATTCTCCCTGAAATAAAATTAATTTATTATACTTTTGCCTATTTGTTATTTTCATATTTACAGTTTCATGAACATAATGAGGGCGTACATCGGCGTAGTATTTAATGAAGGACTTTATTAAAAGAACTTTATGGTTCCAAGATGCTGGTTGCTCCAGAGAATGGTCGTTTAAATTATTAAAACCAGTCGATTTAATGAACAATTTCAATAGTTATTTTGTCGTTGAACGAGCGATTTCTAAATAACCGAAAAACGGCGAGTGAGCATGAGTTGCCGCCGCCGTTGCCAGGGTATGATTCCTCCTCCCGCTACGACAACCGCAAGATTAATACTTACCGGTATTTGAAGATAATATTCATAAATTTTATTGATACTTTGTACTAAAAAAATACACGTGATTTTGGGTAGGGGAGGGGGGAGGTTAAAAAGATGCTAAAAACATCAGAGGACCCCTTATACAGACTTTACTTTTTAATCCACTTGCGCTTTATTTAGTGCATAAACATCAATCAATCAGCTGATCTGATATTTACTAGTAGAGGTCGAATTTATTAAAAAAACAAAGTCGTTAAGTTTCATGGGCCCATTTACCCCCTTAAGCCGTGGCAGATATTTTGGTAGAGCCCTATATACATTTTTGCTTTATATTAAATCATTTTTTACGAAGTTTTGGTTCCTGTGGGTGGTACGTTTAAAAATAGTTTTTCTTAGAAAAAGCGTTTTTTTTTAGATTTCGGCACTATACAATGTTTATAAATAGTTGAAAAGATGAATTACACACTAATCGAACACTTAATTTTTTTCAAAGTCAAAATAAATACTGCACGCCTTGTCGCTGCTAAGGGCTAACGGGCGGCGACGGAATAAGTGACGTCACAGCTATCGCGGCGGTCACTCTGTGAACTTCTTTTTGGGATATTTGTAATTCAGTAATTCATTTATTGTTCGTGAATCAGGTAGATACAGTCAGTTATTAGGACTTCTCCACTTGAGCATACAAACATTGATAATTACAAGTAAGTGGTTTTTAGAGAATTATAAAATTAAACAGCATGTATAACATGAATAATTAAACAAATGTCAAATCATCATTTTATCTTACACAAATATCAAGAAATTAATGTCAAAATTAAACTTTTATTATACATTAGTCAATAATATAAAAATAATAATGATGATGTCAATAGAAAGAATAAACAGTCAAATCAGAACTAAATTTAAACAATGGTACGGTCAGTTAAATAGTCATTTACAGTGTAATAGGCTTTATCAATTAGAAAAGCATTCAGTTTATCACTAAATTGTTTACTGGACAGGTCGCGAATAGATTTTGGTACTTTATTAAAGATTTTTGGTGCCATACAAAACACACTTGAACGCAGTAACTTTGTTCTACATGGTACATTGCGTAATCTACCCTCTAAGCGGCTTCCAATTGCAAACTCTTTAAATAGCTCAGAATTGTTTTTTACGAAAACTGCTACCTCGTGAATGTATATTCCTGGAAATATAAGTAGTTTTAGTCTAGAAAAGTGAGTTTTACAGGAGTCTCGTGTTTGTATGCCACAAATTGCCCTTAGACAACGTTTTTGAGCTTTAAATACTCTAAGATTGTCCGTTGAGTTCCCCCAAAACATAACGCCGTATCTTAGTAGAGAGGATACATGTCCGTGATAAGAAGTAAGTAAAGTGGATAAATTAGACACTTTACTCAATTTAAAGAGAGCATACGAAAATTGTTTTAGTCTTTTACTAACAATGTCAATGTATGTTCTACTTCAGTCACTTTAGTACCAAAGTAGTCAATACCGACGTCAATATTAACATTAGTTTTGTGTTTAAAATTCATTAAATATGTTTTTGTCAGATTTATTTGAAATTGTTCGATGAGAGCCAGTTAATAACAGACGTCAGAGTAGATTTGATGTCTAATTCGAAATTGTGTTTCTTATCACTAATGAATAATACGGTACTATCATCGGCAAACAATGTTATAGGATGCTTAGTAATCTCAGGCAAATCGTTAATATATATTAGAAATAGAAGTGGTCCCAAAACGCTACCCTGGGGTACACCATGCGAAACCACTCTGCCACATGATTCGTATACGGTATCAATGTGCGTTTTCAAGCATATTTTATTGACTTGGGTCACCTGACTTCTATCACTGAGGTATGATTTTATGAAAGTATTTGCTATACCTCTAACACCGTAAACATCTAGCTTGTGTAGTAGTTTATCATGATCAACATGATCAAACGCTTTGGTCATATCCATGTACAAAGCAATTACATTTTTATTGTTGTCTCTACTCGTCATTACATTATTGAGAAAGTCAAAAATTGCTTTATTGATAGACCGACCTCGTCGAAACCCATACTGATTCTTACTTAAAATATGATTGTCTTCCAAATAGTTATAGAGTTTGGTGTAAATAACTTTTTCTATTATCTTGGAGAATACTGGGATTAGAGCTATTGGTCTGTAACTTTCTACACTATCTCGTGATCCTTTTTTATGTAAAGATTTTATGATAGTTTTTTTAAGCGTATTTGGGAAAATGCCTTGTTCTATACAGTTATTAATCAAAAAACACAAGATGGGTGATATAGATAGAGCAACATCTTTAATAATTTTAGTAGAGATACCGTCAAAACCTACACTATTCGTATTTTTTAATGAGTCTATTATTTTTAGGATGTCCTCAGGCACTGTAGGTGTCAAAAAGATTGAATTAGGTTTATTGTGTTTGATATAATTATATTGAATGTCATTTCTATGGTCAAACTGATCTGTAATGTCGATAAAATAATTATTAAACTTATTTGCGATATCGCTAGGATCTAAGACGATTTTATCATTTTCCTTCAATTTACTGATGTTTTCGCGCGGTGCATTAGAATTATACTGATTTATTATGTTCCAAGTCGCTTTTGATTTGTTGGTCGCTGTATTTATGTAGTATTCATTTTGAGATTTTTGTGTCAATTTAATTATTTTGTTATATCGTTTTGTATATGTCATCAGCATTTCTTTGTTGTATATATTACGGCTACGCCTGTACTTCCATAATAAGGTCCTCTTTTTTTTACTACAAAGCTTTATGCCCTTAGAGATCCATTTTGGTTTCTTTTGTGTAGGAATTTTTAACTTAATAAACGGAAAACACAGATCATAAAATAAAAGAAATGTATCGTGAAATAATTTAAACGCTAAATTAGAATCATACATATTTGTGACGTCTGTAAATGAGAGTTTGCTAATACAGTTTCAATTGTCAATGATATTTCTGATTGTTTTCACGCCTCCAAGCTGCTATGTTTCGCTGACATGACGGTATGAAAATTTTCAGGAAGATAAATAGCATCACTGACGCTGATGAACTTCAAGACGATTTAAGACGCTTGGATGCTTACTGCGTTAAAAACAAACTAGACCTTAACCCGTCTAATTGCTTTATAACCACATTCACTCGTAAAGCTAAGGCTATAGCTACGTGTTACACTAAAAATCAAATTCTGCAGTATACCCACACCACGCGTGATTTAGGTGTCGAACATGATTTTAACTGCTATTTGATGATCACATTTCTCACGTTGTAAAAAAAGCTAATAAAGCATTGGGTTTTATTATGAGAAGCTCTAAAGGGTTTAAAAAAGCCAAAACGTTAAATATACTCTATTGCACCTTCGTCCGTAGTATGTTAGAGTACGCAAGTCAAATATGGAACCCGAAATATGACATCTATATTTCACGAATTGAGCGAATTCAAAAGAAATTCATCAAATTCTTATGATTCAAACTTCATATCCCTTGTCATTCCGATAGTTTAGTTGCTTTCCGATAGTTAGATTCTGTTAAAAAACCATTCCATCGACTGTCCAGAGTTAAAGAATTTTAATGATATCCCAAAAATGTACGACTCCGGCGGGACTTAAACTCGCGACCCTCCTCTGAATACGAGGATGCGCTAACCAACTACGCCACGGAGGCAAGTACCTCAGTACCTAAGTCGAAAATCTTTGGGACTTACGGACTATAGCGCCGTTAGCTCCACCTACAGGGGAAACATTGAAGTTATCCAAACCTGCTCAAAGTCTAAAGTTACATTTAGATCGTTTGACGAGAGGTATCGCTGTTGCTAATCTCTAAGTGCGGGCATAAGCACTATATAAACCTGTCCAGAGTTACTCAGCAAAATTAACTTAACGTTCCCCCTAAACGTGTGCGACATAATCCGCCTTTCAACGTTCAATCCTGTAACACCAATTATAGACAGAACTCATTTATCATAAGAGCGTGCACCAATCTCAACAAAGTATGCAAACACAATGATAATATTGACCTGCACTGCACGATTGTGCATTCGGAACGGCGGCTGCTTAGCGGTAAATTCTTTAGTGATAAGTAACTGGTAATAGTTTTGGTAGATAGGCTGACTCCAATCTCACTTAGGTATCATAAATTATAAATCGAATGAAGATAAATTTCCCCCTATGGAAATCCATCAGCAACAAGCAAACGAACGTCTTCTAGTTATTGCTTAGTGTTGAGGGAGGTTTATAGGTGGGACGCCATTATATCTCATTATTTATGTTTCTTTAAGTTTTTTACAAGTAGCTTTTTTATTAAGTCACTTAGATAAGACAATTAGGTACCAAATCTTACACATATAACTCAGTTTTGTTCTAGTTCTTCTCATTTCAATCTTCTAAATTCGACGATTGTATAACTTTTAATTTTTTATCTTTCTAATGTATGAATGCATAGCGTACTTAATATTTACATTGTCACCTAGCCGCGAAGGCCATTTATTAGCTTTTTTGGTTGCTAGATTCTTGTAATTTATTTTGTAATAGAATAAGCAGTAGGCCTTCCTTAAAAATAAATAAATAAACTTCGCTAGTAATTTGGTTATAACTTCGTTAATTTTTGTCGTAGAACAAAACTTTTTGCACTGTTTGTTAAGGATTTCTTAGCTTTATAAATCTGCATTCTCAACTAAAAATTAAGAATGGTACCTATATTGAATCTGCTGACTCTACAGACCGACATTTTTTAGATCGACAAGGGTGCCACAACTAGGGATTGCAAAATCCGGATAATTCGGATGTCATAATTAACAAACCCGGATAATTCAAATAGCTGTAAATTTTATAAAATAGTTTTGAACTAGGTTTTGTCTGCGGTGTCGCACGAAATTTCCCGGGATGAAAGTATTTTGTGTAATTTTTTCATCATTTCAGCCTACACCGTTCACTAAGTTTGCCGTGCTAAGAAAGCACGAAAATAAAAATTGACTTTGCGCCAATTTTTATTTTCATGTCTGTACTCAGGAGGTCAAAAAACATACGTGTACCAAATTTCAAATCGATCCGGTATATAGGCTTTTCGGAACTTTATCCGATGCTTTATACTATTTATGGCTTAAAAATTATAGTAACTATAATTATTACAGTTATTTGATCTATCTGGACACGGTAATGTTATCTATGTATACAGTATTGTAACTCGGCCTTGTCCTTGAAATAAACATCTTTAACCGCGTGGTACGTATACACGCGATAGGGCTACCCGCCTGCAGTAGGTATTTTAATTTCATCTACCTACCTACTTCAATTTCTTTCTAGTTGTTGATTGTATGTATATTTTAAGATATATATAAATAATTTATGTATGAATTAGCATGTGTTCAGTTAAAATACATGTGTGTTTTTTATTAGTAGATTTAATAAAAAATCCACCCTTATTTTTATATACAATATTTGATACAGGTTATTTGCGCCTCGACTGAGACGTACGAAAATCTTTATTGTTAAAACAGCTGCTGCCCGTGCCTTTGCTCGCGTTTTATCGGGATAAAAAATAGCCTATATGTTATTCCAGGTCCCAAACTATACCCATACCAAATTTCAGCCTAATCGGTTTAGTAGTTTTTGCGCGAAAGAGTAACAAATACCCATACATCCATCCATACAAACTTTGTCGTGTAATATTAGTAAGATTTATTATTAATACAGGTAGGTATTTTACTCGGTAGAAAAGGCGAAATACCTACCTTTTAAAAAAGAAACAATGGACAAATTACTAATAGTGAGTTTAAAAAATATTTTATAGTTAGTCTTACCTTTCAGAGTATTTAGGTCATAAAAAAATGTTAGCTCTGGGTGCGTTATTGACGAGTTCAAACAACCAAAAACAGCATCATCTAGCCCCAAGCTAAGCAGAACTTGTGTTATGGGTACTAGATGACTGATATACATAATACAATACATATGTACATATATAGATATTTTTTATTATACATATAAAACGACCAGAACACCCTGAACAAATATCTGCAGATCGTACAAATATTTGTCCCGAGGCGGGAATCGAACCCGCAACCTCCTGTGTCGCAGGCGGACCTTTGCCCACCGCGCCACAGAGGTCGTCGAGTTTAAAGTGGTAGTTCAGTATGTCAAGTACTTCATCAGATGAAGAACTGGTCCGCACGCCTGCTTTCTGTCATCTCGAAGCAGAAGATGTTGTACAAAATCTTTTAATATATAATTAATTTTTCTAATTAAAATTACATTTTGTCATACCTAAGTATATAAATGTTTTATTTGCCTCGCCATTATCATGTAAAGTAGAATGCTTACCTCGGTTGCAAGAAGCTATTATACCCTCGAACTATGTTCTCGGGTGCACTCGATCCATTAGCGCCCTTTGCGAGCGCTCGCAAGGGCGCGAACTTGAATTGAGTGCACCCTCGCTTCGCTCGGGCGTCTAAATATCTCGGGTGCACTCAATACAGTTTAGGGCCCTTTGCGAGCTGAGCTCGCACTGGCGCCAAATTGGATCTTGTTCTGTAATAGCTCCCTTACTACCCTTGTGTAACAATCTACTAATACTGATTATTATTTTAAACCCTGTATTCTTTACCTATCACGATGCTACCTTCCTAATATTACTACTTTACCAGTACTTCTCATGAATTTACCTATATGTATATATATAATATGTATATATAATGCCTCAATAACATATTATTTACCAAAGCATAAATCTACTGATATCTATTTTATAAAACGAATGCCCTACACAAAAAGCTATTGTCTGGGTACATTGATTGATTGATAAGATTAAGAATTGAAAGAAAATTACAAAGTTATCACGAAATGACCTCCCTTTACCCTAGGTAGGTTAGGTACCCTAACCACCTAGTTAGCAAATAACTAGTTGTTGTAGGTATAGTGTTGTGTTGCAGTGGTGTGGGGCGTGCTGGGCGGCGGGCCGTTGTTCTGGAGCGTGTTCACAGTGCTGCATGTGTTCACGTTCCTGCTGCTGTCGCTGCGCATCTACTACCTCGGCCAGTTCCGGCTCGGTGAGTCCTGTGCGCCGCCTGCAGCTCCGGTGCGGCGGCGGCCCGTCCGTCTGACCGATGCCTCCTGTTGCAGAGGCAGCCAGCGTGGCGGAGGCAGCGCGCGCGCTTCGGGCCCCGCCGCTGTACCGCGCGCGGCTAGCGGCGCTGGTGGCCGCCAACGCCGTGCACTGGGCGTTCGCGCTATACGGCTTGCTGGTGCAGCCGGAGATCGCGAGCCACTTGCTGTTCGTGCTGCTCGCCAATGCGCTGCTGCACATGCTTTATTACGTGGGCATGAAGCTGGCGCACGGCGAGCGCCTGCGCTGGTACGCCTGGCTGTACTCATGGGGCGCGGTGGCGGTGTGGGCCCCGGCACTCTACCTGTTCCGCAGCGGCTCGACGGACTGGGCGGCGGCGCCGGCGCGCTCGCGGCACCTCAACCACGAGTGCCGGCTCCTCTCTTTCTACGACTCGCACGACCTGTGGCACATGCTGTCGGCCGTCGCGCTCTATCTCACCTTCAACGCGATGCTGGCCTGGGACGACGGCCTGGCCGCCTTCCCGCGCACGCACATACACGTCTTCTGACCGCACGACCCGCGCACTCACCTACTGCTCTACCCGTGCACTGCACTGCACTGCACACTCTCTACATACTAATATATGTAGGTATCTACTGGCATCACATTACTGACCTCCATTTTAGCTGTACAATATATACATTATGTATGTATGTGTGCACCGCCAT
Source organism: Eupithecia insigniata (assembly GCA_947859395.1). Classification (NCBI taxonomy): domain Eukaryota; kingdom Metazoa; phylum Arthropoda; class Insecta; order Lepidoptera; family Geometridae; genus Eupithecia; species Eupithecia insigniata. Next base: position 15,573,183 of record OX402001.1, read on the forward strand.
CTACCTTAACCAATATTTAGAGCTGAACATTGTACTTAAACAGGGTGATCGGTACCTGAGTGCAGTTTGAGGTTCGAGAAAAAGCCAAGGTAGACCGTTTAGTTTATTTTATTTATTTCTATTAGGGAAACAAAAAGATTTAGAACTGGAAAATTAACACACAATAGGAGAAATTATGCTAAGCAGTTTCCACACATAGAAACAGAATAGATTATCCGAAAAAATAAAACGAACATAAACAAACACACAAGTTAAAAATAATAATAATAATACGTTCAGGATTAGAGCCATAACAACAACATAACAATCGTTCATTTCAGGGGAGGGAGGGGTTTAGTTTAAGAGGTTTACATAGTACGAAGGCGTCTGCCTGTCTGTCTGTCTGTTCGCGATAATCTCATAAACTACTGAACGGATTCTCATACGGTTCACCAATCGATAGTGTGATTCATGAGGAAGGTTTAGGTATATAATTCGTCAAGGTTTTGTATAAATTGGTTGAAATATAACGATATTTGTAGGAATGGTCGGAAAAAGACAAGCCGGTTTCATCGAAAATGTTGGCCATAGACAGCGTTTTCGCTCCATAAACTTCATTCATAGACTTAGGATCTAGGTATAGTATAATACCTCTACGTTACGTATAGAGTGAAAGTCGGAGGTTTTATTATTCCTTTTAACTGATTTATGGTACCTAAACGATAATTGTCGGAAACAAAGATTTATATCGTTAGATATGCCCTAGCACCAAAAACCGTGGTCCGTTGTCTTTGAATGTGAGCAGATAAAAATTGTGTTTTTGCCATTAAACTTAAGCACGTACCTAACTGTTATCATAACCATATCGTGTGCAATCATACTGCACACACTTTTGTGAATAAATAAAGGTCCTATCATTCCCTGAAATCGAAAAGTCTTAAAAGTGTGCAATCTGGGTAGTACCACAGATTAGCTGGTAATGTTATTTTGTAGTGTGGTCAGAACGCAACAGCGGAAACACAGATTTATAAAACGGAAAGAAAAATAATAGTTACCTATTTAATTATATCGCAATACCTAAGAGTGAAATGTAACGCTTTTGTGTTTATTTGTATGTTTAGAATTATTGTCGCATTTGCGAAATGCACACGATGGCATTTTGTGACACTTTTCAACAAAAAATGCCAGTGTTACAGCACGTCCGGCTGACACTGTGTTTAGATGTATACTGATTGATTCCAAATGAGCGAGATATCTCATTTCATATGGCACCAACACGAGCGCGGTCTCACTACGGTAAGGGCCTATCTAACGATATAAGTAAATCTTTGGTCGGAAAAAGTAGTCGCCTGGGAGTTTTCATTGAAAACGCTGCCTAATCCCTTTGAGATAATTATATATAACAAACAATGCATAGTGGGCGGGTCAGCTACCTACAATAAAATTAATTTATTGTGTTATGTTTAAGTAGGTACACTACTAGGTGCCTGTAGTTAGTGAGATTACAAGTTTATAATTGTTTTATATTCTAAATACATATAGGTATTATGTGTTTTATATTATATCTAGCTGTTACCCGTGACTTTGTCCACGTGGGATTTGATTTCATATTTTCATCATTTAAATAATTTTCAATTAGTTAAAGACAAACGTTTTAATACTACCTATCTATAAGTACCTATAGGTACCTATTATTGTTCTTGTCCGTTTATTTTTAGTGTGTGTTTTCAAAATTCCTTGCTTACTGACCATGTTCGTACCAATTCCTACAAAGCCTGCAAACAAAAGTTAGTTATGAAAAGTCTACTTACAATTACTACGACCAGTGGTTTCGCTTGTGAGCTTTTTAGGTGTACAGTCTGTACAAAGTTATTAAAATAAGAATCGAGAATAAAAAATCCTCCGAATTTATTGTCCCCAGTACCAGCCCTTTAGACTGTGCTTTGTAGTTAGTCTGTCAGAAAATGAAAATGGCACCACATTCAAGTTTTTAAATCTTAGTATCCCTTTAGACTTCAGCTTTCTGAAAATATTGAAAACTTAACATCTACCTACTCTTTTCCAGGTCGTTATAACAAAAATCAAATTAGACATATATTTTATTTTATTTTTTGCTGTACCGTAGAATGGGGTGGCTATGTGCCACATTTCAAGGTTATTCAGTGTTAGCAAAGCCAAATACCCGTTATAAGCGCTAATATCTTTTGTAAATTTTTTATACCACTTTATAATTAACGTAGCGCGTTATTTAGGTTATAATTAGCGCATATAAAGCTGATAACGCCTTACGTTATGTGTTACGTTATATGTTATATTATAATCCGTGATAAGCCTACTGGTTGCAGACTTCCAAATACCAGGAAGTCTGCAACCATTACACCTATACCCAAGAAGAGTCCTAAGCGAGAAGTTACAAATAAATGTCCGGTATCAAAGCTGTGCATTCTAGTAAAAGTCATATTGTGAGTCATAAAGAAATTATTGACGTCCGGATAACTTGTTATTCACGCTAAAATTAGCACAAATAGCAGGGATAAGATGACGTGCGGTAAGTTACGCGTTAGGTTCTATGGTTAGCTGGAGGCTTACCATGTATTATAACATATAACACGTAACGCGTTATCAGCGTTATTTGCGTTAATTTTAACGTAAATAACGTGATTTGTTAATTTTAACGCGTTATAAAAAAAATAACGAAACTAATTAGCGCTTATAACGCGTTATTGGCGCTATAATTAACGTAGCGCGTTAATATTATAATTCATGGTAAGTCTGCTGGTCGAAGGTGGAAATCTCGGATGAAGTATTAGAGGATACCGCCAGATACAGTTCTACGCATGTCCGTTTTTTGTTAGTGTGCTGTTGCAGATTTGTAATAGTGTGCAAGACTAGGGATGTGACTTCGCTATTAAGCCGAACTGGTTTCGGCCCAAACTATTCCGAATCAGGAAAATAATTTTTTATGCCGATTTCATTCCTGATTCGTCCCATATTTCCTCCGCTGTCTGTGTCTCTGTCGATCTATCGAGCTTTATTGTATCTCATGATTCGTAAAAGGTAACCTGCATTTTTTGTGTGTATTCCATTTACCGATATAATAACATATTATCAAATTAAATATTAAAATTAAAGGGAGCTATACAAAAACATATTTTTTGACCATTTTTTGCTCCACTCACGCGATGCAAAAATCTAAAAAAGGGGTTAGGGTTCGCTCCGCTTTCCGTTGCCTTAGTTTCTTTGTCATTTTGGGCAACTGCCTGAAATTTCCTGCTAATCCTTATTTACCAACTTCTGCGAGAACGCAATAAAAAAATATTAAAAGTGAATACTTATGTTTTATGTATCTATGTATTTTTCAAGACGAAATAATTCACCTTGTCTGCTCTTATTTTTTCGGCCAGTTATATTATATATTATTATAACCTGGGTCTCTTTAAGACGTACACCTCACATACTTTTTTAACAAATGCATAGATTCTTCCTTATTTCCAGAGCAGCTGAAAATAGCGAAAATTTTACCAATATATAAAAAAGACACGAGAATAGATCCTAAAAATTATAGACCGATATCCTTGCTACCAGTGTTGTCAAAAATATACGAAAAGATTATAAAAGATAGACTCATAAGTCATCTAATTGTTAATAAAATTATAAACGGTCAGTTTGGCTACCAGCATAGTGTAAGCACTGTTGATGCAATTAATACGCTACCAGACGACGTCGTTGGATTACTAAATGATAAAAGTAGAGTATTAGGTTTGTTTCTAGACTTAAGCTCAGCCTTTGATATAATTGATCACAACATTTCGCAGCATAAACTAGAACACTACGAGATAAGAGGTAAATCATATTCATTGTTTAAATCTTATTTGAGTAATCGACAACAGTATGTTGAAACCAAAAAGATAGTAGAAAAGAAAGAAATTGTTTTTAAATCTAACTTGACAAAAATCACTAGTGTCCCGCAGGGATCCATTTTAGGACCTATTCTATTTATAATATTTACTAACGATTTAATTTATTACATGCAAAACTATCATAATGACGTCAAACTAGTTTTATTTGCGGATGACACAAATGCTATTATCTCTGCAGGCTCTCTAGCAGAACTTACAGTCAAGTTAAATGTTGTGATAAGAAGTTTCGACGAGTGGTTTTCTACGAATAATTTAATTTTAAATATCATCATCATCAGCCGATACACGTCCACTGCTGGAAATAGGCCTCCCCGTACGACGCCACAAATAGCGGTCCTGAGCCGCCTCCATCCATCGACTCCCTGCGACCGCTACGATGTTGTCGGTCCATCGAGTGGATGGTCTCCCATGTAGGGGGGGGATTTGCCATAATCACCACGCTTGGCAGGCGGATTGGTGATCGCAGTGTTGGTGTTTAAAAATACTCAGAAGGAAGCTGCTGCCCTTCCTCTGGTAGGTTCCCTTAGTCGGCTTTTACGACATCCACGGGTTGAGTTGGAGGGGTCGATATTCGTATGCCGCGGCCCATTTTAAAATTTTACGGATCACGGAATTTTAAATATACCTTAGACAAATGTTATCATATTCAAATCGACATCTAGGATCAATGATAAAATAATTCTTAATTATAATGACATTACAATTCAATCAACCAATGTAGTTAAATTTTTAGGTATAAATATTGACAATCTATTGAACTGGAAAAATGAATTGCGCACAATTGAAAGCACTAAGTTTCGCATGCTATGCTATTAGGAGTCTGAGGGATGAGGTTACTATTGCACAGCTAAGACTCTTCTATTTTGCGTTAGTAGAGTCTAAACTTCGCTACAGTATAATGTTCTGGGGAAAAACAGCTACGCTTATAACACGAATGCTGCGTTCATTATCCAAAAACGAGCAATTAGAACCATGGTACGCATACAACAAACAGATTCATGCCAGGAACATTTTGTTAGGCTAGGCATCCTAACCGTGCCATGTCTATACATTTTAGTCACCTTGAAAAACTTTGAAAAGCATCTAAATAAATACGAAAGTTTAGAAGATAGATTAATCAGAGAGAAAACAAGGAGACAAGATATAAAAAGTGACTTTTTTGCGAGGTTGAAGGTAGTTAGACACTGTGTTCGCTATCAAGCAGTAAAACTCTATAACAAACTACCAGTTATCTTTAAATCAATATACTGTCCTGTTAAGTTTGGAAAAATTAAGCAGTTCTTACTGGAGAAGTGCTATTACTCTGTCGATGATTATTATTACAACAAAAACAAACACATCTGCCCTAGACAGTAAGAGTTTCGTAGGTAATTTATTTTTGATATTATTTTTATTTTTACCAAAGAACGTACCTAATATGTTTAAATGTATTTTTTTATTTTAATTTATATATGTTATTATTATTGTGTATTAGGTAATGTATTATTATTAATTTCTATGTGACATTTCATTTATTTTTAAGTTTAATTTGATTTTTTAACTGACTGTATTTGTACTTTTTATTCTTTGTAAACATTCCGACACAAATTTATTTGTTTGAGAATAAAGAAACTGAAACTGAGACAAGAGTGAATAGGTGGCTTCCGGTGAGTACACAGGTGCGTAGGTACATACTCGAAAAACTTGCGAAATAAACCTAAACTTCATTCCTGATTCGTCCCATTTCGAGATATCTTTCCGAAAAGTACTGTCTTTCACACACATCTCGTGCATGTAGGTTTATCATTATTGTTTCCGTAGGATTTAACTAATGTATACAACTCAAAATACGAGGAAAAAAGAAATAATACAAGATATTAACTTAAATAACCTGGAATTATTTTCACGCGGTTTTTTTCGGAAGTTTTCGTTCCTAAAGTTAGTTAATTTGATTTTAGTTATAAGATAAATTTTTCGTAGGCTTTTCGTTTACTAAGGCACGAACAGTACTATACAATATGCTTAAAATTAACAGTAGGTATATATCTATGTATAAATCATTCAAAATGCAACGTTAAATCAATGCGGGCAAAACCGCGCGCATTTAGCTATATAATAATATTGTAAGGTGTTATCTTATTTATTGTCCTTTTTTATATATATTGCAACATTTTATTCTTAGTCTTACAAAATGACATCGACATCGATGTAAAATTTTGGGCAAACACTACATAATATAGCATGTTTCATCCGAGCATGGCTATCTATAAACATGCTTGACCCTACATCTACACGTAAAAGCTTGCTCGAAGAACATGTTTAGTGTGCGTTGAAACTCTTTGAGCATCGGACGATTCAAGTGGGCATCGCCTGCTACGTTTACCATCGGGGAAAAATTTAACCAATTAATTTAATTACAATTAGCCTGTAATGTCCCATTGTTGGGCAAATCTTACCATGAATTAGGACTCTGAGCCAGTTGGGCCCACGTTCTATCGAAGGTGTCTAGTTCATCGCGCCATCGTTTCTTTAGTCTACCGCGATGCCTTACGCTGTATTATTTGCTGAATTAAAAATTTATGAATTAATTAAAATTATTGATTAAATAAATTAATAATTTAATTAATTCATAAATTTTTCCACAATATCTCGAGAAAATGAACGAAAGTCCGACATTATAGCTAACTAACATTCACAAAAATATTAATGACGATTAACATGCTCGACCTCGTTGCTCGAGATCGAGCAAGTTTATCGAGTATGTACGTACCTGTGTACCCACCGGAAGACACCTATTCACTCTTGTCTTAAAGAGACCCAGGTTATAACTGGCTGAAAAAATAGGAGCAGACAAGGTGGATTAATTCGGCTTGCAAAATACATAGATACATAAACTATAAGTAATCACTTTTAATATTTTTTATTGCGTTCACGCAGAAGTTGGTAAATAAGAATTAGCAAGAAATTTCAGGTTTTATAGCGGCAGTTGCCCAAAATGACAAAGAAACTAAGGCAACGGAAAGCGGAGCGAATCCTAACCCCTTTTTTAGATTTTTACATCGCGTGAGGGGAGCAAAAAGTTGTCAAAATCATGTTTTTGTGTAGCTCCCTTTAATTTTAATATTTATTTTATAATATGTTATTATATCGGTAAATGGAATACACACAAAAAATGCAGGTTACCTTTTACGAATCATGAGTTACAATAAATAATAATACTTTTATTTCAGACACATGATCCATAAAAAATAGATTTTTTTAAATTAAACTTAAATAAGTCACGTACCTTAAACATAATATTAAAACAAATTATAAAATGCACCTATGCTCAGGATGCTATATGCATCCAGCCTTTATATGTATCTGTTTGAATCAGACGCTCAGCCATACTAGAAATTATACTATTTTTGGACAAGAATTTAGCGATGCGAGTTCTTTGGATGGCTTCAAAGGAGCTTACTCTTGCCTCAAAGAACATCCCGGAGGCGCTGCAGCACCATGGTAGGCCAAAGAACTGCCGATGCCTAAAGATGTTATTGTAAACAACCCTGATGCCTCCAAGTGCTTTTTTTGTGTATTGTGTCCAAAGTTGGCAAGTGTAAAATGACTGACAGAAAGATCTAAAGAGCGTTAGTTTTACATCTTTGGATGAACGGGCAAATTTTCTTACGATCATATTTCCGACTGTACAGAGCACTCTTCTCTGTCGCTCGATATCCTCGTCATCTTTTAGGCTTGACGTCACAATATGACCAAGGTACTTGAAGCTCTCCACAATTTCAATCGTCTGTCCATTAAGACGTACACTTGGAATATTATCGGGTCTCTTTCCCGACCTAAATACTACCATTTGTGTCTTCTTGGTGTTATAAACTAAGCAGTGTTCTTTGGCATAGCGTTCGCAGATGTCCACTAACTGTGTTAGATCTTTAATAGAGGGGCTGAACAGCACCATATCATCAGCATTACTCAGATTGTTGACATATCTGTCATCCAATCTAAGTCCTACTGGGGTGCTACTCAGTTCCTCTATCAGATCATTAACGTATGTATTAAATAGGCCTGGAGAGGTGACTCCCCCCTGTCTTACACCACAAGATAACCTGAAACTTTCAGTTCGCGATCCCACCTTACGTTGTTGGTCTGGTGCTGATACCAGAATCGGAGTAGTCCGACAACATCATCCGGTACATTCGTCATATTAAGCTTCTTCCATAGTACCTTATGGCTAAGAGTGTCAAATGCTCTGCTTAGATCCAGAAAGTGTGTGTTACCTGTCTTATAGTAATTAACTACCTGTTTTAAGGAGAAGATGGCCATGTCCGTTGAAACATGCGATCTGAATCCAAACTGAGCATCATCAATCACAAGATTCGGCGATAGTCTATCTTGAAGAATCCTTTCAAGTACCTTAGCCATGACGGTGGCGAGGGAGATGGGCCTATAATTAATTAGCCATACTGGAGACGTCGCCCGTCTTATACTTTAGGATAGGTACGACCAGAGTGGTGATCATATCACTTGGTAAGTAACATTGTCGCATGTGATAGATTATTTAAACATGATATAAACATAATGTATAGCTGTTTATATGCTCCTGAATAAAATAAAGTAATAATACTGTAAAACATTACACCTACTTTGTATTGTTTACTTTTATAATTTAACCTTGTTTTGCAGGTAAAACTGTATTTTTTATGTTGTTTTGTCTGCAAAATAATTTATTTATTCGAAGTTAATAATATTAATGCTATTTAAGTGAAATTATAAGCAGAAAACAACTTTTTTGTCAAATAACCTGCAAACTGGTAGTTGTTTACTCGGTGATATAAAAGGCCGTCGCGCGGCCGACAGTTTACCGGCGAGGCGCCCTCTGCGCCCGCCAAAAGCCCGGTAACGCTGTCATGGCCATCTGCGGTCAACAGCATTATAATCCATTCGAAAAAAAAAAAAAACAGTGGCACTTGTAGAGCAGCCGTCGGACGGAGCGGAGGTCTCCCTCTTTGCAAGTTGTCAAAGCTAAGTAATTTAATTATTGTATTGTTACTATTTTGGATAGCGGAATTATATTTTTGGAATATTTTTTGAGGTTGTGTTAATTTTTAAATCTAAACTGTAAAGCTTAGGTACAAGAAAATAAATCATTTGAAACTTACTTGTTAGTATTTAATGATGATTAGAATTTTACGATCAATTAAAAGAAACATTTTACAATATAAATACAGTTATTTTATTGAAAATCTTTTACATGCATATATTAAAAAAACGAACAAGAATAACACATAATATGTCCTGGCCCGCGTATACTAAGTGCTCAATACTCAGGTCATCGTGACCCGGAGATTTATGTTGTTCTCAAGTAATTTTCCAACATCGCCAGCTGTTATAGTTATGTGCGGAGTCTCCGAGTTGGCAGCGATTATTCGGCATTCTATTACTAGTTGAATTTAAGCTATTATCTACATTAAAATGACTTCTAAATTCTTCTTATTTTCTTCACCTTAAATATTTGATGGAATGCTGTTTTTATTAGATTCTATAAATCTCGTAGATCGACAGAGAGACAGACAGCGGAGGAAATATGGGACGAATCAGGAATGAAATCGGCATAAAAATTTATTTTCCTGGTTCGGACTAGTTTGGGCCGAAACCAGTTCGGCTTGACAGCGAAGTCACATCCCTAGTCACGCACACTATTACAAATCTGCAACAGTACACTAACAAAAAACGGACATGCGTAGAACTTCGTCTGGCGGTATCCTTCTAATACTTCATCCGAGGTTTTCATAAAGGTAGGATTAGGTTAGTATCAAAGAGGTTGTTATAATATAGTCTAAAGCGCTAATTGACACTATAAAATGGTAGTCACGGGTGTGAAACATCTTTCATTCAGGTAGTCTAATGGATAAGCTATGAGGACTTATTTTGCGTAAATTTATAATCTTGATTGATGTATACATAGATATTATATATTGTTAATTTTAAGGATATTGTATAATGTTTGTGCCTTAATAAACGGAAAATATAAACAAATTAAATACCTATGTACCTACGAAAAATTGTTTTTATAACTAAAATCAAATTACGTAACTTTTGGAACGAAAACTTACGGACAAAGCCGCGTTAAAATAATTCCAGGTTATTAAAGTTAATATCTTGTGTATTTCTACTGTCCTCTTACTTTGAGTTACATAAACTAGTTAAATAAATACTACGGAAACATAATAATAAATCAATGTATCATGATGCTACATGCACGAGAAGAGTGTGAAAGATATTACTTTACTGTAAGAAATGTTGAAATCAGGAATAAAATCAGCATTCAATTTTATTATCCTGATTCGTGCCAGTTTCGGCCGAAACCAGTGGGAAGAATACGGAATAACCCGAAAACTAAATTTGACGGTAAGCCCATCACTAGCACAGATGCAAAAATTATCTCGGATAATTATTTGTGCTTTTGGACATTATTTGTATGCTAAACTCACAGGAACACATGAACTATAGATTGTTAAAATATTGTTACTACAGATTTTTATTAATAAACATAATTACTTTAGAATTTATACTGAGCGAATTTTACTCCACCTTTTGTGCGTTTTGAAGGACAGAACACAGCAGAACACGACATATTTTCACTTTTTCAACAAAGTTTTAGGTAAAACGCAGTAATTTCTTAGAATTTCAATAAAGTTCATCAGTCTGACCACAACTTTAGAGCAAACTACTGTGTCAGCACCTGACACGATTCACACTGACAGTGCAGCATATGTACACCAGCTATCTCTTTTACTCATAGCTTGGCTCCGAGGGAGAGACAAAGATACATGACAATTATGATGATACATAGATATAAGACCGGAAATGACTTACGCTACCTCTACCTACTAGGACCAAGCATTTTATGGACTCCGCCTTTCAGTTTTACGCATGTCCGTTTTTATTAGTGTGCAGTTGCAGATTTGTAATATCGTGCATGACTAGGGACGTGACTTTGCTGCCAAGCCGAACTGGCTTCGGCCCAAACTGGTCCGAATCAGGAAAATACACTTGAATGCCGATTTCATTCCTGATTCGATATTTAACAGGCACGTTTTAGTACTTTCAACCAGGGTTGTTGCTGATACCGTTTTTTGACACATAACCTGATGCTGATGCTGATTTTGGCCATGCGCGTGTAGGAATCGCGAACCGAGTATGCCACACTAATTCAATGTAGATGATTCTACCAATCGAAAACGAGTTTCGAAAAATTATACACATTTTATAGAAAAGCTACGCACTGTTTTAGGGATCAGTAAACAAAAGGTACCAACGGGACCCTAGTACTAACCCTCCGCCTGTCTGTCTGTCCATCTCGGCTTTATTGTATTGTATCTCATGATTCGTAAAAGGTAGACACTTGCATTTTTCAGTATGTATTTCATTTGCCGCTATAATAACATACTATCAAAATAAATATTAAAATTAATGGGGGCTCCACAAAAAACATGTTTTTTGGCCATTTTTTGCTCCACTCACGCGATGCAAAAATCTAAAAAGAAAGGGCAAGTGCCGCTATAAAACCTTAAGCTCATTCTTCCAATTCCTGCGTGTATAGTCTAGAGCGCTAATTGACACTTTGAACTTATAGTCACGGGTGTGAAACATCCTTCATTCAGGGAGTGTAATGGATTAGCTATAAGGACTTATTTTGCGTAAATTTGTAATTGTTTATAATTATGTTGTTTTTGCTCAAAATTTTACATCGGTGTCGATGTAATTTTGTAAGACTAAGAATATAATTTTGCAAAATTTATAAAAAATAGGAGCAATAAATAACATAACACATTACAATATTATTATATAGCTAAATGCGCGCGGCTTTGCCCGCATGGTTGATTTAACGTTGTTGTTTTTCGTAAATAATGTTTATATTAGTGGCATTGGCATTTTGATTGATGTATACATAGATATTTATATACTGTTAATTTTAAGGATATTGTATCGTTTGTGCCTTAATAAAAGAAAAATATAAACAAAGTAAATACCTACAAAAAATTATATTTTAACTTAAATCAAATTACCTAACTTTAGGAATGAAAACTTCCGAAAAAAACCGCGTGAAAATAATTCCAGGTTATTTAAGTTATTATCTTGTGTATTTCTTTTTTCCTCGTACTTTGAGTTATATAAACTAGTTAAATAAATCCCACGGAAACAATAATGATAAATCAATACTACATGCTTGAGAAGAGTGTGAAAAACAAGAATGAAAAGATCAAGAATGAAATCAGCAATCAATTTTATTTTCCTGATTCGGGCTAATTTCGGCCGAAACCAGTGGGACGCATGCGGAATAACCCAAAAAACAAAATTTGATGGTAAGCGCATCACTAGCACGGATGCTAAATTTATCTCTGCTAATTATTCATAGTTTTAGACATTATTTGTATCCTAGACCCATAGGAACACATGAACTAGATTGTTAAAAGGTTGTTTCTACAGATTTCTTGTAATAAACATCATTACTTTAGTATTTATACTGAGCGAAAAACTTACGCATGTAATGACAAATCCGGGACTTTTACTCCACCTTTTGTGCTTCTTGAAGGACAAAACACAGTAGAACACGACATATTTTCACTTTTTCAACAAAGTTTTAGGTAAAACGCAGTAATTTCTTAGAATTTCAATAAAGTTCATGAGTCTTACCACAACTTTGAACTAACTAGTCAGTTACAAGCTGAAACGATTGACACTGACAGTGCAGTACAGCTATACGTACACTAGCTATTTCTTTTACTCATAGCTTGATTCCGAGGGATAGACAAAGATACATGACAACTATGATACATAGATATAAGACCGGAAATGACTTAGGCTACCTCTACCTACTTATTTCTCTATGGTGGAAATACATAGACATCAAAGTCGTCAAACGTCAGCGTTCCTTTGGCTGTCAGTGTCAGTCAATAACAACACACTAACAGAGCCATTCATTTTCGCATTTATTTCACAATCTCAACAAAAGCAAAAGGTGTAATTATCTTTATTGGATGGTAATTCAGTGGATATTTTTCCACCTTATTATTTAGTCTATCCACAAAGCCGGATAAAGGACAGGAATGGACAATCAGCATTACTACAAACTGATGGCGAGCTATCTGTCGAAAAGAAACTGCGACGAGTCGTTCATGAGGTATTTTTTCGGAAAGAACTCCGCGAAAAAGACACCTGAAGAACTAGAACGAGCCGACGAGAGAAAGCGACGTCTGCAGCGCGAAAGGTCGCGGCGCTACCGGGCGCTGAAGAATGCGCGGCGCCAACCCTCGTGCGGCGGCAAGGAGGAGGCGCCGCGCCCGCGCACGCTCGCACCCGCGCTCGAGGACGAGCCCAGCGACGCAGACGAGCCGCCCACGCTGTGCCACCTCATGTACGCCTCCTCCGACTGCGCCTCGGACGACGCGTCGTCCCCGGGTGCAGACGCCGGCTGCAGGGACCCCTCCCGCGCGCTGGCCGAGCTCCTTACGCAGCCCAACACAGAGCTGGACTACCCTACCGTGCACAGCCTCATGTTCCACTGGCTGCAGACGTAGCACCTCACTTCCCCCTCGCCTCCCATCACATATCCACATTTATTAGATCGCCAGGCGATAATACAGAACATATCAGATATCTTGAAGTGTAATGTAACATGGCACTGTTGAAATACCGTCCTGCTGTATATTTAGGGACATATTTTGTAGGTAGGTAAATGTTTGCAGCAGTGCTCAAATTCTTATAATTAATAATTTTTCATCTAAGTTCTGATAATTTAGAAAGGTTTACATGTTATTTCTTGGTCTTTTCAAATTTATTAAGTGACTGGTCTTGTTTGTTTGTATGTCTGTGAGTAAATCTAAAGTAAGTACCTACTTATGTAAGTGTAACCTATTGTGAAAGATTGATATCACCAGTAGATTTACTTAGTAACTTTGCTCACTTCATAATGTTAATGATTTTTATATGTTGTGAAATGATGATAACATAGAAAAATAGAAGACAGGGAGATAAGGAGGTATGCCCAACCAGCAGTGCAACACTGCCAGTCATCAGTACCTACACCAGTTTAGTTATAGCCTGCAGGCTGTGCATGTTCTGGAATTTTTTACTACATGGTAGGTTGTATATTGCAGCTGTAATATTCTGTACAGTCAGTATAGAAAGTAACAGCTCCACTTTTGTTGAAGCAATTAAAATCATGAAGAACTATTTAGACTCAACATTGTATGTAGGTATCTGTATGTTAGAAAGACACGTTGAATATTAATGTACCTATATTATATATTGGGGGATGTAGAGAGGAATGTATATGCTGGTTGCATAGAAAGTCACTGCTCTAGTGGCTCAGCCTGCATGTTGGTGCTTACTAGTAAAACCATTATTCCACTAAAACTAGACAATAAGTCGTTGTTAAATTGGCATATTTGAATAGATACACAACAATCTCCTTATCCTTACTAATATATAAATGCGTAAGTAACTCTTGTCTGTCACGTTTTGACGCCAAATTTGGTATACAGACACTTTTTAATGCGAAAAAAGAGTTAATTTAAATTTATTAATGAATAATTTTTTTGGCCATTAATTAGATATAAATAAAGATATAATTTAAAGTTTCTACAAATTTTACCCGCAAGGGGTTAAAATATCAAAGGGATTAGGGTATGAAAGTTTGTATGAAACCCACACTGTCACTATTCCACGCGGACAAAGGCGCGGGCACAGCTAGTACAATATATATGCATAGAAAAAGTATAGAGTATTAAATACCTATAGTTTGTGATACCGATGAATTTACTTGTTGTGTAATGCAGCGTGAGTATAATAAAATAAGGAGCAGTAGTTGTTAAACAGGTGCGGCCTCAGCCTGAGGCTGCGCCACATACATATATATGCTACTTTTTGAGTTCTTCTTTATGACGGTTCCATCCTAAATCGCTAAAATAGAACATTTTTAATTTCTGCTTTCAACACCAACATTACTTCCGCTTGTTTATGTATTCCCATTAATTGTAGGGGACTCAACAAGCTTGTTTTTAACTCTGTAACATTCCTATGACAGTTAAATGTAAAACACCTAGATTATGTTAAGGATTTTATAATTTTCGTAGGGTTGCTTGCCTGAGGATCTTTGACTAGGAGGTATGCCTTTCGCAAGGCATCTATCATTTAAGAAGTAGTACTTGGTCAAAACTATGTTAAATAAATAGCGGCTGATAAATAAACAGCATTAATTCATGAAGTTTAAGCCTTCTGGGTTTTTAGATATAGTTTTATAATTTGGTATATCTAAAAAACCTACTAAATTTAAAATGGCGTTTCGTATATTATGTTCATCAAGTTTTAATATCTTTGTATAATTTGTACTGGCCAGCCAGGTTGATACAATTTTATATTTTTATAAATTCCAGCTAGAGTGTAATAAAATGTGCCATCGAAAGATGGAGACTGAATGGATGGATATGCCAAGTGTTTATGGCGTGTGCGTTACCCCAGTAGAAAAGTTTATTTCAGTATTACTACACTTGAATGTCATCAAACAAAATATGCCAAGTGTATTCAGTTTTACCACACTGAAGTGTCATCAAACAAAATATGCCAAGTGTATTCAGTTTTACCACACTGAAGTGTCATCAAACAAAATATGCCAAGTGTATTCAGTTTTACCACACTGAAGTGTCATCAAACAAAATATGCCAAGTGTATTCAGTTTTACCACACTGAAGTGATATCAACCCAATATGCCAAGTGTCTTCATAGTCTTGCTAGACTTGAGTGCCATCAACCAGTTGCAGCGTTTAGTTAGTATTTGCTTGTGCCTTACTTAGTTTGTATTGTAGTGCTTTGATGGTGTTAGGTTTAAGTTAAGGTTTTGTGTTAAAGCAATAAGTAGGTTTTGTAGTGTCCGTGTGTCGCGCGACACTGAACATTTTAATCTGTCACATTACAGTAGATTGACAAAAAAGCTACATAAGCAAAATGTATTGTGTACCTATACTTACGTAATTTTTATTTATAATACCTATAAAATTATAATAATGCCGGATATTTGACAAACAAATTACCGTCCACGTTATCGCGCACGGGCTGCTTGCCGGCGCGCCGCCGCCGGCCGTGAGTGTGGCTCATCATGACATGAGGCCACGACGACGGCGACAAGCATTAGGTAGGTATTACCTACCCACTAAACTTGATTTCTAAAGGACATACCTAGCACGCACATTCAGTAGGTAGGTACCTACCGCTACTGCACATCGCTAAAATAAGTATTCTAATATGGGTTTAACTTTAACCGTTAACTTTGATACGTTTTACAGTGTCTAAATGATGGCTTACCGCGAACTTGAGGCGCACTCGCTTGAAGCTCGATTATTTTGCGTGAGCTGTCTGTTATGTAGGTACCTATCTAATGCCATCGCTAAAATGCATCCACAAAATGAGTTAGCGCGTTCACTGCCTAGCTTCGGGCGTCGTCGTCGCGAGGCATCTCCATTCTCGCGTCGTGTCTTCGCACAGTAGTCCCGAATCGCAAAAAAGCGGACATAGGATTTTATTTTGGAATTTCGTTATTCCGATTTCGCCATTCGATAACTCTACCGAAACTAAGGAACTTTTGACGAGGCCTTACAGTTCAGGAGTTCAAACTACTTTTTTGTATGGGAGGCAACCTTAGCCAAAATGAAATCCTATGTCAGCTTTTTTGCGATTCGGGAGCATCGTGCGTCGTAGATGGTCCGGTCCGTGTCTCAGTGGCAGTCAAAGTGTAGCCCATAATTGAAGACTCATCAACGCACACTTTGTAGTGTGCGTTAGGTATAGGTGTTTGCATAATGTGCAATTGCATAATCCTAAGTTTCAACGTTTTTCCAAAATGTAATCTTCAAATTATAATTTAGTTTGATTTATTCATTACAGGTTTCATTGAGTGCCATGATCTCTCGTAATTCTCGAATAGGAACAAATAATGGTATAGCGGTGCCGGCGCGGCGCGGGCGGCAGCCTGCAGGTGTAGACCTATGAAGTCTTAGATTTAGGATAGAACTAACGCTTACATAAAATAAGTACCTAATGTAAGTTAGTGCCATATTAAAGAGCTTTGTCTATTTTTAAATCGATCGACTTTTATTTAAAAGTAAATACTATCTACGTACCTACCTAAGTTATTATTAGAATCACACAATAGGTAAGCTATTATTAGAATACAGAAAAATTACTGTAAATCTTTAGCACACACCAAATTTACAGTATTTTTACCATAGAAGTGTATTTGAATAATAACAAAGTAGTCCCTAAACAAAATTTATTTCTGAAATTTATATAACTGCTAAGTTTGAATACCTACCTGTGGTGTAAGAAATACTAGATTGTTTTACAAGGGACTAAACCATCCCATTATATACGAGGTTGTTATACTCCCGAGCGTAGCGAGGGAGGATGACAAGACCGAGTTATAATGGGTGGTTTTGGCCCGAGTAAAACACTCTACTTTTCACTTCGATTGCGAGAAAATAAAACAATTCAAAATTAGACAATTTTCAGAAATTTTATTAAAAATAAAATGTGCAGTTAGAGCAATTTTGAATGTTTAGTGATATGTTTTTCCCGGGCAATTTTATTTCGGTTCTCTGTGATTGGGATGTGATAATATTTTGAGTAGATTGTTGTGGAGTAAAACTTGGAGAGACTCGACTCATGCTTGAGTTTCCTGCATTATTAAGATCTGAGTGCGGCTTCAGCTGAGTTGACATATTCATCCAATCCCGCGATGTAGATGCTTGGGGTTCTGTAATGTTTGGTAGAATATTGATTCCTTCCGTAATCCGCTGCGTGACGTGATACTTGTTTTGTATAGAGTCCTCTATATAACCTTCAGCCACTTGATCGGACCTCCATCCACCGTGCCGTTTTATTGTCGTTATATTCGCACCAGAGTCCGCCAACAGAGTCGCGGATGTTCTGCGGAAACAATGGCCCGTGTAGAGTTCCGGATTTGGTAAATTTAGATAAGTGGCAATATCTTTAGGCATGTTACCAAATTTATTTTTGCCTATGACTTGCCTTGTGCATTTACCATTTTGATAATTTAGAAAAAATCTTCTCGTTGAAACATTAGTGGGACGTAACTCCTGATAGATAGGCTTTAACTATATTAACGTATTCTCCACCGATGACAAATTTACGCTCTTTGTTTGTTTTCGTGTTCGGCAGACTCACAGTTTGTAGGTTTGTATCCGTTTCTATGTCTTCTAGCGTTATATTGGCAAGCTCTATTCCTCTGCATGCACCAAAGATTCCATAAATTAAAGCAACCTATTGAACAAAAAAATAAGTGTGTTAATAATCGTAATAACAGGTACATAATTTAGGTATGTAGGTAGGTATCTATTTATTTAGTTTGAATAGAGTACATAAGTAGGTTACCTTTGTTGCCATTATTTTTTATTTGGAGCGTTATTTCGATTTCTTGTGTCGTCAAGACTTTAGAGTTTTGTGCCTTGTATCCAGTGGACAATTTCTTCAGTAAAGCCGTTAAATTTACATATTTTTTAATATTGACGTCGTGTTTCGTTTGTAAGGTCATTCTTAACATTGAATATGTGCTTCAAAGAGTCGACTATTTGAATTTTTTCGATAATTCATCAAAATAAGTGATAAAAACCCCTTCTGTAAAAGAATCCACACGTTTCTCATCTCCCCATTTCATAAAATTTTCGTAACTCTTTAAATATATTCCACGTGATTTTGTCGGCAACAGATTCATAATTATTTCTTTGCCCTTTTCTTCCATTTGCATATTAGCATCTTCAGTATCACTTGATGACATTTTTCACGTTCACAATTTGGAAGTAAAAGTCAGGAAGTTAAACGTAAAAGTTTGTGATTTGGAATGAAGAAAATTCTAGAGATTTAGCGCCAATACCATCTTTTTTTTAAATCTCTATTTAACCCGCAACGAAACAGTTTGCATTCTACCGTGAAGGGAAGAATCAAGCTTCTTAAAACATCACCAAGACAGTTCTATTTTCAAAAAAAAGATTGACGGAGCACCATTAAGTCGAGTTTTTATGTAAGAAAACGAATTCTTTGTACGGGCTGATGATTTTAGACAAAAATTAAAAAGAAAAAATACTTTTTAGCCCGAGGTATTAAACTCAAGTTTTAGGCCCGCTAAGCTACACTATTATGATACACTTTTTGAGCAAGAGAAGTGAAAAATGTATTGTATAGTTGTGTAGCCAACCACAAAAAAAATGACCATAAGACATCATAAGGATTCTAAAACAGCAGCATTAAGTAAAACTACTGAGCTATAGCTACTAATGTGTAAAAGTAGGCGTTACATTACAAAATTGCAAAAGAGAAAAACAATTAATGACCAGAAAAGTATTATATTGTAAAAATAATCATAATAAATGTTCAAATTGGGCTTCTCCTGCCCGCTCTACACCTTTTTATAAAAGATGTTTGTAATGTTGATACCTACCTACTTTCAATGGCATTATTCCCAAGCACAGTTTGTTGCACAGCTCACACAGCTTAGAATTCAACTGAATGAGCGGAGTAGCTAGTAAAGTCAAATTTTAGGGTCGACAGCTATAACTGATAAAAACTAAAAAAAATATCTGTAGCCATAGCTCAGTAATCATGACTCAGGTGCGTTCCACAACTTTACGGCCTGGATGGAAAAGGATTTGCTATAGAAGTGGTTCGGTGGAGAGGCATGTTTAATACCAAGTTTTCTGAGGAGCGAAGGATACGAGAAGGATGGGGAACAGTGGAGAAACTCAAAACGCTCCTTTAAATATAATGGAGTGAGAGGGTTGAAGAGTATGTTATAAAGAAGATAAACTATATGCGAATCCCGGCGAAAACGAACAGGAAGCCACTTGAGTTTTGTCCGGAACTCCGAAATATGATCATATTTGTAAAGCCCAAAAATAAACCGTATACAGACGTTTTGGAGTCGTTCAAGTTTATTCAACTGATCTTCAGTGAGGTCAAGGTAGCAGACGTCTGCATAATCAAGGATAGGAAGCATTAAAGATTGAGCGAGCACAATTTTAGAGCTGTGTGAACCTGGCAACCGACTTTAAGATATTCAAGTTTTTTTGATCCTATTCGATTGTACCGCGTTTGTACCCCATTGTACCGGCAAAATTTTCGTTTGTACCCTAAGGGGGTAAAAGTTATGGGGAGGGGGTGTTTCTCAATAGTCGATTTTGACCTACCTTAGTAAAATGAGTAATTAGATTAGAAAATTAAATGTTATGTGGTACAAACGCACAGTTTTAGTAGAATTTGAAACTGAGAACGTTCTTAACGTATAAAAACACGTTTTCAGGCCAAAAAAAAGAAATATGGTGATTTAAATCTGTAACTTTCCTCAAAATTACAATGTTTTGTAAATAGTCAATTTTTTTTAAAGTTAATCTTATAAAAAGCTCTAATAAGCTACTCATACATTTTAAACATAAATTAAATAAAAGAATTCCAGTCAAATCTGAAAGATTCTATGGGTAAAAAATTAAAAACTAAGACATAAAACTAAAACATATTCAAACAATGACGATTTTCGGAATCAGACACGGTTTCCTCAGAAAATTATAGCTAAGGTTCTAGACATAGGTTATGATAGGTCTTGAGACAAACATCATGGTTTCATTAAAATCTACAGGGAACAAACGGGTACAAACGTCAAACTTTGACTTGTATCTCTAATATTGAGCAAAAAACACGATTTTCAGAGTGACCAAGTTACTTCAAGAAATCATGTGCGAGCTTCTTGAAAAGTACTTTTACTGAGAGTCCTTGAATCAAACAATATAGATAAGGCCAAATCTACAGGGTACAAACGGGTACAAACGTCAAACTTTGACTTGTAACTCTAATATCGAGCAGAAACACGATTTTCAGAGAGTGACCAAGTTTCTTCAGTAAATCATGGGCGAGGTTCTTGAAAAGTAATTATTATGATAGCTCTTGAATCAAGCAACATAGATAAGGCCAAATCTACAGGGTACAAACGTCAAACTTTGCCTTGAATCTCTAATATCGAGCAAAAACACGATTTTCAGAGAGTGACCAAGTTACTTCAAGAAATCATGGGCGAGGTTCTTGAAAAGTAATTATTATGATAGCTCTTAAATCAAGCAACATAGAAAAGGCCAAATCTACAGGGTACAAATGGATACAAACGTCAAACTTTGACTACTTATTTGACCTATCTGTATTGCTTGATTCAAGAGCTATCATATTAATTACTTTTCAAGAACCTCGCTCATGATTTCCTGAAGAAACTTGGTCACTCTCTGAAAATCGTGTTTTTTGCTCAATATTAGAGATTCAAGGCAAAGTTTGACGTTTGTACCCGTTCTTACCCTAAAGATTTGGCCTTATTTATATTGCTTGATTCAAGAACTGTCAGTAAAAGTACTTTTCAAGAACCTTGCCTATGTTTTCTTGAGGTAACTTGGTCACTCTCTGAAAATCGTGTTTTTGCTCGATATTAGAGATTCAAGGCAAAGTTTGACGTTTGTACCCGTTTGTACCCTAAAGATTTGACCTTATCTGTATTCCTTGATTTAAGAGCTATCATATTAATTACTTTTCTAGAACCTCGCCCATGATTTTCTGAAGAAACTTGGTCACTCTCTGAAAATCGTGTTTTTTGCTCAATTTTGAAGTTACAAGGCAAAGTTTGACGTTTGTACCCGTTTGTACCCTAAAGATTTGACCTTTTCCGTATTGTTTTATTTAAGAGCTATCATATAAAGTACTTTTCAAGAACCTCGCCCATGATTTCCTGAAGAAACTTGGCCACTCTCTGAAAATTGTGTTTTTTCCTCAATATTATAGTTACAAGTCAAAGTTTGACGTTTTTACCCGTTTGTACCCTGTAGATTTGGCCTTATCTATGTTGCTTGATTCAAGCGCTATCATACTAATTACTTTTCAAGAACCTCGCCCATGATTTCCTGAAGAAACTTGGTCACTCTCTGAAAATCATGATTTGAAGTTACAAGTCAAAGTTTGACGTTTGTACCCGTTTGTTCCCTGTAGATTTTAATGAAACTATGTTGTTTGTCTCAAGACCTATCATAACCTATGTCTATCCAGAACCTTAGCTATAATTTTCTGAGGAAACCGTGTCTTATTCCGAAAATCGTCATTGTTTGAATATGTTTTAGTTTTTAATTTTTTACCCATAGAATCTTTCAGATTTGACTGGAATTATTTTATTTAATTTATGTTCAAAGTGTATGAGTAGCTTATTAGAGCCTTTTATAAGATTTTCTTTAAAAAAATGATTATTTACAAAACATTGTAATTTTGAGGAAAGTTTCAGATTTAAATCACCATATTTCTTTTTTTTCAGCCTGAAAACGTGTTTTTATACGTTAAGAACGTTCTCAGTTTCAAATTCTAACTAAAACTGTGCTTTTGTGCCACATAACATTTAATTTTCAAGTCTAATTACTCATTTTACTAAGGTAGGTCAAAATCGAATATTGAAAAACACCCCCTCCCCATAACTTTTACCCCCATAGGGTACAAACGAAAATTTTGCCGGTACAATCGGGTACACACGCGGTACAATCGAATAGGATCAAAAAAACTTGAATATCTTAAAGTCCGTTGCCAGGTTCACACAGCTCAATTTTAGTAGCAATAGGTAGAAAATTCCGAGGTTTTCTCAACGAGGCGGCGGAGGCAAAAATCTTACGGCTCACAGCACCATTTGCGGGGCCCAAGTCTTGTCGTAATGTATTAAAATTCCTAAATTTTTAAATCTACTGCTAAAAATGACGTCGACTTCCAATGTTCTAAAGTGTAATAATTGCAATCTCGTGGTAAATGAGCTGCTACAAATCCGTACCAGTCTGTCCGAATCAATAACTTCATGCTTATTTTGCACAAAAGTAGCAAAATAAGCATGAAGTTATTGATTCGGACAGACTGGTACGGATTTGTGGATCGGCTTTCTCAATGGATGACATCGAAACAGCTAAGTCACTTTTGTTCGAATCAATATCCAGCAAGGAAATTCGCAAAATCAAGCGCAAAAACATTTATGAGAAATCAAATAAAGACATATTTGATATTTTACAAGTCTTCAAGTCTTTGTGTTCCGAGAAAATCCCTATTTTTGTGGCTCGAGATTTGAACAATCTACCGGCAATAACTTTTGATCACGTAGATGTCAGCCGACTTTTGAAAGATTTGCTTGTTTTGAAAAACGAAATCAAGCTAATTAAGACTCAATATGTAACATCAGAACTACTATCCCTAATGAGAGAGGTTGTCTCGAGACAGACTGCCGCAAGTTGGACGGGTGTTACTCCTGAGAATGATAGCGTAAGCGAAATAAATGTTTCGAAGAATTCCATTATTTGAAATAACTTGTAACTTATCGTTATTAAAGTCTCTGACTATTGCGGTTAGGGAATTAAATAATGGAATAGTTTGGGGAGAAAGAGACGGAGAGCAAATTGACATTATGTAATGATAAATTAATGTTAATCGATATTCAGAACTTTCAGCTGACAGTTGTGATACCATTGGTGCATTCCGAATTACAATTACTAACATTAATTCGGAACACTTATAAGCGCGCTCACGGTCACGTGTCGTGTCGTGGTGTCAATGTCAATATCTCATTGCAATACAAAAAGAGAGCATCTTAGTTATTCTCCGACCGTTGATTTGGTCTTCTATATTTATTTCCATTTCTTTGTAAAGATTTGCAAACGAACGTTTTGTTGAAAAAACCCAAAGAAAAAACCGTTAGTAAATAAACCCAATTGTCAGATTTGACAGCACGCTCACAGAGATTTCAGTTTGTAGCATGGTCGTTGATATCGCAAAATGGCGCATGTAATGATGTCATCTATGACGTCACACGGGACAACGTTGTCGCGCTCACGATAATACGGAACGCATGTGAGCGCGATGATATTGATTTTAGCGTAATTCGGAATTCACCGCATGTAATATATAGCATCTAAAAACAGTACCGACTTGTACGGCATATCATCAAATCTGCTTAAAACTATCGCGGGATCGATCGCCATAGTCATCGCCCACCTGTTTAACGTTTGTATTCGTGCGGGAATATACCCCGAGCCTCTCAAAAGGTTAAAAATATCCCCTCTTTACAAAGGAAAAGGAAAGAAATCTGAAATAAAGTCGGTAAGACTTTATTTCAGATTTCTTTCCTTACCAGAGAAATCGGCCGGTAAGGCCGATTTCTCTGGTTCCTGCCCTCAGCAAGATCTTTGAGGTCGGACTCAATAAAAGATTGCTATCTTTTATCGGAGAACGAGACATTATGTCGGACAGACAGTACGCGTATAGAGCCGGGCGCGGCACCATAGACCTAGTGAGAGAGGTGGTATGGCGCGTGCTGTGCGCGCGCGAAGATGGTCAATGTGTAGCGCTGCTATGCTGTGACCTATCGCGCGCATTCGATACCGCCAACCACCACCTCATCTCCGACAAACTCAATTTCTACGGAATAAGGGGCCCGACTCTATCCTTGCTAGGCTCCTTCATGTCCAACCGCACGCAGACCATAGTAGGTGATCATGGCCGTTTGAAGTCAGCGGAGTTGATGAACACCATAGGGGTCCCCCAAGGCTCATGCCTTTCAAACACGTTGTTCAGCCTTCTGTTGAACGACCTCCCTAAAGCCGTCAACGGAGCGCAAGCATATATGTACGCCGATGACGTAGCCGTCATTGTGACTGCGCCGAACACGCCCGAACTGGAGGTAAGGCTGTACAACATAGGGCAGAGCTTAGAGCGGTGTTCCGATCGAATGGTCTAGCACTGAACAGATAAAAAACCTGCTACATGACTTTCCGTCTGAACGGCACACCCAGGCAACTGCTCGCAGTGACCGCTGGAAACACCACCCTACAGATGGTTGAATCCACAAAACTACTAGGTTTCCAAATAGATAGTGGTCTCATATGGGAGAACCACATAGAAGACCTCTGCTCTAGACTAGGCCGCATATGCTTCGCACTGCGCCGCCTCGCCGCGACCGCTACCCGCAGCGTGGTGCTGGCGTGCTACCACGCGACGATACACAGCACCATCACATACGTCGTGGAGCTTTGGGCGCGCGCTGCTGACGTAGACAGAGTCTTCGTCATGCAGAAGCGCACTGTGCGCCCCATCGTTGGCGTGCCAGACGACGTGTCGTGCCGCGAATATTTTAAACAATTAGGGATAATGACGCTCGCTTGCGAACTAATCCACCAGGTGGCGATGTTCACTCACAAAAACATTGATGTTTTCAAACGTAAAGGTCTCTCCGCAGCAATAAACTAGCACATATTTTAGTCGCACCAACTCATAAACTGTGTAAATCGGAGAGGTCCGTGTACGTCATGGGTCCTTCTGTATATAACAGGCTGCCGGACACAGTCCGAGGGGATGCAATCTCCACGACGGCCTTTAAATCGAGGTTACGCAAATGGCTCCTGGAAAACTCGTTCTATACGATTAACGAGTTCTACGCATTGCCAGTTTGTTAATAATAATTTTGAAATGTACAAGTAACAAGTAATTAATTTTTATTATGTTATATGTAATACTTTTTATTCTTTATTAATTATGATATAAAATAATGTTATTTAAAAATAACCTACTATTGTACTTAAGTACCCGACTTATAACCCAGTGTTATCAATAAATATATTGTATTGTATTGTCACAAAGTTGAACATAGGGCTGTTATTGACGAGTTGTATGTAAATATTGTGACCATTTTGCGTGAAGCTGCTATGACAAGTTCAAACTCGGGAAAAGCTAGGAAGCCTAAGAAAGTGGTGGTGGGATGGAACAAATATGTACGAAATAGTCATGAGGTTGCGCGGCGTGCTTTTCATACTATGAAAATACATGACGATATGTCGGAATCAAGGCGAGCTTTTAAGTCAAAGCTCAAGTGGTGTCAGAGTAATGCTGAACAAATCAGAATGGATATACTGGCATCACACCACGCAAATAAAAATTTCATAGACGTTTGGAAAGCGACGAAAAAGTTTAACCCGAGACCTAATGTTCCCCTTTGCGTCGATGGTAAGACAGAGCCCTCAGCTATCGCTAACATGTTCAGCGGGCATTTTCGCGTGGAGCCCTCGCGCCTGACAGGAACACTACCGCCAACGCCGCCGCCGGTGCTTCATACAGAGAACGTTTCGTCTTCTGCTCCTCTAAGTTTTTCGGCTAAAGAGGTTGCAGATGTTCTTAAAAACATGACAAGAGGAAAATCCCTAGGACATGATGGTCTCAGTGTGGAGCACCTGCAGCACGCAGGCGTACACCTGCCACGAGTCTTGGCAATGTTTTACACTCTCTGTGTCAGACACTCATATATGCCAAGCGAGTGTATGAAAAGTTTTTGTACCAATTTCTTTTTTCAAAAAGAAAACTGGTGACTCATCTGATAGGAGCAACTATATGCCCATATCGCTAGCTACATCTGTGGCGAAAGTGAGAGAGGTCCAGAAAACATGCGTAAACTGGAGTCTTTCGGTCAGTATAGTAGTGGACTGTCTGCTTCAGACACAGAATTGCTGTTTTCGTAGACAGGCCAGGCCTGAACCCGAATTGGGCGTCGTTCAGGTTTAAATGCCTACTCAATATGCGATCGAGCAGACTATCAAACATTGCAGAGATACAGGTGAAGATGAAAGAGAATTAAGAAAGTTATACAAAACAAAAATATATATACAGGTAGGTACTGAATATATGATATAGAAACTTGAACATTTTAAAAGAAGAGATAAAATTACCATAAATTACATAGATGTAATGTAATATACAATTATATGTATGTAAGTACCTATAGTATGGTATGTGCTAGGTGCAAAATTTAGCTGATATCAAAACATTTTTGTGTGTGAGTGTGCTTGGCGCTCCTGAGAACACCGGTCTCTTAAGAGTCTGGGCAACAGGAGCTACCAGGGTGTGTGTGTACGTGTGTGTTTGGCGCTCCTGAGAACACCGGTCTCTTAAGAGTCCGGGCAACAGGAGCTACCAGGGTGTGTGTGTGTGTGTGTTTGGCGCTCCTGAGAACACCGGCCTCTTGTCCGGGCAACAGGAGCTACCAGGGTGTGTGTGTACGTGTGTGTTTGGCGCTCCTGAGAACACCGGCCTCTTGTCCGGACAACAGGAGCGGCTAGGGTGTGTGTATGTATGTATGTGAGATGCGTGTTATTGTATTAAAAATTAGTAATGGTTAATAGATCCTCATTAGAAATTAAAGTTTTGTATAAAAATATATCAAGCATTTATAAATGTACCTTGTGTTTGAAACAAAATTTCACAAAGTTTCTTTTTGTATTTAGGTAGAGGTTCCGTTATGTCTAAGTCCTATCTTTTAGAAATTGTATTATAGTGCCTACAGAGTCTTGACAGGGAAGAATGCTTTCCTAAGTTTGTGTTAGAGAAGGAGGTGGAAAATAGGTTGTGGGCGCTTTTCATGGGTAAACGAGATGGGGAGTTTATACTAAGGTTACCAACTAGTTCGGAGCAGACTATATGGCCGTTCATGAGCTTGTGTAAAAATACTAAGTCTAATATTGTTCCCCTAGTGGAAAGCAAATTGATTCCATAGTTTTCCAACCTTTTTCTGTAGCTATTAAATTTTTTAGCCTGATTGTCACCATATGAGACGTGATACAAAAAACGCCTCTGAACGCTTTCAATTCTTTTGGAATATATTTCATAATTGGGATTCTAAATGAGACTACAGTATTCTAGTATAGGTCTGACCAAGGTGTTAAAAAGTTTAATTTTGGTCGATGCTTTTTAAAATTTTTTGCTATTTCTTATTATGAAACCCAGAGTTTTGAAACATTTAGAGGTAGTTTTTAGTACGTGACTGTCAAATTTTTGAGAGGAGTCAAAAATTACGCCTAGGTCACGAATTTCGTTCACTGTTAATAATTTAGAATCAATAAGAGAGTATATGGTGCTATTGGAAGTTTTATTGCGACTGAAGTGGATGTGGAAGCATTTATTTACATTAAGTGGCATTGTTCGATACATCGATCACGTAGGGAAATTAGCAGCATCAGCAGTATGACATAAGTAGGTTACTCGTGCCGCGAGCGCGGACCGGGCGCCTACGGAGGTCAGTGCATCAGCAGCAATCATACAAACCGCACTCATAAATAGCATAATTAGTCGTAGTTTTATACAATATAGCTTTTGTACTATAACTCGACTTTTATATCAGCAACCCGGGAAGAGCTAGCCGCGATTCCTACAGGCATACTATTATTTCTAGACGAGGAGGATAGCCTATTTAAATTGTTTTGAAGAGCTATGGTATCATTATGTGTTTGGATTGGTTTTATTATCTTCATGTCATCTGCGTATAAATATAGTCTAGAGTTGTGGAAGCATGTAGTGATGTCGTTTATAAAAGCATTGAATAAGATTGGTCCCAAGTGAGAGCCTTGTGGGACCCCAGAGCTAGCACAAAATGATTGGGACTGATAGCCACTGATTTTCACCTTGAGTTGCCTGTTGTGGAGGTATGAGGAGATCCACTTGTGGAAACTACCAGATACACCTAGTCTAGACAGCTTCTGCAGAAGAATAATGTGATCGATTTTGTCAAACGCTTTACTAAAATCTGTAAAAATAGCATCTACGGGAGTTCTACTGTCTACTGATTCGGTAAGTTCTGAGGCGTAACAAACTAAGTTGGTAGCTGTAGAACGTGACTTCATAGCCATGTTTTGATTCAGTAATAATTGGTTTGAAATGCCAATATAGATTATGGGTGACTAGTTTTTCGAAGACTTTACCAAAGACTGAGAATATATAAATGGGTCTGTAGTTAACAAAGTTATTCTTTTCGCCTGATTAAAAAAATGGAACTATTTTAGCCTCCTTCCATAAAATGAAAGTAACCATTTTCTAAAGATGAGTTTTAGATAGAGATGAGTCCGGTATTCAATAACTAACTCAGTACCTGTTAGCATGGTCCTAAAATATCTAACGCTATTGTAAAATCCGCATACCGCTAGGGAATAACTGTGCAAAGCGAGCAAGGCGCCTAACCGACGTGAGCCATAACTACCCAACGCTTCAATACCTATACTTACCTAACTATCATCTACGCATAGGTACTAGCGGACCGTTCACCCGTAAAGTTATGTAGCTGAAACAGGTATTTGGTATTTTTAACCAAATCGGTTATATATTGGGTAGAAATCGACAGGTATAGAGTATTGTAACGTTATTGGGTATCAGTTGTTACTAGCGGTATTGAAACAAAATACCCAACTACTAACCGGTAGCCAAAATATCCAATAACTCCCATCCTTAGTTTTAGATGGTGTACAGTGGTGTAGAGAGAGAAGATGCGCATTTTCTTATGAATATCGGCGGTATTTCGTCGCTCCCAGCTCCTTTCTTATCGTCAAGATGTTTTAGTCCTTTTTCGGGCCGTACTAGAGCTTCATAAAGTCTTATTTTAGAGGTTTAGAGGATTTAAAGTATTTACAATTCCTTATAACGAAACCAAGTAGGTACCTTAAAGCTTTTATTTACAATATTTAAGATATCCCAGGCGGCACACAAGTCAGATAACTGCCCAAAAAATTTACTTTATGCAGAGTAAAGCTTTATTATACGTGTATAGAAGCTGTGTGTATTGCCAAGTTCTGTATTAAAGTGTTTTTTGCTATAATAATGCTATTATACTATAAAAACTTTCGTAGTTTGATAAATTAAAATAATAGCGTCGCGGCGCACACGACGCTGAACGAGCGCGACGCGAACCGCACTCACCCTGAAGAAGTCCCTCGTTAAAGGATGAAACGTTGGTGTTCTTCCAACACAAACTAGGTTCGTAGTTAACCCGCTTACATTCATAATGAATAATGCTATTAGTTGAATTAGTTCTGTAATTTGCCGATTTTATTTCTTAAAGCTGAATTGTCATTTTAAACAAACCTGTTACTCAAAACTGTGTTGCCTTTTGTATAACTGGTATAAAATTCCATTAATAAGCATGATACTGGATAATTTATGATCTGTTCCCTTTTAGCTGTATTACACACCATGTCTGTACCGTTATTCAGTTGCTGTATAAAGTAGGTGTTGTTACTGTTATGAAGCATATAGTAACTTAAAAGAAGTTAGGATAGCTGTTATAAATACTTTATACGGCTTTAAGTACGAAACTCGACCACTTTTAACCAGGGAACATAATAAGTGGGCACATAGGGTTTGTTATGCAGACATAAAATGAGAAGCCGCTGTGCAAGCAGATTTTATTCAGAATGAGCGTCGCCATAATGAATAACATAACATATTTAGAATGGTATGGAATTTACACTCAAATACTCAAATTTAAAAACGAAATCGGTATAATATGCTTGTAAAAGTATTACAATATTATGTTTTAACCCTTAAACTACATAAAACATAAAAAATATTTCACTCGTAAAAACAAACAATTACACAAAATGTTGTTTATTTCTCAAAAACACGGCTTATCAGGGAGCGCGTGAAAATTTTACACGAAATGTATATATAAATACACGGTAAAGATGCATGCGCACCTACAATTGCTTTCTTTATGCAATAAATAAGGGTATTATTATTTTACTTATCAATAGGTACAATTAAATATGGCCTTCATGTCACGCAGTCACCATATACAAACATTCTTGATAATATATGTAACTAAAATAAGCTAAACGCTGTGTATCATCTGAATATCGAGCTTTGAAGAACTTAAGCATAAAGTTCATTCATCATTCATTCATCATCTGGCTAACATAGCTGTAATACTTGTATAAAAGAACAAAATGCTTTTATCCAGAATATACTCAGCTTGTCGTACAATTATTCAAAACTTATTCATCTGTTACGTTGCTATTGGGCCGTGGGGTCGCGGCGTACGAATATCGACCCCTCCAACTCAACCCGTGGATGTCGTAAAAGCCGACTAAGGGAACCTACCAGAGGAAGGGCAGCAGCTTCCGACAGAGTATTTTTAAACACCAGCACTGCGATCACCAATCCGCCTGCCAAGCGTGGTGATTATGGCAAATCCCCCCCTACATGGGAGACCATCCACTCGATGGAGCGACGACATCGTAGCGGTCGCAGGGAGTTGATGGATGGAGGCGGCTCAGGACCGCTATTTGTGGCGTCGTACGGGGGAGGCCTATGTCCAGCAGTGGACGTGTATGGGCTGATGATGATGATGATGTTGCTATTACACGGCTATTAGCATTATAATTTTGTGCCCAAATTGCTTGAATAACGTCTGAGTAAGCGCTAAATCAGCTAATAACGGTAGTCTTATTCAGCTATTCGTTTTCTAAGTCTGCTGTTAAACAAAACTTACTCAGAAGGTTTGTGCTGGCTGGGATGTGTATCAAATTTTAATTGAGGGTCTACTAATACTCCTAGATCCCTTATCACATATCTTATCTATCTATACTTTTAATAAAACTGGAACAGGTCCAATTCTGTACATTAAAGATCTTTTGAAAATTTTTTTTGGAGTGCACTCTCTATTATCGATACTGATGCCAAAAATGATTTTTTTTTCATCATGTCTGTCTGTCTGTATCTTGGCCGCGCATAGCTCCGAAACTACTGAATGTATTGAAATGAAACTTTGTAGGATTTGAGTTCATACTACGAGGAAGGACATAGGATACTTTTTATCCCGGATTTCAATAGGGTCCCCTTGGGAGAGGGGATGAAAGTAAAATTTGTTGGCTGCGCATAGCGTCGGAACTACTGAATGTATTCAAATGAAACTTGGCAGGATTTGAGTTCATACTATGATGGAGGACATGGATACCTTTTATCCCGGATTTCAATAGGGTCCCTTGGGAGAGGGGATGAAAGTAAAATTTCTTGGCTGCGCATAGCGCCGAAACTACTGAAGGTATTCAAATGAAATTTAGCATGATTTAAGTTCATATTACAAGAAAGGGCATAAATACTTTTTATCCCGGAATTCAGAAGTGTTCCCTTATGAGACAGGATGGAAGTGAAATTTTGTGCGTTGCAGGATGACGCGCGGGGCAAGGGCGGTAGAGAGCGATAGCCCCCCACTGTGGGGGCACTGGCAGTGGGGCCCCAGGCAGTGGGGGCCCCAGAAGTGGGGGCCCCAGAAGTGGGGACCCTAGCAGTGGGGCCCCTCACGCAAGCGGACCCTCCCAGTAGCCCCCGCAGTGGGGCCCCCACATTGCCCCGCAATGGGACCTCAGTAGGCCCCCACAGTGGAGGGCACCGGCAGCGGGGGCCCCCGGCAGTTTGCTCCCGCAGTGGGCCCCCCACATTGCCCCGCAGTACAGGAGAGTACGAGGTACAGGACTCCCAGTAGCCCCCCGTAGTGGCCTCCCCGTAGTGGCCCCCCCGTAGTAGAGTAAAATTTCTTGGCTGCGCATAGCGCTGAAACTACTTAATGTATTCAAACGAAACTTGGCATGAGTTAAGTTCATACTACGAAGAAGGTCATGTAATACTTTTTATCAGTTATATTATATCTTTTAAGAAGTGACATTTCTCGGCCTAAAATAGCGCAAAAACTACTGAATGGATTCGAATGATACTTAGCATGATTTGAGTTCATACTACGAGGAAGGACATAAAATACGAGTCCATACCCCAAAGCCAACAAAATGATTACAAAATGTTATTAGTGCCGATAAACGACCTACAGGACAGCATCCGGTTGGTACAAAGCTCTTGCTACTGATGATGTTATTTTTTACTGAGACTTATTTCGCCGTCCCCGGAGAATAAAATGGTAATCGCCATTACCTTAGTTTTAGTGTTTTGTCATTTTTGAGATCTGTGGGTGTTAATACATCTGCTCTATTTTTTTCGTAACTCTATTAGCAATATTCGCGGAGTTATAAAAAATTACAATACTATTCGCAAAGATGTAAATCGTTAGATAGGCCCTTACCGTAGTGAGACCGCGCCGTTTTGTGTGCCAGGCGAAATGAGTTCGCTCATTCATTTGGAATCAGTGTACATCTAAACACGGTGCTAGCTGGACCTGTTTAACTTTGGCATTTTTTGTTGAAAAGTGTCTTAAAATGCCATCGCGTGCATTTCGCAAATGCAACAATAAATTGTTAAAATACAAATAAATCCAAAGGCGTAACATTTCACTCTTAGGATTGCGATATAATTAAATAACTATTATTTTTCCTTCCGCTACTGTAGCGTTGCGACCGGACTATAAACAAAGTAAAACTACCAGCTAATCTGTGGTACACAGACTTAGACGTGCGACCCGACCTTAAATTTGCCGGCGGCGGCACGCCGACCTCCACGGTCAGCGTGGCGGCGACGCCGCGCCGCCGTGGTTTGATTTTTTGTCTGTTATGTAGGTATTTAAAATTAAATAGTAGTTAGCCCCTAACCGTAACGTCGTGACTGTTTTAGTTTGAATCGTCTGTTTCGAGTTTTTTGTTTATATCTTTATTCATTAAAGAGGGTTTGATCAGAGTGATCATGTCACCCTCATAGTTTACAATAAATTTACTGTCCCGGAGTATCAATAAACCATTTAAAAATGGGTTTCTAATTGTTTTTTTTGCTTTCTCCTGGATGAACGGTCAAAGAGGTTCGCTAAGTTTGTTGTAGAAAGCGATGTATGAATTCATATTTCAAATTAAAAAAAAAATACAGCTCTATCTAGGCTACAAGAGCTTTCATTTGATAGGTCGGTATTTAGTTTAAGGTACACAGTAATAACTAAGGATAGGAGTTATTGGATATTTTGGCTACCGATTATTAGTTGGGTATTTTGTTTCAATTCCGCTAGTACCAACTGGTACCCAATAACGTTACAATACTCTATACCTCTCCTGATTTCTACCCAATATATTTCTAACCGATTTGGTTAGAAATATCAAATACTTGTTGCAGCTACATAACTTTACGGGTGAACGATCCGCTTGTACCTATGCGTAGATGATAGTTAGGTAAGTATAGGTATTGAAGCGTTGGGTAGTTATGGCTCACGGTCGGTTAGGCGCGATGCTCGCTTTGCACAGTTATTCCCTAGCGGTATGTGGATTTTACAATAGCATTATATATTCTAGGACCATGCTAACAGGTACTGAGTTAGTTATTGAATACCGGACTCATCTCTAGTAATAACAGCGAAAGGAGCGAGCGTTTTTTCGAGACTATCCACTGCCGCGCCGCCGCTGCCCCATGTGTAGTCGATCAGTCAGCGCGCCGACCAGCGACAGACTGTATAGATAATCTGTTTTATCAAAACTCTCTAAGAAACATAGCAGTGGTGCGCTGAAGATTTCTACTTCTTCTAGCAACCGCAATCACAGAAAACCTTGAAGGAGACTACATTATTAAGTACTGGAGGGATAAATGATATGTTTATTGGAGAGTTTTGAACAGATTCTCCGGTCTGGTCGACCAGCAGGTCGTCGCACCGACGCGACTGATAGAGACGGCGGCGGCGGCGTGAGAAAACAGCGGCGCGTGCCGGCGCGGCGCGCACGTCTACATACTTCAAAGACAATGCCACAATTTTTGGTGTCAGGGCATATCTAACGATTTACATCTTTGATCAAAGTCATATTTGTATTTTAGTATTGATGGCTGTGAATGGGAGACTTACTTACCTTTTTTTATAGTAAACTGTACTTAAACATACAGATAACATACCAAATAACGTGTAAAATGTCATTAGACGGTCTTGCCTCCAATAGCACGGAAAGACCGTCTACACGCCGAGTTTTAAAAAATTATTTATATTTATAAGAATGTCTATGATATAATGCAATCCTTAAAAAACAAAATTGTCGTTGAAAATGTGTTTCACATGGAATTCTAAAAATCGGCCTAGAACTTACCAATTTCTTTTTTATTCATTTTTTTTATATTTTTCAATAAAGTATGCCGATCTTACCCGAATTGACCTTACACTGATTCCAAATGAGTGAGCGATCTCATTTCGCGTGGCACACAAAACGGCGCGGTCTCACTACGGTAAGGGCGTGTGCGTTACCCCAGCAGAAAAGTTTCTTCTAGAATGAAGTGAGTTCCACAAATAATTAGTGCGTTCTACGCTGTAAATGTGCGTCAAGTGAAAAAATTTGTGCATGTTCACGTTTTGGAATAAAACGCAAAATTCGTTTCCTGCTGGGGTAACGTTTTTCCAGCAGGAAGATTCTAAACGAATGACCCTAGACAAATTTGACTTATATGGGCAGATAGCTTATATTTGTGTATAAACGAGGGTCGAAAAATAAAATTTGTGCGTCTTAAGGTTTTTGAGATATTCAATTTCCTGCTAACGTTTTGCAAAAGCTTGTTTCTCGGAAACCATTGAATGTGCATCTACAAAACATACATACACTAGTAGCTTATGATTAGTGCTTATTTATGAAATAGTAAAATTTTCAAAAATATGTACAGTTTTTATGGAATCTTGTTTTTCTTTGAAACCTTAAAAAAATTCTAGCTCTTTAATTTACATCTTGGATGGCGATTGATTTTCAGTAATTTCTGATATTTGTAATATCTCGTTTTTGGCATACCTTACGCGTGTTCTATTATAACATTCTAAATACATAAAAAATAAGCTTTTCGTAAAGCTGACAATCAACAGTCTACGTCCAGTATTTAAGAATTAATCAATAAAAACATGTTTTTGATTTTTCCTGAAAAGTTGTGTTTTTGCAGTTACAATTATATTCTCCGGGGACGGCGATTTGTTGCGCCGACTCCAAATCTACATAGGTAGTATCGGTGATCGAAGGCTAGGTACATAAGGTTAAAACAAAAAAAACATCCAGCTTTAAATAGGTAGGTATTTACTAACCTAAACCTAGAAATATATGTAGTATTTTACCTAGCTAGATTTGATTAGATATCTAGGAGGATACCTAATCAAGTAATTTATTGTGTATACATATAAAAACTAGAAACTCCTCCTCGGTAAAATGCGAGCATCGCGTGTTGGTCATCCATGTTTGGTCATTCGCACAAGTACCTACCTACCTAATGCAAGTAACGCGCGGTGTGCAATCATTCGAGCGAAAAGTACAGTAAATCACGGTGGAGCTCGTAAGATGCATACCTGTATGTACCTATGTTCATAATTTAACTGTTAATTTAAATTAAGTAGGGTAATGACTGCGGGCGGGGTTCCTCGCGGCCGTGACTCCGGACGGCGGAGAGCGGCCTCACACCGCGTCCTCGCTGAGCGGCCCACACGTCCCGGAGCGGCCCACACGTCCCGGAGCGCCGCCGCCGCGAGTCGCGGACACTCCGCGCAGTCGAGCGACCACCCGTGTCGGACACACACGATGAAATCTTGCGCTATGTATAAAATCACCTACGTCACCAAAAAGAAACAGGTAGGTGCGTGCCGGTTCACCGTCTCTATGGGCGAGTATCAGGAGCATGCATGGGCCGCAGCGCCTGCGCTGCGGCGCGCGTCAGCGGGAAGGCGCGCGCGCCGCACTCGCCGCGATAGTCGTCGGCGTTCAGCGAGTAGACCATGGCCCCACGCAGGCGGCGCGCGCGCACGAAGGCCGCTTTGTCGGCCACGCTGCGCGGGCTCTCGTGCGAGACCCACTCGGCGGCGCGCGACAAGTAGGGCGCGTGGGCCTGCGCGTCCCAGTGCACGCGGGCGGCAGGCGCGCGCGCCGCCGCGCACACAGCAGGATAGTTGGCGAAGCCTCCGCCGCCGCCGATGGCGCCGAAGCCGGACGCAGGGCTGCCTACTGACGTGTTCTCCGGGTTCACCAGCTTGAAGGAGTGTCCGTACGTGGGTATGCCAACCACGATCTTATCCCTGCCCAGACCTTTCGACAGGTACATCTGAACAGTGTAGTTGATGTTGAGAGTGGCCAGAAACAGCTCCTCCGAGGATTTCGCGTATAACGGAGAGTTTAATCCCGTGAAGGGAGTGAACTTTGAATAATAGTGAAAATCATAAGTCATTATGTTCGCAAAGTCTACGTATGTGTTTATTTGGTCCACATCATATGCCACATCCACTATCACCTGGGGAGCGCCTATGGCTACGCTTAAAATGTAGTCCTTTTTCTCCCTCAGGTATTCCATTCTTATTTCGCGGAGCAGCTGCGAGAAGTGTTGTCTTTCTCTAGTCATTAGTCCTAATTTTCGCGAGTGCAGAACCGGAAACTCCCAATCTAAATCGATTCCATCGAGGCTTAAACTTTTAAGAATTGACTTGACCGACTTAATAAATATTTTTCTGGATGCATGGTCGACAACCATTTCAGAAAAGCCATTCTTTTCACCAGCACCCCCAATGGATAGCAACACTTTCAATGCTGGGTTCTCTTTCTTGAGTGCAACCAGTTCTCGGACCACAGTATACTGGTGGGGTTCCAGATGAACTGTCTTGTTGAGAACCTTTGCGAAGGCGACGTTGAGATGCGTGCAGAGGGTTGGTGGTACGCGCGCCGGTGCTGGACCCGCACCCACGCTGTCGTAGTAGCACACCAGCACGAGCGGCCCCGCGGGCTCTCCCTGGGGGTGGGGGCTCAGTGCGACCACGCACCACGACACTACCACCATGACGAGCAGCCCGCTGGTCCATAGCGCTACTCTTCCAACGCTGTCTTGTTTTATTATAGTAGAATGTTCTTCGTTTTTCACAAGGTCCGTATAAATTATCTTATTTCCTTCCATCAGTTACCTATATAAGCAACAGTACAGATTTATGTAAATAAGTTTACACGCTCAGAATATAACTTTCTGATTGTTCTGCAGACCCTGCTATTACCTTACAATATTTGATACGGTAATGATCGCGGAACAGACCCATTCAATTAATTTGCATCAAAACGAGAAATCCTTTTGGTTCAGAAGTTTTGGTAGGTAGGTAGTTACTGGATTGTGGAACTGAAAAGATTTTAAAAATTGTTCATAAAATGGAACTGTTCGTTTGTTTGAGAATGTGTTCGATAGTGAAGGATAGCTTTCAAAATTAGAAATCTGATCAGACAACTGCAACACACGCACAGAAAGATAAACAAAACAAACAAAAGATCAAGCAAGCAAGTTGGCTCAGGATATTTCGTAGCAGTGCTAGGGATGGGTAAAAAATATCGATATATCAAAATATCGATATTTTTTCTGAAATTAATCGATATAATTAGTCGATATTTTTAAAAGCGATAGTTATATCTATTTTCGATATTTATTTCAGGGTATCAAAATTCATATCAAAATCGATATTCTTTAGTTGTAGACAATTATTTATTTCCAGTTACCGGTGTGTTCATAGAGTAGGGAAGAGGGAGCAAGTCATTTCCGGTCTTATATATCTATGTATCACCATAGTTGTCATGTATCTTTGTCTATCCCAAGGAACCAAGCAATGAGTAAAAGAGATAGCTGGTGTACGTATAGCTATGCTGCACTGTCCATAGAGAAATAAGTAGGTAGAGGTAGCAGAAGTCATTACCAGTCTTTTAACTATGTATCACCATAGTTGTCATGTATCTTTATTTATCCCTCGGAGTCAAGCTATGAGTAAAAGAGATAGCTGGTGTACGTATAGCTATACTGCACTATAATCGTCAATCGTGTCACCTTGGAACTGACTAGTTAGTTCAAAGTTGTGGTAAGAATGATGAACTTTATTGAAATTCTGAGAAATACTACTATAAACTGAACCCTAAAAAAGTGCGTAGCTTTTCTATAAATGTGTATAGTTTTTCGAAACTCTTTTTCGATTGGTAGAACCATGTACATTGAATTAGTGTGGCATACTCGGTTCGCGATTCCGACACGCAAATGGCCAAAATCAGCATCAGCATCAGGTTATGTGTCACTAACACTTGCCTGTTAAATATGGGACGAATCAGGAATGAAATCAGCAATCAATTTTATTTTCCTGATTCGGACCAGTTTTGGCCGAAACTAGTGGGACGAATGCGGAATAACCCGAAAACTAAATTTGATGGTAAGCACATCACTAGCACAGACGCTAAATTTATATCTGCTAATTATTCATGGTTTTGGACATTATTTGTATCCTAGACTCATAGGAACACATGAACTAGATTGTAAAAATGTTGTTACTACAGATTTCTAGTAATAAACATAATTACTTTAACTTTTATACTCAGGAAAAAACTTACGCACGTAATGACAAATCCGGGAATTTTACTCCACCT
Organism: Eupithecia insigniata; assembly: GCA_947859395.1. Lineage (NCBI taxonomy): Eukaryota > Metazoa > Arthropoda > Insecta > Lepidoptera > Geometridae > Eupithecia > Eupithecia insigniata. Next base: position 15,612,286 of record OX402001.1, read on the forward strand.
TTTGTCCTTCTTGAAGGACTGTACACAGCGGAAGCCGACATATTTTCACTTTTTCAACAAAGTTTTAGGTAAAACGCAGTAATTTCTTAGAATTTCAATAAAGTTCATCATTCTTACCACAACTTTGAACTAACTAGTAAGTTCCAAGGTGACACGACTGACACTGACAGTGCAGTATAGCTACACGTACACCAGCTATCTCTTTAGATTCAGATTCATTTATTGGTATAAGAAAATATACATGTCAAACATTTCAATGAAATAGAGTAGGTACACAGTACAAGCATAAATAAAACTAATAATTTAAAAAGAAGAAGGATTAAGAACAGTCAAAAACAAGTAAATTGTATATTAATCTCAATCTCAAAATCAAATCTAAAAACCTCAATATATTAATTATTACTATTATTGTATAGTAATAATTAGTATATTGAGGTAGGGTTTGCCTTTAAACACAAAAACTCTTCCACTGTGTAGAAGGTTTGCTCGATAAGCCACCTTTATAAATAAAGATACATGACAACTATGGTGATACATAGTTAAAAGACCGGAAATGACTTATGCTACCTCTACCTACTTATTTCTCTATGGTAACAACAGTAATTCTTTAATTGTGTGCTTGTTTTGTGTTGGGTACAGCTTTTACTTGCGTGTGCGTTTATAGGGACGCTTAATTTTTCTGCATTAGTGTGCGTGATTATGTAAATCGATGTGAAATGTAAATGTGTGCTGTACCGTGCTGTACGGGTCAACCCGCACATTATGCAATAACTATGTATCAAGCTGTGTGCGGCACAGCGTTTTAGCAATGATCAGCATTTTATGTACTATATATCAATAAATTCAGTCTGCAAACAATCTCCGTGTCGTTCGGTCATTTACTCCCATCTTAGGTTCTATCAAATATCAAATCAATCAATATCAAGGTACAGGTTAAATAGGCCTGTACACGTGCTACCTCGCCTCCCGCGAAAATTGGCAGAATCATTTTAGTACTAAACTAAATGTAGCGCTTGGCAACTCCCTTCTAAATCCTCTAAGACCACAGAGTACTTTTTTATGAACTCACGACTTCTCTAAAAAGAAGTTGAAGTTTCAAAGATGGATTGGATTGGTTATTTATTTTGTTTTGTTTTGCTTCCTAAGACTAAGATCAAGGAACTTAATTTTAGGCTGATACTGATAAATGTTTAAGCTTGAGATTAGATTCGTGTATGTGTAGGTATCGATCGTTCTTGTTAGGTAGTTTAATTTAATAAAATAGCGCATATTCTTTGGTGATCGCAAATCGTCCCTCCCCTCGGCTTGAAACCCAACCATGGAACGTCCATCCTTGGATCAGTACGAGGAGCAGCTGTATTCGATGTTCAAATCGTTTGACGTAAGCAACGAGGAAGCCCTCGACGAGGACGCTGTTCACGAGCTCTGTGACGCCTTACAGCTGGAGGAGCGCGGCGCCGGACTGGTGCAATCTCTGTTCGAGGGCAGCGCGGAAGAGCGCGTTACCTTCTCGCGCTTCCGCAGTGGGCTGCTGGCCGTGCTGGGCGAGGAGGGGCCCGCTGCCGCTTGTCCCCCCGATCCGCCGCCGTCTGCCGAGCGCAGGCGCTCGCGGTCCGCGCAGCCCGATGGCGGCAGTGGCTCGCCTCGTTCCGCCTCCGCGTCGCGCGTGCAGGCAGCTCGGGTTCCCCCGCCCCCGCGCCCGCGCCGCTCCGCCTCCGAGGCACCAACAACCCCCCTCGCGCACGACGTGCGCATTGGTGGCGAGGAGGCACTCGCGCTCTGCCGCGACTTGTGCATGGACTCCATCGACCGCCGCATCGTCGAGCGTATCTTCGAGGACGCGCCCGGTGCCGACACCACTGTCGGCGAGTTCTTCGAGCGCCTCGACTGCAGCCTCGCGCATGCCGCTGACGCCGAGCGCGAACGCGGCGAGCGGCTGCTAACCGCGAGTTTACTCGAGGACTGGGAGCGCGCCGGCGTCGCTCGCCCGCGGAGACTACTGGCCGAGCTTGGCTTCGCGACCGATGGCGCGCTTTATCCCGCCTCGCTCGAACGCGCGCTAGACGCAGAAATACGCGCGCAGGCGCCCTCGCCCCCACATCGCGTGCTCGTCGCGGCGCTGGTGCTGTCGCGCGCTCGCGGGGCGGCAGCGCGCGCTCTTGCCGCGGACGCGGGTGCCGAGCGCGACAAGCTTCGCGGGGACGTGGCAGAGGCCAATTCACGCGCGGCGCTGCTGGCGCGCGAGGTGGACGACAGCCAGGCGCGACTCGAGGCGGAGCTGAAGGAGGGTCTGCGTCGCGCGGAGGCGCGGCGCGCTGAGGAGGTGCGACGCGCGCGCGGCGAGGCAGAGGCGCAGTTGGAGCGGTGGGCGGCGGAGCGCGCGCGGCTAGAGGCGGAGGCGGCGCGCGCGGGCGCGGGCGCGGCTCGCCTGGAGGGCGAGTTGGAGACCGCGGAGGAGCGTGCTGCCGGGCTCGAGGAGCGCCTGGCGCGCGCGGAGTCAGCGTTAGCAGCCGCGCGGGCGGAGCGCACTCCCTTGCAGGACCGGTTGCTGGCGGCGGAAGAGCGCGGCGCGCGTGCTGAAACGTTAGCGGCGCGCGCGGTGGAGGTGGAGACGCAGCTGACGGAGCTGGCGTGTGCACATCGCCAGCTGCAGGACCGCGCGGACGAGCTGGCGGCGGCCCTGGAGGCAGCCCGCGCCCCAGCGCCCGCAGCGCCCTCTCCCACGCCTGATGCCGCCTTGTCGGCGGAGCTAGGCGCCGCGCTAGCGCCGAGTCCGTCGGTGAGTTCTTTATTCGATTGCTTGATCACCCTCTAGGCAAGATCAGAGAGATTCAATATTATCTTATATTATAATTATTGTATGTTTCAGGTGGGAGAGGCAACGACGGGGGAGGAGGAGGAACGCGCGCGGCTGCAGGAGCTCGTGCGGTGAGCAACTTGTGCTAGCAACCCTAGTATCCATCCTTGCATCCTAGCATGTCTCCGTTACATGTTGCACTTGATCAACATGCTCCCCCTCCTAGCATGTCTCCTTTAAATGTTGCATGTTCTTGGAAAACAAACAGCTTATTTAATAATACTGGTTGGAACTTATGTATTATGTCCAGGATATCAATTAAAACACATTGTTGTGATTTAGACTTACATTGCAGCTAGGGAGCTGAATAGCAGAAGTACCCTCCTACAACTTGCTATCAACCTTCCTTCATAAATACACTTTATATAAAATAAAATTAAAATTAGGATAAAATTAAATTACTTGATATCACACTCTATGGCAAAATCCCAGCCCAGGGAGCCAGCCCCAAGAACATCCTGAAGGCGTTATTATATTGTACACGTAGAGCGCTGAGCGACCTTTTAGTAAAGCTAGGCTTTGAATAGCGTGGTTTTCACTTGCCTACTGCAACGAGCAAACCTTCGCGCCAGCATATTACTTCGGACCGCCAGCGCCCTACGTTCTCGTTCTATGTCTACCTGGTCGTCAAGGTCGTCGTCGGTAAGGAAATGTCCCAGGTACTTGAAGGTAAAGACTCTGTTTAGCTCAAGACCGTTGAGTCTCAAACTGGGGACGGACGATGGAACCTTACCTGCGGCCTTAAATACCAGGTATTCACTCTTCTTACAGTTATACATGAGTCCATGCTTAGCTTTCCTCTGCTCATCTTAGGACTTCAGAAGCTGAGCGTCTGTGTTGTGGTCTGCCGTTCTTTAGAACTCTGTCTGTATCATATTGTGCACCCAAGGATGATGTCCGCTATGTATAGCTCTCGCCTTTAGATTAATTCTCATAAAGGGCCTCTGTGCTGTTGGCTTCGGCCTCAGGCGTAAGTTACACATAAGTTCCAACCATTACTGATAAATAAGCTGTTTGTTTTACAAATAAATAAAATAAAAATAAACTAGTGACAAGTTTGCACGTGGTTATGTCCTTCGGCCGGTCACGTGTTCTCAAGTAGGGTGCTCCTTGCAGAGATCTGGAGGGAGCACTCGAGGCGATGCGTTGTGAGTACGAGGCCTGCGAGGAGTACTGGGGCAGCAAGCAGCGCGCTGAGCGCGCCGCGCACGAAGCCGAGCTGCGCGCCGGCGATGTCAGGCTGCAGGCGCTGCTGGCGCGCGTCGCAGACTTCGAGCGCCGGCTGCAGCCACCCGCCCCGCCTCTGCACGCTATCCCCGAGGCGGCGGCGCTAGAAGAGCAGGTGGCCGCGCTGCAGGAGGAGGCGGCGGCTAGCGCGCGCGACGCACAGCATCGCCTGCAGCGTACCGCGGAGGCACTGACGCGCGCTGAGCGCCGGCTGAGCGCGCTGCAGCGTCGCCGCGTGCCGCCGCCGCCGCAGTGCGCGCGCTGCCCGCGGCTAGAGGCGGCGCAGCGCGCGCTGGCGGCGCGCCTAACGGCCGCGGACATCCTTGTTAAGGACCTGTTCGTGGAGAACTGCCAGCTGACGCGCCTGCAGTCCTGAGCGCGCGATGGGAGCGCCCGCGTCCTCTCCCAGCTCAGGATACATTCGTGTAACAGTCCTTGTTCCGTTGAAGCATCGCATCTTTGGATAGTTGTCAATATGGTTGACATGTGATTGAATTATTTATAAAAACTGACCATCATAGTAAAGTAGGTAAGCTTAAATATCAGTGCCTTAGTGAGTATTCACAGTGAAGGAAATAACTATTGGGGAAGTCTCCGAGAACCGGACACTTAATGAATGACAAAAAAATATAAAAAAAATTTGTATTATAAATATTATAATATCTAATTTGTTTATACTAGATTTTGTGATGCGAACACTCATGATCTTCGACTAAACTGTACTGCAATCCATACACCTTATTTTAGTGTGGCTTCGACATTCACGCAACGTGGACGCTTATGGAACCGCGCTATTAATACGAAAATCCTATGTTCTTTAGATTCTCACTTAGAATATGGACGTAAATAACGAGAAATAACAATTCAGACGTCGAGCAGGTAAAATTAGTTGTTGTATTAAGTGAATAAATAGGTAACAATATCGTAATACCACAACAGATAGATATTGTATTTCGTTCATTCGTCCTTCTATATTTGAAAACATATGTAGTATACGTGTTAGGTATCGCCAATCTACCACTAAAGTTGAAAGCAGAATATCTGCAATAATTTTTATGTGAATTATTTAAAAAAACTGACCATCATAGTAAAGTTTTTGGGTGTAGGATAATTTTGTAAAACTTTGGTTTTTTTCTGGATCTGGTAACACACCTTCAGCAGATACAATATGACCTAAATATAAAATTTCGTTCTTCAAAAATTAACATTTGTCTGGATAAATTTACTTTCCTCAATCGTTCAAGTACAGATACTAGATTAGAGTTGTGTATAGCCAAACTACGACCAAAAATAACCAAATCATCCATGTGACAACAAAACACTTTTCATAAGTCGAACCGGACATAGCTATTGACATTACTCTACTAAAGTTACTACAAGATGTCTTAAGACCCATTGGAAGTCTTTTTAGTTGATATTGACCTGTACTGGTGGTAAATGCAGTATACTTACGGCTGTCAGGGCTAAGGCTGACTTGAAAATAGCCTTGGTTCAAATCTAGTTGTGAATAGTATATTGAACCTGAGAGCGAGTCTAAAATATCTGTGATGTTAGGTAGAGGAAATTTATCATCCACAATAACATCATTAAGTTTCCTATAATGCACTACTAATCTCCACTTTGATCCTGTTTCTGATTTTTTAGGTACTAGAAGTATTGGGCTAGACCATTCACTAGACGCTTCTTCAATTATATAATTTTTCAACATTTGTTTTATTTGTCTATCAATTTCAGGTTTCATTGACTGGGGTAATCTATAGGGTTTAACATATATAGGACTAACGTTTGGTTTTAGTGTTATAGATTGTTCGTAAACGTTTGTTGTAGATAATTGATCACCTGGCAAAAAAAATACGTCAGAATATTTAGAGCATATAATCTCAATAGTAGATTTTTCTTCTTTATTTAAATGTTTCAAGTCCAATAATGAAAGTAAATTCTGAGCTCTGTGTGCATTAGAGTTCGTTTTTGAAAAAGAGAAAAGGTTGTACTCATTAAGTAGTTGAATATCTAGTACAAAATTAACTAATTTGACCTCTTCGTCCTTGACATTAAGTATCTTAACTGGTATTTTACCATTATTTGGCTTTACTATCGCTCCTGCTAAAAACACATCCTTCGCTAGTTCTTTCGCACTTACAACAAACTCGTCACTTTCATCAGATTTCAGATACACATAATGTATTGATTCACTCCTTGGGGGTAAAATTAAGTTGTTACTAAAGTCAGGCCTATCCAAAAGTGGAAGACAGAACGGCTCTCCTTTGTTTGTATTATTATTTATTGTTAAAATATTTCGCTACAAATCGATAAAACAGTTATAAAGGGAAAGAAAATCTAACCCTATAATACCACAAGCTTTTAATGGAAGTTTTTCGAAGACATGAAATTTGTGTAGTAATATGTCATCATTTTCAAGTTGTAGTTCTAATGTAACATGACCTGAAGATTTTATTTTACCTCCGATTCCATTAATAATAGTATCATCATAAAATATTTGTGCATAATTTGGAATTTAATTCTTTTTTATAACTGATATTGAAGCTCCGGTGTCTAATAGGAATGTATACTTCCTGTTATTAACACAAAATGAAACAAATTTGCATTGTCCGTTACAAGTTAAGACATAATCCTTTTTTTTTTTTTCTTAATTTTTAAGGGACTTTGAGTCATTGGAATGACTAAGTCAGCCCCGTATTATAACAAACAACTAGTTAAAACTAAATTATATCAAAAGCTAATCTAAATAATTTTACTGCCGCAACACTCAGTGGTGCGGCTAAAATAATTTGGATAACACCAGTATCCCTCAGGTTAACATCGTACAAATCATTAAGCTCTGATCTTATAGACTCGCTCCGCTCACACTCCACTAGAAGATGCTGCACATCTTCTAGGACGCCACATGTGTCACAATTGGGCGAGTTTGTGATTTTCGTTAAATATTTAAATTTATTAAGGGGGATGTGCCCAGAGCGTAGTCTATGAGCCATTACAATATGCTTTCTCTTTAGTTTACAATTCATACCCCACCATGGTACATATGCAGGCTGCTCTTGTAAAATTTTATACCAAATTCCTTTATTAACCGATATAGAATCAAACGACTTCCACTTTTCAAAAATTTTGTACCTGTATTTACATAAAATCTCTGAAATCTCCGGCATAACATAAATTTCTGAACCTATTTCAATAGCTACCTTAGCTAATTTATCTGCTTCCTCATTTCCTTGAATACCTACATGTGACGGAATCCATTGTAACCTCAGGGCCACACCGTTTTCTTGGAGAAATAACGCCTTTTTTAGAATTTCATACGCTACAGAAGCACCTCGTACATCCGAGGCGCATCGAGTAATGTGTTGCAAAGCACTACGACTATCAGTAAAAACAACTACTTTTCTACAGTTCAAAGTGCGAATTAAAGATAGAGCCTCAGAAATCGCTAGTAACTCTACCGACATAATAGAATTTAAGTTGGACTTAATTTTATACAGGTCACTTGTTCTGTTTCTAGGGTCAAAAATTGCAGCACCAATACCGTCACTCATTTTAGAACCCTCTGTATACAATTGATACCAATCCCTATACACCACGTTAATCATATGCAAGGAATATTGCTTGAGTATTCTCGGGTCAGATTTATTTTTGGCCCGATTTATACCTTCCACTTCGGTGACAATAAAATCCGTACTTATTTGTGATACCTATACATGTAGCATATAAGAACACAAAGAGTTTTTGGTAACGATATTTTCAGATTTAGTCTTAGCGTAAACCGTCGCTAACAAAGGTTTTTTTCTTCTAGTCCAGTATCCAGAGTCACACAAATTATTAAGTTCTGTTATAATTTTAATAGTAAATGAAGAGGAAAACCGAGCTTTCAAGCAGTATTTTGTAGCCAGGTAGTGACGTCTCAAATGAAGTGGGTGTATGCACAGTTCAACCTCCATAACGTGGATTGGCGTGCTTCGAATGAAACCACCTATTACACGCATGGAGATGTTCTGTACTTTATCTAATTTATATAAGTGAGACCTAGCAGCTGCATCATACAAAAAACAACCAAAATCCATCCTGCTACGTATTAATGCAATATACAACCTTCGAATGTGTTTCGGATGGAGACCCCAAGAAGAACCCGCCAAAACTTTCAGAAGATTGATAGTTCTAGTAGTTTTTGCAACTATCTCATTCACGTGCTTCCCCCATGTCAAAGATCTATCTAGCCACATACCCAAATACTTAACATGACTCACTATAGGTAAGATACTATCATTAACCTCTATTTGGATCTGTTCCCTGACCATTCCTCTCTTAAAACAACAACACTGTGTTTTAGCAGAGGATACCTGAAGCCCCAGCTGATCGAGTAACCTAACAACACAACTAAGTGCATTTTGAATATATACCGCATTTAATTGTGCATATATAACAAAATCATCCGCGTATTGTAAAGCACAAACATTGGTCAGCTCTGAAGCTATTTTATGCGTTGCAATATTAAACAAAAGAGGTGATATAGGATCTCCTTGAGCTAATCCTCTTCTGGTTATCCTAATTTTGTCCCGTTCTCCTCCCTCATCACTACAGATTTTAAGAATTCTTTCATTTAAAAAGCTCCAGAAATAATTACTTATTATATGCCCTACACCTAAGTTGTCCATTATTATTAATAGCTGGTCTATAAGAATATTGTTATATGCATTCTCCACGTCTAAAAAAACTGCCAACGTAGACAGCCCTTTCGAAAATCCTATCTGTATTTGGGAAACTAAGCGGGATAAACAATCTAAACAAGACTGGTTCCTCCTGAACCCAGAAGTAATAGGAGACAGGACTAGGTTTCGCTCCACAAACCATTCTAATCGCTTACAAATCATAATATGTAGAATTTTGCAGATACAAGAAATTAACGAAATAGGCCTTAGTTTAGGTACTGAATTAGGGTCACTATTGCCTTTCGGAATCGGGACTACTTTAATATTACGCCATTGACTAGGAATCCGGGACGACTTAAATATGACATTATATATTTTTAATAGATATAACTTACATTCTAGTGGTAAATAATAAAGCATAGAATAGGTGATGCCGTCCTCTCCAGGAGCTGTGTTTTTCTTTTTCAAGCTCTTCTCCATTTCTAGGTATGTAAATTCAGATCCTAAAAGAGCGTTGCTAGAGCTGAAAACAGGTTTAGATGTTTGTACAAAGTCAGGTCCTAATGCGTGCAATAGCTCTACCTTGCTCTCTTCTGGAGCATAAACATGTGACCTTTTAAGCCCCTTCATCCACCTCATTTTCTGCCACATTTCAGAAGCTTTAGTGGTTTCATCAACTCCACTACAGAATGCCTGCCAATTTTGTGTTCTTATTCTTCTGTGTACCCTTTGTGCTGCCGCAATTTTATTTTTTAATTTGTCATAATTAGCTGTCGTAGGGTTTTTCCTGAATGTTTTAAGAGCAAGTCGGCGTTCAGCAATGGCTTGAGAAATATCAGAGCACCAATACGGCTTGACATAATCCTTAATCCCGAAAAAACTGATTCATAGGATTTGTATTTCCTGATGTACCTATTAGGATTTTGGCTGTGGTTGTTCTGAGCATTATCTTCTCCTTCGGCTGGTTGACCCGAAAATACATTTTTAGTATTTCCTCGCCAATAACCACGTCGGCTATAACGGCCATTATTAAATCTACCTTGGCCATAGCTCTGAAAACTTCGATTCGAACCTCGTGGGTAAAAGTTATTTCTGTTGCCACGGAAGCTATTGTTATTGCCACGGTTCTGCTGGTAGGAGTGGTTATAAAATTGTCCACGATGACCTTGAACCCTGGATCTAGAATTTTGCCTAAACTTACCTCGAGGTCTGCGTGAAAACTGAAATACGTCTGACCTGGTACTCGTATTAGACGTTGAGGCTGCCGATGTATCTTCATCCTTAGCCTCCTGTATGGCATCCTTGAGGTTGCTGCAATTACGAGCTGCAACGATGGTGCTCAGCCTGGAATCTTTCAATCCATCTGAAAATTTCTTGATAGCCATCTTTTCATTTAGTGGTTTTAAGACGTTATATTTCGCAGAGTCACCTTCAGCTTGCGAAACAGTCAGTTCAGTGAAAAGTTTTTGTATTTCACTGCCATACTCATTGATTGACCTAAAACCTTGATTAGTACGGAACAGTTTTGATTGAATCGCAGTACACGATTTTCCTACAAGAAGATGTTTTCTTAACGCTTGCAGTAGATCCGTAACTGTTCCATAATCGCCTATCATACGCAATTTTGCAGTTTCGGAAAGACGCCCTTTGAGAACAAATTTAATTAATAATTGTTTACCCGGTTCATCAATCATTTCCGCGTACATTTCTACATCATCAATTAATCGTTTCGTGGTGTCTTCTTTATCGTCTAGAAGAGGAATTAGACTACATGCCGTTTTACTATCAAAATCCATTTTGACACTCGAATTACTATCTTGAGAAATTTTACACAATTGACTGATTTCCTCAAATGTGATTTTTATGTTATCGTAGGTCGTAGTTAGAGTAGTTACCACTTCAACAGTTTCGTCCTGTGATAACTTCGACAGTAACAGTGAAGCTTTGTTATATAAGACTTCAGCTTGTTCGTACTTATCTATAGTAATCGTGCCTTTATATCTACCTTGTCCTTTTTTTTATTAAATATTTTCTAATCGTTATCAAATCATCATATATCTTCATAAAATTTTCGGCCATAGTAAAATAATCTGAAAGGACAAAGTCGACGCATTGCACTAGCTTAAAAGTAACGAGTAGTCATGCCATACCGCACCATATACGTCAAACGATATCATGTTCATTGAGTGTCTTGGTACATTTAAACTAAACTTAAGGTTACGAGTAGCACTTAATAATATTGTCTCAATTATAACTATACTAATTTCATACTAAAATTCACTGCACTAAGAGTTAAATAAAAGTTTTATAAAATGTCCCATTTAAATTAAAATTCTTGAAAGTTTTGAGATAAAGTCATACTCGTATTAAAATAGCGTAGTATCTATTTACTGTAGTAAATAGCGCGTAAAACAAAAGTTTTATCACTCGATTTAATAATTAATTTACTGCACTTTTTTTTTTGTTTAATACACGAACCCTTTATTAGGTTGAGGACACACTACACCGCACTTTACGCACGTTCTGGAGTAGTACCACTTAAACGGGCTCGTCTCGGGGTCCACGACCATTCTTGAAATGGGCCGAGGCATCTCTACGCCGTAGGGAACGGCGATTCATGTGCCGTTCCATCCATTGGATGTGCACCTTCTTATAAAAATGACACAAAGCATACCCGGCTCCAGCCAGCAGGAGGATGGTGATGATCGTCAGGAGAATGTTGGCGGTGCTAACACTCGCGTAACTGGTCTCCGCGGTTGCAGAATTTTTCCCGTCACCAGCTGCTGTTTGCGCAATGATTGTTTCTTCCTTTACGTGTATTATATACATGTATATGTTTTCCCCATTTTTTCGTATTTGTGTGAAGATTTTTATTTAACATAGACTATTTTACATTTTAAAAATACTGTTTCTGAATTTTTGTTAATCGAAATTATTTATGACGGAGCGCTACCGAACTTTATTTTATTCGCGGCTTAGGTATGCGCTTCAACACCATATTTGGCAAGGTCGCCATGTAAGGACGGGTGTTGGGACGACTAGTGAAACACTCGGATACTGGAGATAGACTGTTTATTAGAATAGAATATTCCTACTACTAAGTACATCATTACAGCGGGTACTCCTTCGTCCGGCTGCTTGCATTGATTGTCAATGACAATCAATGCAATTGTCATTCGCGTTTTAGTGCGTCGCCGATCGCCACGTTTATTCGTAAAAACTTCAAAATAAGTGCGTAGCAAGGCAAAAACGTCGTCGCAGTGATGAGAACGATGAGAACAGTGACTATTTTACACCGGAAAATTAAAAAATAGGAGGAAATACTCGAAAAAAGACGTCACAGTATTTGTTCACAAAGTAGCAGCTCACCGGTGATTATTTCACCTCTCTGCCATCGGAACATGAAGGTAGGATGACACCTAAGTACACTTCATCAGAACCTCTTTTCTACATTTTACAACAATGTTTAAGAAGCGTCAACATCTCTTGGAGATGTTTCCTTCATATAACTGAGTACATTTGAAAGGAATGGTACCTTCGTTATTCTTTTATGAGAAAATTAGATCATGGTACGTACATACACCTATCTAATAAAACAATACAATACAAAAATTATTTATGGTACACCAGAAAAACACCATTACATACAGAGAGATATTACATAGTACAAGTACAATGGGCGGCTTTATCGCTTAGAAGTGATCTCTTCCAGGCAACCTAATGCAAAATTGCTCAGGAACCGTGATGTGGTCATCTTCAGATTATAGTAGGTACATACACCTACCTAGTACCAGAATGCTCAGGAACCGTGATGTGTTCATCTCAAGGGGATGTTTCCTTCATATTATAACGACTGTGTACATTTGAAAAGAATGTTACCTTCGTTTTTATGACAAAATTAGATTATGGTACATACATCTACCTGGTACGAATATGCTTTGGAAGCGTGATGTGTTCATCTCAAGGGGATGTTTCCTTCACATTATAACGACTGTGTACATTTGAAAGGAATGTTACCTTCGTTTTTATGACAAAATTAGATTATGGTACATACATCTACCTGGTACGAAAATGCTTTGGAAGCGTGATGTGTTCATCTCAAGGGGATGTTTCCTTCACATGATTACGACTGTGTGCATTTGAAAGGAATGTTACCTTCGTATTTTTTTATGAAAAAATTAGATTATGGTTCATACACCTACCTAGTACCAAAATTCTTAAGGACCGTGATGTGTTCATCTCTCGGGGATGCATCCTTCACATTATGACGACTGTGTACATTGAAAGGAATGTTACCTTCGTTTTTATGACAAAATTAGATTATGGTACATACATCTACCTGGTACAAAAATGCTTTGGAAGCGTGATGTTTTCCTCACATTATTAAGACTGTGTACGGAATGTTACCATCGTTTTTTAAACAAATCAGAATCAATAAGTTTATTTCTTTAGGCTTACAAAATAAGCACTTAGACAAGTCAAATTGTATACTATAAACATAGTTATTATTATCAAATAAGAAATAAGGTGTTATTGATATTCTCTTCACTTCAATTTTTTGTCCACTAGTGGAAGAAGTGAAAAAGAGACCACTAGCACATTATAATATCACTTATGTGTCTAATACATGTTTATTTTGCGTATCTAAATCTAAATTTAATGCAATTTAGATACATGTCAATATTTCTTTAAAGCTAAACAGAACATTGAATTTCTTACATACTACTGACAGTGCGGAACGGAGCGACATCTGGCCAAGCATTAACATCATTGATGTAATCATCTATGGAATAAAATGCCTTCCTGATAAGATTTTGTTTAATGTACTGTTTAAATTTACGAATAGGGAGTTCAGTTGCTTCAGATGGAAGCTTATTATAGAAGCGCACGCAATTGCCCATAAATGATTTCCCTATCTTTCGTAATCTATACCTATGCTGGGATGTGTAATTTGTTCTTGTTTCTTGTATTTCTATTGTGAACATCACACTTTTTCAAAAAGCTATCTCTATTTTTGTGCGTATACATAAGATTTTCATAGATGTACTGCGATATTACTGTCAAAATATTTATTTCTTTAAATAATTCCCTCAAAGAGTCGCGTGGCTTTAATTTGTAAATTGCGCATACCGCTCTTTTCTGGAGAACAAAGATAGTCTGGATGTCAGCTGCCAGTCCCCAAAGCAAAATACCATAAGACAAAATACTATGAAAGTAACTGAAATAAACTAACCTAGCTGTATCTTCATCGGTAATATATCTAATTGTTCGAACTGCATAGGTTGCTGAACTAAGTCTGCCTGCGAGAGCATCAATTTGCGGTTTCCATTGAAGACTGGAATCAATATATAACCCTAAGAAAACAGTAGAGTCTACAAAGTCAACAATCTCATTCTTTAGCATTATCTTCGTTGGAAATTCTCTTACATAAGGTAACATGAATTTAATGCATTTGGTTTTTTTAGCATTGAGTAAGAGGTTATTGGCGGTGAACCAATCTAGTACGTGTGAAAGCGCATCATTTACATCGTCATAATTACATTTATTTCTGTCAACTTCAAAAATCAGTGAAGTATCATCAGCAAATAAGACTATATCACACAGATCTTTTGCTAAAAAGGGGAGATCATTTACGTATACTAAAAATAAGAAAGGACCTAATATTGATCCTTGCGGGACGCCTAATTCAATTTTTGAGCCCCTAGATCTTTCTTTACCAATATCTACTTTTTGAACTTTATCAGATAAATATGATTGCATAAGGTCCAGTGCCTTGTTTTGAATTCCATAGTGTTTCAATTTTCCAATTAATGTAGCATGATCTACACAATCAAAAGCCTTAGAAAGGTCACAAAATATACCAATAGCGTTTTTTGCTTTATCCCAGGCATCCAATATATGCTTAAGTAAAACTGTACCAGCATCGGTTGTTGATCTACCCTTGGTGAAGCCAAATTGATTTTTATGGAGTAGCCTATTAAGGTTCAAATATTGGTCAATCATAAGATGGCCACGACATTATTTCCAAAATTAGGTAAGTCACTTTATATGAATAATTTATGTACATAATTGTATGAACTTCTGCCTGAGAAATATTTGTACCTATGGGAAAATTACCCATAACACTACGAAACCTCAAAGGTTAACATAAAATTTTGGAAAAAATGACGTGGCCATCTAATAGGGATTTTCTCTTCGTTGAAAAATACATATGTACTTAACTACTTGTTTACAATAGAACACAAGGATCAAGTGGCCGTCTAATGTGTTTCTCAACTTATAGAATGGATTATTATCCATGTATATAATGTTTAAATGTATATTGTTGCTAATTGGTTATAGCAACATAATGTATTTGTAATTAGACTGAAAGCCTTGACTTGCTGTGAGATGGAGATCGAAAAGAAATAATTAATGCGTACTTCTTTGCAACATGGCGTGTATTCAATCTCTGTACAAGCGTCGAGGTGAGGTAAGGAGAGGGGGGTTGGCTACACGGGTACAATTCAAAAATAAGGCGCGAACATGCCCCCGGCCTTGGAAGCAACAGGTTTCAAAAGGTGTGAAGTTCCTCGTCACTATGGTCTTCTGGAAGGAGCGGACAGATCTTCGCGTAGGCTCGACGAATGACACCCGTAGCCGTTTGGATATCTGCTACTCTCGATACTCCATCCTGGCCTGGTATCGTAGCGATCACGCGACCCATAATCCATTTCAGTGGTGGCGAGTTTTGGTCTTTGATTAGGACCAATGAGTTTGGTGTAAGGTCAGTTGACTGTCGCTTATGCCATTTTTTTCGTATCTGTAATTCGGATATGTATTCCTTGGCCCAGCGGGTCCAAAAGTGCTGGCGTATTTGTTCCACCCTCTCGTAGCGCTGGAGTCGGTGTACTGGAACGTCGATGACGTCATCGCTGGCTGGTGCAGTTAGCGGTCGACCAACCAGGAAATGAGCTGGAGTTAGAGGAGTGAGGTCTTTAGGATCGGGAGAGAGAGGAGAAAGAGGTCTGGAATTCAAGATAGCTTCCACCTGTGCTAACACTGTACTGAATTCCTCGAAAGTGAGGTGCGCGTTTCCTATAACGCGTCGCAAATGATGTTTGCATGATTTTATTCCTGCCTCCCACAGACCACCAAAATGCGGAGAATAAGGGGGAATGAATTTAAATTTAATTTGTTGATTCGTTGCGTATTCAACAATGTTAGAAGAACAGTTGCGTAAAAAGTTCGAAAAATCATTCATTAACCCTACAAAGTTACTTCCGTTATCGGAATAAATTTCTAAAGGTTTACCGCGTCTAGAAATAAATCTTTTTAAAGCTAAAAGATAACCTTCAGTAGTAAGGTCACTGACCAGCTCTAAATGCACTGCTCGAGTCACAAAGCACACAAACAAACAAACGTATGCCTTAGAGGTTTTAGCGCCCCTACCTTTGCGATTAAGTATGAGGTAACATCCACTATAGTCAACCCCGCATCGATTGAAAGGATTGGTGGGCGTAAGTCTTTGTTTTGGATAATTACCCATTAAAGGGGTAAGTACCTTTCCTTTTATGCGCGTGCACTTCACACAAGCATTAACTACAGACCTAGCTAGGTTCCTACCACCTACAGGCCACCAGATATCACGTAAATGGCACAACAATGCCTGGCTACCAGCGTGAAGTAGCTGCTGATGTTCATAGCGGAACAAAAGCTTAGTAAAGTGATGTTTGTTTGATAATAAAATGGGATGTCTCTTATCGTAAGAGAACTCATCAGAGTAGCCTAGACGCCCACCCACTCTTATTATTTTATTTTTATCAATGAATAAGTTTAATTTATTTAGATGATTATTTTTTATGATAGCGTTTTTATTTATTATTTTATATTCATTAGAATAACTTTCGAATTGAGACCATCGCACTAGCGCTCTTTCCGATTCTCTTAACTCATCTACATTGAGCATACCTGTTAACCTATTATTTTTATTGCGAATATTATGTATGAATCGTAACATATATGCTACCGCGCGCTTCATACGTTGAAATTGAGAGAAACGTTCAAACGGAAACAAAGATGTGGCTTCCTGTGTTACTAGCGATGTAACAGCTGATGATTTCAGCTCAGGAAGGTCATCAAATGTTTCTTCAACCCTAAAATCCTCTAGCGTAAAACTCGGACTTCGTAAAAAGTCCGGACCGTTCCACCACAAGGAAGAAGAAGAAAGTTCGTGAATACTGGCACCTCGCGATGCAAGATCCGCGGGGTTGTCTTTACCCGACACATGACGCCAAATAACATCTTTTGTCAAGTCGTGAATTTCTGAAGTTCGATTTTGAACGAAGGGTTTTAATTTATTTGGTGCCATGCGTAACCAACCTAATACTATGGTCGAGTCCGTCCAAAAAACGATGTTGCGGAAGCTACAGTTCAACGAGCTACGTGTTTTATCTAATATTTTAGCACCTAGCATCGTTCCTGATAGTTCAAGCTTGGGTATGCTTAAACTCTTTATGGGTGCGACCTTGGCCTTGGAAAAAAGCAACCTTACTGATATCGTTCCATTTTGACTCACAGTGCGCACGTAAATGCACGCGCCGTACGCAGTTTGCGACGCATCACTAAAAACATGCAGCTCCAAATACATAGGTATGGTTCCTATAGCGTGCCGAGGAATGCGAATAGAATCGAGTGTTTGTAGTGAGATAAGAAACCGGTTCCAGGTCCGCACGACACTGACAGGAACAATGTCGTCCCAACCAATTTTAAGCAACCACAAGTGTTGCAATAGTACTTTAGCGATTATTATCGTTGGGCTTAACAAGCCCAGAGGATCAAATATTTGAGAAATATTTGACAAAATCGATCGTTTAGTGACTGGTTTATCATCAGATTGAAATTCAGTTTTGAAATAGAATTCATCGTTTGAATTATTCCAGCCTAAGCCTAGCGTTTTTGAATTAATGTCTTCGTTGCTTTTAATTTCTTTTGTGTGCTCAGAAATGGTATGATCATCATCGCACGGAAAATTGTAAATCCATTTGCGAAGTGAAAAACAACCTACTTGAAGCGCGTTTTTTATGCCTACACACAACTTTAATAGGCTTTCTTTGTTGTTATGACCGGTCAAGAGATCGTCCACGTAAAAATCATCCCTAACTACCCTTTCAATGTCTGGGTTCAACGATTCAATACCTAACTGTTTCAAGCATCTAACAGCTAGAAACGGCGCGGAAGCTGTCCCCTGGGTTACTGTATTGAGAGAGTACTTACATAACGGTAACGCTGGATCCTCTCTCCATACAATCAGCTGTAGCTGACGCTGGTCTTGAGCTACCAAACAATTGCGGAACATTTTGCTAACATCAGCGCAGGCTACGAATGTATGCTGTCTAAAGCGTAGGAGAATCGAAATCAAATCACCCTGTATTGGCGCGCCCACTAACTGAAGGTCGTTTAGAGACTTCCCGGAAGTGCTGGCCGCGCTGGCGTCGAAAACCACGCGCAGCTTAGTGGTACTGCTGGCCTCACGGTAAACGCCGTGGTGTGGAATGTAGTAACATGGACTTTCGTGCGAATCTACCTGACTCATGTGGCCTAAATCTTCGTATTCTTTCATAAAATTTGCGTATAATGATTTATAATCGGGCGAACGCTGTAATCTTTTTTCTAAAGCGAGAAAACGGCGTTCGGCTTGCGTGTAAGACTCGCCTAAGGCGTCGGGTGACTGTTTTAAGGGAATACGTACGACGAACCTTCCCTCGCTATCGCGCGTTGTAGTACGAGTAAAGTGTTCTTCACATGAACGTTCCTCATCAGTCCGCGTATCCTTAGCCTTAGGTAGTTCTTCGATTTCCCAAAACATACGTAATTGTGAATCTAACGTACAATTAAAATTACAATGAACGGGCATCGAATTTTGTGTTTGTTTATAAAGCGGACCAGAAATAATCCAACCTAATTTCGTGTTTTGCAAATAGGGCCCACTAGGAAGTCGAATTTTACCTTCTTCTAATAGGTCCCAGAATACATCCGCGCCTATCAAAATGTCTATCTTCGATACGTCGAGAAAGTTCGGGTTAGCCAACCTTATGTTGCCTGGAATACAGAGCTGCGCATTTTCACAGAAGGTTGACATGCCTGAAGTTATTTGTGGTAATACAAAACAATTAATGCGTGTTTTGAATGTTTGATCGACATGCGACTTAATTTCAATGCTACAAGTTTCCGAACATTGTAGCACTGAGTCACCTACTCCTCGAATCTCGTGAGTTGATTTTAACAATGGAGCATTAATTGCGTTACTAAATGATTTAGTTATAAAGCATCGTTGGGAACCTGAGTCTAGAAGCGCAAGCGCCTGGTGATAAGCACCCTGCGTGTCAGCTACTTCAACCACAGCGGTTGACAATAGCACTGTATGCATACCTACATAATTAGAGCAGCTTGTTTGTATATGCGCCTTGTTTACCTGAATTAGCGAGTCCGTGGTAGAAGAAGCGTTATCATACGGAGTAGGTACACTTGAATGGAATGTCGCCGCACTATCGGTATGAATCAATGAGTTATGCTTAGCGTTGCATTTCCTGCACGACCCAAACTTGCACTGATCAGGCGAGTGTCCCACGCGTAAACAGTTTTCACAAAGTTTATTATCGCGAATTAATTTTAACTTTGATTCTAAATCACTTTCTATGAATTTTACGCACGAGTACAAAGGATGAGCTGCTTTGCACTTCAAGCATGGCTTGTAGGAGCGAGACTGACGGTCGCCGGGTTTGTTGTTAGAAACATTGCAGTATGAAACATTTTGTGAATGCGAACCTTGTTTTTTATAAGACCTTTCGGTCTTTTCTATTTGTGGTTTGTGATGTGAAAGCTGCAATGTTTCCAGCATGTCTGCCCTGTCCTGCAAGAAACCTAACAAATCACTCAACTTTATAATGCGTTTCGTATTGTGATTGTTCGCTGATAAAGTGCATTTATATGTTTCCCATTCGCGTTCCGTTAACTTATCCAACTTGGACACAATCATGTAGTTAATGAGTGTATCCCAGGAGTCAGTAGGTTCCCCTAGGATTTTTAGCGCGCGTAAGTTTTTTAGAACTGTGTCAGTTAACATTCTTATCAGAGAGGGTGATTCCTTTGTTAGCGGGTTTATAGTAAACAAAGCTTTTACGTGATTGTGAATCAAAAGTCTATTATTATTGTACCTATTCAGTAACAATTCCCATGCGACGGAATAGTTATCTGCGGAGAATTCCATCGATTCTATAACCAGCAATGCGTTGCCCTTCAACGAAGATTTCAAGTAGTGAAACTTTTGAATGCTACTTATATTTTTAGAGTTATGAACAAGCGACAAAAATGTATCTCTAAACTCGAGCCAGTGCTCGTACGATCCGTCAAAGGTGGGCATGACTATAGTGGGCAGTTTTACTGATTGTAACCCTTCGAAATTACCTTTAGGGCGGTCAGTGACCTCATCACTAGTAAGCAGTGATTGTGCTAAGGCCAAAGTATTGTAATAATGATTTTCAAAGGATTCCCTACAGCTTAATTGATCTGAAATCACACTATCATAAACACTATCTTCAATTTGCGTTTGAATGTTATCAAATTCTGTAAATAAGTTAGTAGCTCCAGTGATTCGTAATTTTAGGTCTAAACGATTTCTATGAGAAAGAATAGAATCATCACTTTCTACTAATGATTGGACATAGTTTGTAAACTTAGTCAAACGACCTTTTATAATTCCACGTTTTCTAAGTAACTCGCGAACTAGCGTGGGGTTATCTCCTAGCGGAATATTAGGAGACCTATCGCGGGACTTAGACTTCTCTTGAGATTCTACGTTTAATGTATCTAAAGACATTTTGGTGGTGTGTGAAAGGAAGAAATACTCACGGTTTTAAAGCGAACAGGATGGGCAGTGATAGCAGCGTCACAAGCCTACGTCGATCCTGTCTTCCGAAGACAACTCCTTCACGACAAAACACTGAAACAGGTTAGCACACGTGTCACAATTGGAACAGGGAGGAGATGGATAATGAAGGATGGTTGGTCCCACCAGATGCGTATGGAGAACGATGAGATGCCAATCCGACTTCAGTTCCTTTCGCGCGTAGCCTCCGTTGTTTTTCGTGTGCAGTCTCGTTACACTTATTGCGCAGTTTGTCACAGCAATGGCCGCCAAGTCTTCGTGTTGTAAGATTGTATTTCCGTAGGTGCAGGATACGTATCCGGCTCGAAGGACCACATATGTTGCTAATTGGTTATAGCAACATAATGTATTTGTAATTAGACTGAAAGCCTTGACTTGCTGTGAGATGGAGATCGAAAAGAAATAATTAATGCGTACTTCTTTGCAACATGGCGTGTATTCAATCTCTGTACAAGCGTCGAGGTGAGGTAAGGAGAGGGGGGTTGGCTACACGGGTACAATTCAAAAATAAGGCGCGAACATATATTTCCTATAGTAGCTGTAGATTAATTACAATGTAACCTAAATTAGCATCGCGATAGGGCTCAAAGAAAAAAGAACACCTGTATTGATGTTGTATCTAAATAAAATAAATAAATAAATTATGAGATTACAGAGACAAGCTAGCCAAGTCTTTAAACCAGAGGCCCCCGCTCCCTGCAGCCAGGCACGCCGGAGCAGAGGTGATACCAGCCGCCACGTACCTCAACAGCTGCATCAGCAGCCGCCCAGACGGCTACTACCGCTCGCGCTGGCACTGGCAGCCGCCCCGCGCTTGCAGCCGCCCCTGGCCGTCGCGTCGATCGCTAGACCGTCTAAGCTCCGCTGGACATCTGTCCATTTTTTTACGATGAATGGAAATTCATTACTAATGAAATGAATGATCCTCTGATATTATCGTGGTCAAAAGTCGGTCTTCACGAACACTGTTTCCAAAATTATGGACCAAATAGTCCAATAATTAACCAGTTATTATTTAAAACTATGAGACCGTTGCTAGTCTTCTTGAGAGCGGAACCATTTCTCATTACGAACCCTGTCAGGAACAGTTATTCGTCATCCTTATTAGTTATTTTCTTACTAAGAAACAAAAAACCTTATGGTAAAACGGATTAACTTAAAAATTTCATAAATTGGATACAAAAATAACATTATACTCTCAGCTTATTTTATCAGACACGCCGCCACTTTGAGCGCGAATAGAGCTGGTCAGCATTGACAGAATAACTTTGTAACACCACCGTGTGGAGCAATTTAAATGATTTTTCCAGATTTCATCGTAGACATTTGTCAATTCTAAAAATACTGAGGTAGATGAAACCTTAACTAAATTTCTTAGTTATGATTAAGAGGGAAATAACTATTTGTTTTGTTTGGTGATCAATATAATTCATCATGAGTTTTAATATTTCACAAGTTTCAAAATCTACATATGTTTTCAAATATAGAAGGACGAATGAACGAAATACAATTAGAGATTAAACTAACCTTTGGTGTAGTTCTATCCAAATTGTATGAGTTCATTCGTCCGAATATATTAACTCCCTCCCAGCCCTAAAACCCCCTGTTTATGTGAAATATTAAGATTTTAGAGGCTTTCAACTAAATGACAATCAATGCAAGCAGCCGGACGGAGGAGTACCCGCACATAAAAATTATTGCAGATATTCTGCTTTCAACCTTAGTGGTAGATTGGCGATACCTAACACGTATACTACATATGTTTTCAAATATATTCGGACGAATGAACGAAATACAATTTGGATAGAACTACACCAAAGGTTAGTTTAATCTCTAATTCTGCCTGGTGAAACTAAGCCAATGATACAATATGGCCTTTGCGTAAACTAAAATTGGCGCGCGGCCGCTAGGTCGCCACTGGAACCGGATGTACCTAAGGGATGTACTAGCAAACAATTTGGTAAAAGGTTGTCAAATTCAACGGAAACGGATGCTCTCACTATAAATGCTTCCAGTGAGGTAAGTATTTTAATCTGTTAGAGCTACCGAGGAGGAGAAATGATAACTCTAACGCTGTTTGATCGCAACTGTTTATATATATTATTACTGAAGTAGGTAGACATTACTAAGCTATTATAATGTAGGTGCTTAGGTGCGTAGGTGGTGGTAGCTATTATAATGTAAGTGGCGCCATCTCTTTTCGACCTCCCGAACTAGGTCTAGGGTCATTTGCGTAATCACTCTGCCTAGCGATAATCGAGCGGTGCAGGTCAGGAAACTACCAAGCATTCCAGCCACTGTTTAGCGATAGATCCACGAACATATATGCTTTTTAGTGTTACATTCTTAGCCAAACACACACATCACTCTCACACACACACACACGAAATACTCACTCACATGACATAAACAACCCGAGCATACACTATTTTAGAACGCCGCGTACAACAACGTATATGTGTAAAAAATAATGGGATCAAATATGGATAACAGAACCAAAAGAAAACGTTTGGTACTAGGTCTGTTGAATGTACAATCTTTAAACACGGGAAGGGACGAGCTAGAAGCTACCATGTTAACGCACAAGCCCGACATCCTAGCTCTGAATGAAACCTGGGTAAAAGATGATAAAATAGCACCAGCTCTACCGGATTACACACTTAAACTTAGGTCTCGCAAGAAGACGGGTGGGGGCGTTGGTTTTTATGTGAGAAAAGGCTTACGTGCTAGAGACCGTACTCATCCAGCATCAGAACTGGAACAACTAGGTATGGCTTGAAGTAACATTACCTAGCGCTCGAATGGCAATAGGTACTGCTTATAGACCTGAGAATGTCAAAGTGACCCCAGCCCTCAGCTCACTTAGCGAATCCCTATCAACCTTCCTAAATTGTGACTATGTTTGTATACTGACTGATTTTAACGTTGACATGCTACATTCTAATAGTTCAAGCGCCCGCGAGATATCCATGTTTTGCACCCAGCATAATCTCGTGCAGCTGGTTACAGAGCCGTCTAGAGTAACAAGAACTTCCGCAACATTGAGATCTAGTTTTAACAAACATTCCCGATAGATGTAAAAATATAACGGTTTTACCAAATAAGAACCTTAGTGATCATGCATTGATTTTAACATCGTTTGACATTAAAAAAGACAAAGTTAAACCCCGTTACATTGAGTCTAGATCTCTATATAATATAAATATTAGGCAATTTAATTATGATTTAAAATGGCAAGAAATTAATAATTATGATGTACACTCCATGATACCCGAATTTAACAAAAGATAAAGAGATTATTCGACTCGCACGCCCCTCTCAAACGTAAAAAAGTGGTCGAATCTCCAAAACCTTGGCTAACAGACACTGTTCGTTTTATGATGCGGTTACGGGATAGAGCTCTTGTTAAAACAAACTAAGAAAACAGACGCATCTAAAAACTACTACAAAGGTTTAAAAAATTTAGTAACGGGAGCTCTAGAAAGAGAAAAAAGTGCATTTTTTACATTTTATATAAATAAAAACGTAGGGCAACCAAAAAAGCTTTGGAACTACTTCAAAAAACTAAAAACCTTTAATAATAATTCTCCACCAATTCCTGAACATTTGATGAACCCAACTATGATTAACAATAATTTTTTAAGCCTTCCGGGCTCTGGCGTTGTAGATAGTGAAGTTTATTTATTTTTCAAATCAAACATCAGAACGAATAATATCTTATATCTTCAAACAGTCTCTGAGGAAGTAGTCGGCAGGATTATTTTAAATATAACAATATAACCAATGCATCTGGTTATGATGGGCTGACTGCGGACATGGTCAAACTTACTCTACCAGATACTTTAAAGATTATTACTAACATTGTGAATACCTCTATCTCGACAAATGAATTTCCCAATGGTTGGAAACGTGCTCTAGTTAGACCAATACCCAAATCTAGCTCGATTGAAGAAGTGGAACAATTGCGCCCTATCAGCATCCTTCCAGTCCTATCGAAAGTATTAGAAAGGGTGGTTCTCTACCAAATAGAAGACCATCTTGAAAGGGAGAATATTATTCCCAAGTATCAGTCAGGATTTCGGAAGGGCCATGGAACGGAAACGGCACTCCTACGGGTCACAGATGATCTAATTACAGCGTCGGACTCGGGGCTTTGCTCTGTTCTAGTCCTACTTGATTTTTCTCGCGCTTTTGATTGCATCAACCATGACCTACTTGTCGCTAAGCTAGGTCATTACGGCTTTTCTAATGATACTTGCAGGTGGATTAAATCTTATTTATCGGGTAGAGAGCAATATGTAGAGCTAGAAAAACATAGCGGCGAGAAATTAGTTTCTCGTCGAATACTCTACCACCACCACTAAGAACAAAAATCGGCTCATTAACATTTAAAAAACGATTTAAAACATTACTACACTCGCAGCAGAAACATTTGGTAGAAACAACCCTTTAAACTCTCAAATGGCTAACAAAATATGCAAAAGTAAAGGAATCATTACTCACACAATAATCACACTCACAGACACCACACAAATCATTCACAAACACGCACATGGGCTCCCGTTGCCCAGACTCTTATGAGACTGGAGCCTCGGGAGAATCATTGCATTCATTACTCACACACACTACTACCAACACAAACACGCACATGGGCTCCCGTTGCCCAGACTCTTATGAGACTGGAGCCTCGGGAGAATCATTGCATTCATTACTCACACACACTACTACCAACACAAACACGCACATGGGCTCCCGTTGCCTAGACTCTTATGAGACTGGAGCCTCGGGAGAATCATTGCATTCATTACTCACACACACTACTACCAACACAAACACGCACATGGGCTCCCGTTGCCCAGACTCTTATGAGACTGTAGCCTCGGGAGAATCATTGCATTCATTACTCACACACACTACTACCAACACAAACACGCACATGGGCTCCCGTTGCCCAGACTCTTATGAGACTGGAGCCTCGGGAGAATCATTGCTAACATGCACACCACATGCACGCACAACATACCTACATAGCATCACAAAACACTTACGAACAGGTTGATGGCGGGATGGAGGTGCCATCAATCAAGTTAGTATGTAGGTTTGTTAATTTTATGTATGTAACTTTAGTCCCTAAATGTGTATCTATATATTTTTTTTTATTGTGTAACACTGTGTACTTGTCCGTAAATGCAAAATATGCTCATAGTCAACTTAATTGCTGGTCGGATTGTTTCCTTTTTTTTAATCTAATTTTATTATCTGTCCTACTGTGCCCCGCTTTAACCTAAACCTCTCGGTGACCAGCTACCCGAGAGGAGTAAATTGAAAAACAGCGCTACATGCATATTTATTTATTGCATGTAGCAAAAGCTGAATTTACTCCTTTTGCCTTATTTATTTTTAATTTGAATTTTTTTGTAAGTCAAACTGTAATTGGTATTTATTATATAAGGCAATAAATGATTTTTCTATTCTATTCTATTCAACTAAATATTAAACGTACGGACTGAATAACTTGTACTTTGTACATCTTGGGCACTAGAGAAAGGGAAGACACTGTAATGTAAGAGAACTGCACAAGAATCCAGACATAACTAGGATTCTTCCCTGATAATGAACACTACATTGTACTTCGTACAAATATGCGTTTTATTTCAGGTAAAGATTAAAAGAGATTAAAGATGTTTATTTGCCACAATATATGTTACATTATAGTTCTCAATATAATAATACGTCCAGTTATATTCTACCTAACATAGGCATGCAAATGTTATGTTACTATTTCTAAATTACAAATATAAAATGAATTAATGAATAACAAATTTTAAAATAAATATAATTCAATGTCTATGAATACATTCGAATTCCTCTAAGTCCCGTAAAACGCTTCTGCTTTGGGGTCCATATGTCGATAAAAATACATACCTATGCTTGACTCTCAAGTGTGTGAGTGACGAACAAGGTGAGGGGTTCCATTAGGACATTTTCCATACCTAAGTATTTATTGTACCTACATTAAGCAATAATTTCTCTTAGTGTATCTGATACTTTTTCCGAAACATCGCGTATATATCGATGATTTTAGGTAGGTACCTAGGAGAACATGTATTTTCGTAACATCGATATAGGTACATATATGTTTACGAAAATACATGTTCTCCTAGGTACCTACCTAAAATAAAACCTGAGGTGTAGTATATTTTTTTATTTGATATATTATTGTTTGGTGTCCCTAATACATTCAAAACTAGACTTGTTGATTCAGGCACCGGTGTCGGTCGGTGGCTGACTGCTTCCCGAGTGAGTGGCTCCTCGAGCGCGCGGGTGCGACGGCTGCTATAGGTACATGCCATTGACGAGGTAGTCTGCGTCGTGCTGCAGCGGCTTGCCGCGCCGCAGCCGGCGCCGCGCCGCACCCGCGCCACACCCCGCCACGCCCGCCAGCGCCACCGTCATCAGCAGCCCTGGAACAGTGCGCAGTCAGTGGCCCGCCTCACCTGCACTGCACCCCGCATCCCCGCGCCCGCATACTCACCCAGCACCAGCAGCAGCAGCGCGGCAGGCGGCCGCGCGCTCCGCCCGTCGCCCTCCATCTCCGGCTCCTTCTCCGCGGCCACCGCTGCCGCCGCCACCACCAAGTGCGCCGCCGCCGCCGAGCTCACCTGCACAGCACTCATACTTAAGACCTATACCTCGACCAAACTAAGTTTGCACCTCGCGTCAATTGCGCCGCCTTCCCACGAGGTGCAAACTTAGCTTGGCTTTATTTTTATTTTTTATTTTATTTATTGAGATGCACAAAACATAAAATAATCACAAAATTCACTAAATTTAAAATTAACTACTAATACTACTATTACAAATTTTTTAATTGCTCTCATCACGTATATGCCAACTTAAGATACCGTAGTAGGTAACCGGCTACATAAAAAGTAAACCCTTATCTTGGTTCGGAGCCGTTTCTCGTATAGTAAATACCTACCTACCTACACCAACTTGTATAACAGTTGTATAAATAGACAAGGCGTGGTCGAGCTGCAAGCAGCCCGCGGCGGTTGTGTTGATTGTTGTGTTGTTTGTTTGTTTTGTAATTTAGTGCCCCTTGTCTTTGATTTAGTCAAAATCGATAAACATGAGGAAGTTTTGCGATTCAAAAACGTTGGCCATCTTGGATTTGGAAATGGCCATATTTTTCGTAATCTACGAGTTCTATGTAAAAGTAACTTTTTTTTCCTTGATAAATAAATCTACTTAAATAAATCTTAGTTTTTATTATCTAATTTTAAGGTATACTTGTAGCTTATGTTAATTTACTAAGTTTATCTTATTCAAAATTGTTTTATCATTCGTTAACTTAGTAAATAGTTGAATTTTTTTGGTGATAGTCATATTGTTAAATTTAAAAAATGTAAATCCTGTATTGGCCATAGGATCTATAAATAAGTTTGTCAATCTTAGTTTCTAAGGGCTGTGGATTTTGTATACTAAATAAATAAATAAAAAAGTTAAACCTTATCTTGGTGCGGATGCGTGTCGTGTAGAGGCGCAGGTGTTAGCGGCGCGGCGGAAGGCGCGGGGCGTGGCGGCCGCGGCGGCGGCGGCACCGGCGGCACGCCCCCGCCTTGCGGGACGCCGCCGCCGTCTGCGCTCGCCGTCGCACCGTACAGCGACTCCTGCAAGTATCTCACATAAACTCAGATCTAGTGTTTCGTTCCAGGGACCCGGGAAAATCATATCAGCCCATTCACGTCTACTGCTGGATTGGCCTCCCCCATACGACGCCACAAATAGCGGTTTGAGCCACCTCCATCCGTCGACTCCCTGCGATCGCTACAATGTCGTCGGTCCATCGAGTGGATGGTCTCCCAAAACTCCGTTTCGCGTTGCATCGTCGCCGCCACTCGAAAACCTTTACGTGAGAGCGGTTATCAGTTCTGCGAGCTATATGACCTGCCCACTGACACCATCAGCTTACAAATTCTGCGAGCTACATATGTCGGTGACTTTGGTTCTTCTGCGGATTTCCGTATCTATTCCAAATTCTATCATGTCGAGAAACTCCAAGCATAGCTCTCCTTATCCCGCTGAGCGACTCTGAGCTTATAAACGAGGCCTATAGTTAGCGACCACGTCTCGGATCCGTAGGTTATCACTGGCAACACATACTGATTGAAGACTTTCGTCATAAGGGTCTGCGGTATCTGTGATGAGAAGATATTTCGAACCTTCCCGAACGCTGCCATCCGAGTTGGATTCGTCAGCTGACCGCTTTATCAAAGTTTGATTTACCTAGGTAGACATACATATAGTGATCAACAACTCGAGAACATCGTTTCCAACATCGACTGGTAGGTATGGGTGCAACGTGGGCTTTCAACACATTATCTTTCTCTTACCCATGTTTATTTTAAGACCCACCTGTCCGGAAAGGTTGAGATCTCTGAGCATCTTGCTAAGGTCTTCCAGCGATTCTGCCACAATGACTAAATCGTCGGCAAACCGAGGGTGAGTGATGTACCTAATTACCATTGATATTGATGCCATTTCTGTCCCAGCCTAAGAGCTTAAATCATGTCCTCCAATGCAGAGGTGAACAGTTTCGAAGAAATAATGTCTCCCTATCTCAACCGTTTTTGAAATGGGATCGGATTTGTGATCTGGTTCTGGAGCCGAATAGATATACTTAGTGGCCTTGCTGTTGGTACAAACACTTTTGGATTTGATATATGTACCGGTAGTCGATTTGGCACCGTTGTAGGGACTAGCACTGCCCAGGTTTCGACTGAGTCAAAGGCTTTCTCGTAGTCCACAAACACTAGAGATAAGGGACAATTATACTCCTCTGTGAAATTAAATAATATTACAAAAATGTTAGATTTCGGCGGGATTCAAACTCGCATCCCGTCCCTCAGTACGGGGCTGTGCTAACCAACCCCATTTCTAGGGGGGTCCTAATGAACTCCGACTCGACCGCACGGACAGTTTCCACCAGCCCGTTATTCAGCTCCTCCACTGTTGCGCATTCCGTTTGGCATACAAAGCGGTTTTGCAACTGCAACTGAAAACTTTCAGGATTTTGTAATCGGACAGGATTTGGGCGTAAAATTTTTAACATTAGACCAATATTAATCGTAACCAAAATAAAACCTGAAACTTATGCCTTAGTTTTAAGAGATTATGAATAAAAGTTCTATTAATAGGGAAAAGATTAATGTATCTTTAAAAGGGCAATGTATACGCTTCTACAACAAAACTCCGAGTAAGTTGCAAAAACTTTCGATAAATAAATTTAAACAAATTGTTAAAAGGCTTATTACAAAATATCAGACTATCTAGAAGATAAAAAAGCTTGGGACGGATTTTACTCCAACTCGAAAAATAACACCTAATAGGCTAAAGGTTTCTTTGTCGCTTCTTTACTTTAGTCTACACACCGAAGCGACCGAAATGAAAATATAACTTTATTTCCATGGCAGTGTTTAACCTTTTCTAAGTGTACATTTATTGTATTTCAATTCAATTCAATGAGTTTATTTCAGCTTAAAATACAATGCGTATTTACGGAAATAAAGAATTTTTGACTTTTGACTTAATGCACTCATTTACGGGGTGTAGGTAACTTTGTACTAATAAGTCCGCCATTTAAAAATGGCGTTCAGACTTCAGAAGAACGCAATAAATAATACAGGAGACTAGACTTAACTCCTGTGACTAACATGAAGAAGCGATAGATTTTGTTATTGGCGAGCAGAGCAAGCCGCGTAAAATCTGATGTTTCTGTGAGGTCTTTGCCAACTTTGATAGTTACAAATTGAAAAGGACTGAGTCACAAAAATAACTTGTTGCTTTCGGGTTGAATTAAATATAATAATAGGTCGGTAGTTAGTGTTATCGCGCACGTCTAAGGTCACCCACCACCGGCCACCGCAAACGAAATACCTTCAATATTAATTTACTGAAATGTCGTGCCAGCTCGCCCGGCTGTGTTGCCGACTTTGGTTTGGTCTGGATGATGATGATTTGATGAAGCGGCACTCCACTAAATACAGTGATTAGTTTTGGCTCGCGCGGGACCGTGTAAATCCAATACACTGTATCTTAAGTTACAGTGTTTTGCTTTAACAGGGCTCAATCGTTTTCTTTTAATCTCTTTTATACTACTGGTCTATTTGTTTCCTCTATCTATTACCTACACTGAGATAATACTACTTAGAAAACACTGTATTTACGAAATCTTTAAAGTTTAAAAATCCAAAACACGGTAAACAAATATACTTACAGTCTTACAGTGTACATATTACCAAAATAAATTGACGCGCGTTAAAGATACAGTATCCAAGAATCCAAACTATCGAGACCCGCGCACCGCGGTACAAGTGGGAGCGCACGGGTCTAGCAGGGAGGTCAGCTAATAAAAGTTAAGCAACCGATCGGCACTGGGATGCGGGCGGTGTGCGGGGTGCGCACAATAATTATATGAAAATAATTGATTTTAGAAAAGGTGAAGTGTTAATGTTTGTCAAGAATAATTATAGTAAAGAAGAATACAAAAAAAATTACGTTCTAAAACTCAAACTCAAAACTCTTAATGCTTTATTTCCTTTAGACCTTACTGGACTCTTGGACACGTCACCAAATTAAAATACATATGAAAAACTGGGAAATAAAGTGATCACTTTGATTTCTTGTTCACTTCGAAAGGAAACATTTCTTCAAAGTTGAAAAGTGATATTGATTCTGCTAAAGTTGATAATATTTACGATGCGATTCAAAGAGAAACTAAATCAAGGAGAATAAGTGAGGTAAAAAAAGGAAGTTATTATTGCTCTTTAAGTCAATGCCGCAATCAAGATCATATTTCTATGAATATCTTGTTGTAACGGAATCTCTAAAAGATAAAGATGAATGAAACATTCATCTAATACTTCAATTTAATATAAATTATAATTTGTAAGATACTTCTTTTAAGTCTTTTCATTCTGCTACGCTGCTACGTATATTTATAGAATTTTAGGACTAAATAATGCTGGACAATTCACTCAACATTGTACTATACGGTAGGGGAGATAGGGGAGGGATTGGCACTTTTTTACATAAACGGCAATAAAATTCATAATTGTTTACGAAATCAATATTTTATTGGCAATGTAACTAGCACACATATTTGGCTTTAATTATTGCAAATAACAGTTTTCGTATTGTAATCTGTCTCAAAGTTACAAGAGATCTTCTGACCCATGTCCAAAGTGCCCAAACCTCCCGATGGGTGGGTGGTTTGGGCACCCCTATAGGGAGTTTGGGTATTGTATTTAATACGCCACATTATGCTATACTGCTGAAGTATTATATAACATTACTATAAAAACTTGCAATACAAATATTTTTTCTTATCAGAGACTTAAAAAATTTCATCATAAAGTAACTACGAATGAATATTGCATTACGTATCAATATTCTGACTTAATTAGACATATCTAAGTTTGATATGACCCAGATAGGCTTGTCAAATTTGTCAAAATCTTTCAAAACCGTTTCCTGTTTTTAGTAAGTATTATTGAAGATTAGTCCATGACTAATCTTGAATAATACTTACTTAATGGCTGGTGTATCATATAAATTGGGTATGCCCAATGCTCCCCATGCCCTCATTTTCAAAATAACTTTTAATAAGTTTAATTTTGTAAAAATCCGAATGCTAAATTATGGTTAAATATAATCTTTATTAAACACAAAAGAAGACGTTATTAGAGATCTGTATTGTAAGCAATTAAACTATAGTACAATGGAAGAAAACAGAAAAAATCCACCATGGATTTCGAGTAATGAGGGGGTGCCCTAACCTCCCGACTGCCAATCCCTCCCCTACCTCCCCTACTAGATAACTGATAAACTTAATAAAGTAAAGAAAATACCCAGAACACCCTGAACAAATATCTGCAGATCGTACAAATATTTGTTCCGAGGCGAGAATCGAACTCACAACCTCCTGCGTCGTGATTCGCCCGCTGCGCCACAGAGGTCGTCAAAGCTGAATTATTGGTATGAAATGCAGTAGGTATATCGCCTAATAAGGTATTAAATAGATAACTCTAATATGAAAAGACAAAACACTGTATTGACACGAACAGTGTTTTGCCATAATAATATCACCATTGGTGAGAGGACTGTATCATGACAAAACACTTCGACGATATTTCGTTTAGTTTTTTAAATATCGCATTAAAAATCGTATGAACAAGTAGATAATTGTAAATCCTTGAATATGATACCAAACACGATATTCTTTAGTATTGAAATTAAAGAACTATCGTCTAAAAACCAAAAAAAGTTTATTTGCCCTTTTACTCAAACCGCACTTATTCAACTTAGTGTATTGGATTAACACGGCAGGCGGTCGTACTCGGACTGACAACCGTTGGATGAAAATCATAATTTTTTCGCGGCTTCGCGGCTGCGCGGCGGCGGAGCGGGCTTTCTCCACCTTACTCCGCACCGATTAGAGTTATATCTTCGCAACAGAATGACAGAGAGGCTGAGTGGCTTTAATGCATATCCATCAAGACGTTGCGGTAAAAATGGACGCTAATGAAGTGCTGGACATCTTTAGCAGGAAAAACATGAAAGAAAACTGTCTTTTTTATCTTTTTTATTTACACTTTCATAAACCCTACCTATACATAGTACTTTTTTTATTAGCCTGAGGGAAATGCTCACCCATATCGTACTGCCACGGGGAGACAGTACAATTATGTGGGACCTTAACCCACTCAAGCCCTCAGGGTGTTCCGCTTCTGCCGCTTGTGGTGGGAACACGGGAACATTTTCTCTTCCGCGAACCCACCGCGGCTGCCCGATATTTTGCCCCTCACTGGGTGGTGTGGAGCATCCCCCTTCGCGACGCACCAGAAACACATGATGCGCCGCGACCACCTCGGGGACCTTACCCTGCCAAATGGGCGCCAGACGACCCCGTGTCCAAACGACCCTAGGTCCCCGCGACGGGTCAATCGAGTGGCCCGCCGCCGCCTGCCACACGGTCACAGAGGATAGGGAGAGCGGCCCTCGCAATACCGACACTCCTCCTCCCCTGTGACCCCACCGCGTCCGCCATCAAACGGACCCCGCCAAGGCCGCGGAAGGCAGGGAGAGCGGCGCACCTCAATACCGGCACTCCTCTACCGCCGCGGCCTCCACCTCTGCGGGCATACCGCCCATACGGCACAGCCACTCGCCTCAGTTGGGGTGCCTCCCATACGACACCGCAACCTACTACCGCTCCAACTAGGCTTAGAGGGCAAAACCCAGAGGAGCGGACCGTCTAGGGGCCGGCCGTGTCGCCCTTTGCGTTGGCGCGGCCTCATGGATTCCTCTTAGCTTCATCGCGGGTGACCAGGCCGCGATTACTAAGCCCCCCCCGCCACGACAGGGCGGGAACCCTTTGGGGGGACCTATACATAGTACCTTGAACTTGTACCTATCCTATGAAATTGTTTGCTGTGAAGTAGGTAGGTATAATACTTCAAGTTTATTTCTAACAATTATTGTTGATGTTTTTGCCGGGAGGACTCTTGTGACCCTCCCAGAAAAAAGTCCTGGATCCCCTTGCTGATCGAATCAGAATCAATAACTTTATTTCTTTAGGCTTACAAAATAAGCACTTAGACAAGTTAAATGTTATACTATAAACATAATTATAGAAATAAGGTGTTATTGATATTCTCTTCACTTCACTTCAAATCGAGAGCTAGTAAAACGACACTTAAAGTTAACGGGATATTTACCATGATCTAGTAAAACGATTTGGAAGCAAATATTTTTAAATGTTTGGTTGCAAGACAATGTATTGGTGTACCTTACCTAGCTGTGTATTATTGTGGTTATGTAGCAAGTAGTATTCATACATTTATAAGAATTAAAGCTGAAATTATTGTGCCTGTGCATGATAGTCTATTTCATGCTTTTAACCGCTGGGGTGCACGTCCGTTTTTTGGACGATCTTCTCGAAAAAACAATTCATCGCGAAGAATCCCTCCTTCTCCATGAAGTCGGCCAATCGCTGTCCCCCCTACTTTGGTTTCGCTGTATAAAACCAAACTAGCCCAGTCTCAGTTCGCCGCCGCTCTTCTTGCCTAGCCGCGCATTCAAATCCCCGTCACAACCGTGCACTGTGTTTACGAGGCATGCATGACCTGTGAAATGTCGTAATACATGACCTGCACTTCATCGTCAGGGCGTTTCGAGTGCGGGACGTATACCTGTATGACCTTCAGCGAATACCGGTTGGTGATTCTGAGTAGGTACAAATAGGTAGGTAAGGTACGCCACCCTGCTCGGATTGTAAATAGGTAGCACAATCTCTTCCGGAGATTCTAAGCACCCCCTTCTCCGCACCGTTACCATAGCCGCTACCGTAACCAGGAATAACCGAGCTGCCGAGGAGGAATTTACAAAAATTGGGCAAACGGCTGTTACTTTTGATTGCGTTGGTTGGTGCAGTGTGACTTCAGCCGGTAGCCCTGCCGAACATTTTCTGTCATTTCATAAAAGTTTCATATCTCAGAGCTCTTTTCTCATACAAAAGAAACAGCCTGTTTACGTCACACTTGATGGTTCCAAGATGGCGACGTTTTTAATTGTTTCTGACTAAACGAATTTTCAATATCTAACTTTATAATAAAAAAGGTAGGTATGCTATTTAAATAAAAATTTTGTTTAAAAGGATACTTAAAAAGAATATGCAATAAAAAATAATCATGATTATTCCCTGTCTTGTCCTGTTTCATTCATAAATTATGGTCGTCCTTATAGAAAGAGACACACCTCCTTAGTATTCAGTCTCTTTCAGACCGCGGTTTTTGTATCAGTGAACCTTCCAGTTACGTTAGTATAAAAATTCCTTGGTTAGAGTACAATTTCTGACGACGATTCATAATTCATAATTCATTTATTGTTTGTGAATCAGGTAATATTACAGTCAGATAATAAGACTTATTATACTATGTAGATCGCTGGATTCTGCCACTCGGGCGTACAAACATTTCAATATACCTAACATACATAATTTAAGAACATTGCAACATACTATGTATAACAACTAGACAATTTAATTTTATTTAGAAGTATGTCAATATAATATAATTTAAAGCAATACTCTTCTTTATGAAACCTGGTCAAATTATGCAATTTAAATATAATAAAAATGTCTGTAAGTGATGAATATGTCAAAATATTATTATTTAATTAAAACAAAGGTCAAACAAATAATACGGTCCATAAATTCAGGTCAAAAATATTTAAATTCACACAATTTTCAGGTCAAAAATATTTAAATAACAGAATAAAATATATGTTGGGTATGGAAATAAAATAATGGTTTGTAGAAAGAAATATAACTTATTTACATAGTCACAATGTTTACAATTATTATTAATGTCGAACAATACGGTCATTTAAGAAATCATTTACAGAATAATAAGATTTTCCAATTAAAAAATCATTAAGTTTTGCACTAAATTGGTTGCTGGACAAATCACGAACAACTTTTGGAATTTTATTATATATTTTTGGTCCCATACTAAATACACTTGAACGTAACAACTTTGTTCTGCACGGCACATTGCGTAATCTGCCCTCAGACCGGCTTCCAACTGCAAATCTTTCAAATAGGTCGGGATTGTTTTTTACAAAAACTGAAACTTCGTAAATGTATAGACACGGAAATGTAAGTATTTTTAGCTCAGTAAAGTGACTTATGCATGAGTCTCGTCTTCGTAAACCACAAATTGGTCTTAAACAGCGTTTTTGTGCTTTGAATACTCTAAGGTTGTCCGTCGAGTTCCCCCAATACATGATGCCGTATCTTAAAATTGAAGATACGTTTCCGTGATAAGCAGTGAGCAAGGTGGATAGATTTGATACCTGACTTAATTTAAAACGAGCATAAGAAAATTGTTTTAGTCTTTTACAGATAATGTCAATATGATATTTCCAATTTAATTTATTGTCGATATGAAGTCCTAAAAACTTAGTAGAGTCTACCTCAGTCACTTTGGTGCCAAAGTAGTCAATACCAACGTCAAGATCTGCATGACTTCTTTGTTTAAAATTCATTAAGTAAGTTTTTGTCAAATTTATCTTTAAATTGTTAGATGATAGCCAATTAATAATAGATGTCAAGGTAGATTTAATGTCCAATTCAAAATTATGTGTCTTATCATTAATAAATAATACAGTAGGTACTATCATCCGCAAATAATGTTAAAGGATGCAGAGTCACTTCAGGCAGGTCATTAATATAGATTAAAAATAGGAGTGGACCTAAAACACTTCCCTGGGGAACCCCATGTGTCACCACTCTGGGGCATGATTCGTAAATGGTGTGTGTGATTCTAGACATATTCTATTAATTTGGGTCACCTGACTTCTGTTACTGAGGTATGATTTTATGAGATCATTTGCTGTACCTCTGATACCGTAGCCATCCAGCTTACGTAATAGTCTATCATGATTAACATGGTCGAATGCTTTGGTCATGTCCATGTATAGCGCTATTACATTTTTGTTATTATCCCTATTAGTCATAACATTATTAAGAAAGTCAAAAATAGCTTTATTTATAGACCGACCTCGTCTAAAACCATGCTGATCTTTACTCAAAATTCCATTGTCCTCCAAGTAGCTATAGAGTTTGTTATATATTACCTGTTCTATTATTTTCGAAAATACAGGGATAAGAGGAATTTTCGACACTATCTCGTGTTCCTTTTTTATGTAGAGGTTTTATTATGGTCATTTTAAGAGTATCCGGGAAAACACCTTGTTCTAAACAATTATTGATTAGAATGGATAGAATTGGTGATATGAATAAAGCAACTTCTTTAACGATTAAAGTAGAAATGCTATCAAAACCTACGCTTTTTGTATTTTTTTGGGAATTAATTATTTTTAAAATGTCGTGGGGTACTGTAGGCGTCAGAAAAATAGAATTTGATTTACTGTATTTAGTATTACAATTAATGTCGTTACTATGGTCAATGTTATTTACTATGTCAATGAAAAAATTATTAAATATATTTGCAATGTCAGTCGGATTGGTGATTATATGTCCATTTTCTTTTAATTTACTAATATTTTCTTGAGGTGCGTTACTATTATGTTTATTAATTATGTTCCAGGTAGCCTTTGATTTATTTGCCGCCGTTTTAATATAATATTCGTTTTGTGATTTCTGTGTTAACTTAATTATTTTATTATATCGTTTTGTGTAAGTCATAAACATTACTTTGTTATGTGTGTTACGATTCAGCCTATAGTTCCAAAGTAAGTTTCTCTTTTTTTACAACAAAGTTTTATGCCTTTAGAGATCCATTTGGGCTTTCTTTGTGTAGGTATTTTCAGCTTTATTATCGGGAAGTACAGGTTATAAAAAAGAATAAAAATATCATGAAATGATTTAAATGCCAAATTAGGGTTATGCATATTTGTAACGTCTGAAAACGAAAGCTGACTGATACAATTCCTGAATTTAGCCCGGTTTTCATCACTATAGTCACGTTTAAGAGTGTACCAGTGTTTCAATGTACATGTCTTTTTTATTGGTACTTTAATAAGTTGGCCTAAATGATCTGACAATGCAAGATCTACAATTTCTCCACTAGTGCCTGTTATATTGGCCACATTGTCTAAGCATGAGTTACTATCTGGGCGTGTGATATGTTTAAATTGAAGTTTAAAATTGTAAGTAGATAGTGTGTTTTTAAAATCTCTAGTTACTTTACTGTTTTTTAAAATATCAATGTTAAAATCACCGCATATTAACATTTTGTAGTTTGCATAAAGTGTATATTTAGAAAGTAATGACTGAAGTTTTGTGAAAAACTCTTCAATCATCGATTTGTTATCTCTCGGAGGGCGGTAAATACAAACAACAATTAATTTATGTTGTGGTAAGCGTATAGCAGAACACTCAATGAGCATAGGTATAGATAAGTCTACTACACTTTGTACGTTTTCGTAGTCGAGGTAGTGGTCTCGAATTAGAATACATGATCCACCTTTACGGTTAGATCTACAGAAAAGGGAAGCTATTCTATAATTTGCAATTGGAATACGTGAGAGATCGTCAAATATCAAGTTGTGTTCACACAAACAAATAATACTAACAGTTTTACCTAGTTGTTCGAAATTGTCCAGATACACTTGCAAAGGGTCGGATTTAGCGATAAGACCATTAATATTCTGATGAAGTATATGTATAGAATTAAACACGAAATAAATTATTATTAGTCCTAGAATCATTATTTGTTAGGTTTATACTTGTACAGTTATTATTATTACTATGTTCAAAATTTCCAATTTGCTCATTCATTAGGTGATGTAAGATAGTACGTAGTCCGTAGTTATAATTAACATTCCTTTATTATTATATTAACTTTCCTTGTTGGTTTGTGAAACATGCTATAGTCATAGATAAGATGTTTGTTTGTATCGAATACGAGCGCGTATTTATGTTGTAGTATATCTTGTAGTAGTAATTCATTAAAGTTGTAGATCCTGCGATTTATTGTGTCTGTTCCAAATCCGTAGTAATATGTTTTTGTGCAAATTATAATGTTTGTGTTTGTGATTTGATGTACAGTTTTCTTTATGTCAGCTACTAAATCGGCATATTTTATTCTGTGTACAAAATCTTGGTCACTGATGAATATGATGCAAAAATCATGCATTGTAAAGTTCGTTAGTTTTGCTTGAAGTCCAATCAATAGTTGTGAAGTATGCGCTTGAGGGGTAAGATAGTGGCATAGATTATATTTATCTCTATGCATCACATCCTCTGCTACAGAGAGCACTTTGTTATCCTTGTTGGTAGACAAAAGACATATTTTGGGTTTGTATGCAGAATGAATTAGATCTTTCACTGTACACATCCCCTCTCCCAAGGGAACCCTAATGAAATCCAGGATAAAAAGTATCCTATGTCCTTCATCATAGTATGAACTCAAATCCTGCCAAGTTTCATCTAAATACATGCAGTAGTTTCGGCACTATGCGCAGCCAAGAAATTTTACTTTCATCCCCTCTCCCAAGGGAACCCTAATGAAATCCAGGATAAAAAGTATCTTATGTCCTTCATCATAGTATACTCAAATCCTGCCAAGTTTCATTTCAATACATTCAGTACTTTCATAGTTATGCGCGGCCAAGGTACAGATAGACAGGCAGACAGACAGACAGACATGATGCAAAAAAATCATTTTTGGCGTCAGTATCGATAATAGAGAGCCCTCCAAAAAAATTTTTCAAAATATCTTCAATGTACAGAATTGGACCTGTTACAGTTTTATTAAAAGTACTACTTAATCATCAATTTTCTCAAAACGTTTTTTCGAGTAACGCCCTTGTTGCAGCCAATGCTTCAATTGAGGATTGTCATTTTTTATTGACCCTATCTTACCACATTTGTTTCCCAACTTCTACGTTTTGTTGAAATAAAGTGGTAACTGGACAGTTTCGTAAGCAAGAGACACTCCCAGAGGAGCAAACCTAGTTTTCTCGGATCATGTTTATTACGGTACGATGGTGTGTTTTCCGTCTCGCTCACCGTATCCGTGCGCGGCGGCGACGCAGGCGGTGGCGGCACGGCCCAGGCGCGCTCGCCCCACTCCAGGCGCGGGTAGGGGGGCACGGGGGGCGGCCCCGCACCCTGCACCCCACTACCCCATCCACCTATGCTCTCCACGCCTGCGAACACACCGTTCAGTGGGTAAGACGAAACTCGCTCATCTATGTTGACAAGTGATGTGCCGCACTCACTCTGGTGCTGCGGCCAAGCGCGGCGCGGCCAGGGCGGCTCGAAGGGCGGGTAGGGCGGTGGCGGCGCGTCCGGGTTCTGCAGGAGCCCGCCCTTGTGGCTGAAGATGTGGGAACTCGTGTCGGGCTCTGCTACCGGGGAGCGAATCATTAGTTAGCTACAAGTTAACAGAAATAACAAATAGAATATATCCTGAAGAACAGGAAGAGCGCACCAGTGTATCGGTGCTGCGGCTGCGCCTGCGTGAGGCGGTGCGGCCAGCGGTCGGGCGCGGCGGGGCGCGGTGGCAGCGTGGTAAGCGGCGGCGGGGGGCAGCCCAGCTCGGGCGCCTCGTCGCTGCCGTCGGCGCACTGCGGCACGCCGTCGCACGCGTTGTACACCGCGATGCACTCCCCACCCACCACGCACTCGAACTGGTAGCGGCTGCAGCGGCCCATGTCTGCAACACGCACGAGAGGGGTAGAGTAGGTACAGGTAGCTTGGGCACGGGGCGCGGCGCGCTGTACACGTACGTGTGAGCAGCAGGTCCGGCGCTGTGGTTGAGGTGCTGGTGCTGGTGGTGCTGGCGGGGGTGCTCGCGCGCGGCGGCGGCGGCGGTGGCGCGCTGGCCGGCGAATGTGGCGGCGGCGGCGGCAGTGCGCGCTCGACGTCCTGCAGCTCGGCCAGCCGCCGGCTCAGCGCCAGCACGCCGCTGGTAAAGTTTCCGTGCGCAGTGAACTTGCAGCGGAAGTCTTCGGGCGGCCCGCACGCGAACAGGTAGCAGCTGCCCGGACCCTGCAACGCAACATAAAAGTACGTTTAGTCTCTTTCAGCATGGGTTTTTGCGAGGTAAATCATCAGTTTCAAATATTATACTCCTAAATTATAAGCTATCTCAGCAGAGGGATAGTGTCATTCAACAATTTCTCAATTTGTGTAGCCAAAAACCGATCTATGTGTTTTGACAGCACGTAAATACAGTGATGTCACTCACACAATCATATGATTGAATGTTGCCAGTGAATGGTATTTTCCCTAAAAATTTGGATAATTTTCTTGTTTTAACTAACAGGTGTGTGATAATTCTAATGTACCTAATTAATGTCATTAAACAAAATTAAAAAAGAATCAATTAGAGAAAAGCGCTCTTACGGCCACAAATTATGTCATAGTATTTAATGATACCAATTTTCAATTTTAGTTTACAATTTGAATATTCTCAGAATATCGTTGAGTGATTTTGAAGATTCTTATACGACGATTTTCCCTTGTAGATGAAAATAAAGCAATATGTATCATTCGGACGAAAGTTCGCCCCAACACGTATGTTCATTTGCAGTGTGGATTTATTTATCTATAAATTTCATAAACTAATGTTAAATTAAAAACTGAATATGAACAATTTTACTTTTATTTTCCTTGCCGAACCGATACCGAGTGAAAGCCTCTCCCTTATTTGTTTTTTAAACCTCGATAGAACGTTTTCACAATTCATATCCTTGACACAATTCTTGTCAGCCAGCCTCCTTCTCACAGCTGAGGTAAGGTTGCTCTCGCCGCATCGTTGTAGGTACCTTGTAGCCTCGCGGCGCGTAACACTAAGTAACAAAATCAGGGTATTTTTTTCCGCGAGCATAGCAACATTTTCACGAAAATGGTGGACAAAAATTTTCAGTTTATTTATGAGTTTTGATGACTGTTTAATGCAAAATTACAAATTTAATACCTATTTGTACTTACCAGTGAAATGAAACTTTACTAGTGTTATTTTTCTTATCAGTAGCGTTTGAACACCCTTTTACCGCACAATACACCCTTGTAATATTTTTATGTGAAAGCTGTTTTCCGCGCCATTTGATGTATTGTACTAACGGTTCGTAAGTATTTCAAGTTTTCTTGGATGTACCTCGTTTGTGTCAACTGCTATTCTGAGCCATATAATTCTATGCACCGACTATAGTAAAGCGTTCGATAGAATCAGAATCAATAACTTTATTTCTGTAGGCTTACAAAATAAGCACTTAGACAAGTTAAATTTTATACTATAAACATAGTTATTATTATCAAATAAGTAAAATTAAAAAAGGTTTTTATTTGCCAGAACAGATGAGTAATGTACAGCAAAGTAACCTTAAATAAAAAGAAAAACTGACAAAATCGGACTCCAAGAGAATACAATATACATAAGAAATAAGGTGTTATTGATATTCGCTTCACTATAATATCACCTTATGTGTCTAATACATGTTTATTTTGCCTATCTAAATCTAAATATAATGCGATTTAGATACATGTCAATATTACATGGCCTCCGTATCAGTAGTACTACTAAGAAGTACAACTGGTTGTACAAATGACACACCTTTGTATCTCTAGTACTACTGAAATGAAATGAAATGAAATTTATTTATTGTAGAAACTGTGTACAAAAAAGAT
Organism: Eupithecia insigniata; assembly: GCA_947859395.1. Taxonomy (NCBI): domain Eukaryota; kingdom Metazoa; phylum Arthropoda; class Insecta; order Lepidoptera; family Geometridae; genus Eupithecia; species Eupithecia insigniata. The sequence goes on from OX402001.1 coordinate 15,655,182, forward strand.
CTTAAAAGCTAGGTGAAACAACAGTTTATCCATTAATTATGGACGTACAACATTTAACTTACATAACTAGGTAAATTATTGATTATTAAATTCTTTAATGTCATAAAAACATTTTTCTAAGAGCCACCTACGGAGTTTTGTCTTAAATTTACTAGTAGGCAGTTCTCTTATGTGTTTAGGAATTTTATTAAATACTTTTATAGTCATAATAGAGCAATTTTTCCCACTCAATGCAGTTTTGTGCGGAGGTAATAAAAGCCTAGTGGGATCTCTATTTTTTAAAACAGAGTTAGTTTTATCTTTATAGTGGTTAAAGAATGAAGCATGCTCTTTTACAAAACAGCCAATTTGGAAAATATATAAACTAGTCAACGTTAGGAGTTTATGTTTCCTAAAGAGAGAGGCCTGCATGACTCTAATGGGCCTATTCCAAAGACTGCTCTTACACACTTTTTTTGAATGATGAAAGCTCTCTTGATGTGCGTAGAGTTGCCGAAGAGCAAAAGTCCATACCCTAGTACTGAGGTAACGTAGCCAAAATATGCGCTTAAGGCAGTTTGTTGGCCTGATGTTCTTCTTAATCTTTTCAGGGCAAAAACGAAACGATTAAGTTTTTTGCTCATTTGCTCTATATGCGATTTCCAATTTATATGTTTGTCTAATGCTATACCTAGGAATCTTATTTCGTCAGTTTTTTCTATTATTTCATTTCTACATGTCAGGGTGATGTTATATATATTATTATTATTAGAATTAATGTTATTATTAAAATTTTGAAAATGTACGTATTTAGTTTTTGAAATATTAGCTTGTAAATTATTACACTCTAGCCAATTCACCACTGATGCAGTCTCCGAGGTAAGAGAGTCAATTAGAGTTCCATCCTTCTTCTCATCGGCAACTACAATCGAGACATCGTCAGCAAAAAGAACATATTGATTATTTGTGATATTCGGCAAATCGTTGATATAAACAAGAAATAGCAACGGGCCCAGAATACTGCCCTGTGGCACACCAAAATGATTTGGTTTAGCGGTAGATTGAAAGGTAGTCGATAAAATTTTATTGTTGCTTAAGTTCTTAACTTCTACGTATTGTTTGCGCCCCGTCAGGTAGCTTTTTAACCAATCTAGAGCTAGCTACTATAAACAATACAAGTTAATTCACTCGATTTCACTTCAGTAGTACTACTAAGAAGCACAGCTGATAGTAGAAATGACACACCTTAGTGCCTCGCCTCCGTATCAGTAGTACTACTAAGAAGTACAACTGGTAGCACGAATGACACAGATTTGTTTCTCTATTACTACTACAAAAAACACAAGTAAATTTACTCGACTTTAAAACGTAAGTTCAACTAGTAGTAAAAATGATACAAACTTGTATTTCTCTAGTATATAAAAGAACAGAAAACTTGTATCTCTACAACAGAAAACTTGTCTCTAGTATATAAAAAAACTTATCTACTACGATAATTTATTATTTATTATCATCGACGAGTAAAATTTACGGACGGAATTCTATCGAATCAAAAGTGATGCACAGCAATGGCGGACTGTCACTTAGTGTGAGTCTTTTAGAGAGTTGCCAACTGAAGAAAAAAATACCAATTATTTTCATGTTTATTAAGATCCTTGTCCTAAAAAGTATTTATGAATATAATTTAAAACAAAAAATTAATGGTTAGTTAAGATACACAGAATATGGTATATCGGATCCCTTAAAAATACTGGACCTACAAAATATGCAGCATCCGTTTTACACGACCCGACACAGTCGTGATGACATATGTACATATGTAGTTGTATGAGCTAGTTCACATACATGACAGTATTCCTAAGTTATTGGTGACCACACCGCGGCTACGCCCGCGGAAGAAAATAAGCTACTCGAAGTACTAATCCTCCGCAGATGAAGTCGCAGGCACCAGCTAGCATCACGCCGGTGCACGGTGGTGCACGTCGATACACGATGGTGCATGTCGGTGCACGTTGGTGCACGACGGGACACGGCGGTGTACGGCAGTATGGCGATGCATGGTGGTGCACGATGGTGCATCGCAAGTTTCGCGAACCGTGCAGTAGTCAGTTGTGCACCGCCCGTGCTGTGCCCGTGCTGTACACCACCATGCACTGCAGAGTAACACCATGCACCGACGTGCACTCTTGAGTACCACCGTGCATCATTGTACACCGCCGTGGAACGTCATGCACCGCCGTGCACCGACGTGTACCACCGTGCACCGCCCACCAAAAACGGATCCGATATAACGGATCCTGTAAATGCTGTGTCAATATTACCTCCGATAAAACGGATCCGATATAACGAATACTGTAAATGCTGTTTGAATATTACCTCCGATAATACGGATCCTGTAAATGCTGTGTGAATGGTTTACCTACTTCCAGTAGCGACGAATCCGATATACAGGATCCCGTAAAACGGACGTTCTATGTATACGCGCCGTCAGTGAAAGTTTTATCAAAATGGGTCCAGCCGTTATTTAGATTAGCTGACACAAATAGAAAACGATTCAAATTATTAATAAAATCGTATTTTGTTATCAGTAAAAGGTGTTTATATTTACATTATTATATTTTAAAACATAGGTAAAATTTTATTTAGTTAAAAAAAAACATTGAACACCATTACACAGACAACCAAAATTATTAAGTTATACCTATTTAAAGTACCTACTTACCTCAATAATAATTTAAGGTTAGTTAATATGAGGATTCAATTTGTTTCCCAACTTGCCGGGAAATTTTTATGTCTACATGTTGGCAGCACTGTCGAGATTTGTCATGTGATTTTTCTGTTGATAATAATAGTGCGTCAAATCGAAGAGATAAGTTGATGACCTAGGAAATTAACCTGTGAAATGTGATCCCGTGTTTCTTGTTGACGAAACGACTGTGATTTCGGCAACATTTGACAACTCAAGAAGGCATTTTTCATTTTGCACAATGGTGTAAATCTGTTGGTGTCTAAAGCCGTAATGGCGGACGATGGGCTGACTATTGATATCAATGTGTGAGTGTGTAGCGTACGTACAGAGGGTAGACTGACTATCGAGTGCTTCATTTTATTTGTTACTGCGACTACGTCCGAAAATTTCCTTAGTTTATTATAATAATATTTGAAATAATAAAATCTTACCTCTGTAACAGTCACTGTTCTACTGCATCTGCATCTGGATTTAAAGTTCTTGCACCTCCAGATGCTATTCAAATTTTTGTATTTTTTTAGAAGGTAGTATTGGTGACCACTGTTTAGTAATACTTTGCCACGTCCGCGTTCTACTGTCGTTCATCTTTATGTCGTCTACTAAAGAATTGCCTAACGCCGAATCTCCCATTTTTCACGTTTAAAATAATGTCTCAATTCAATGAAATGGAAGCTTTTGAAACATATTCTTGACACTGTCATTTCATTATCAAGCATCAAAGAAGTATCATACTTCAAATCTTTTACATTACAAGTGGCCAGTTTAGAATTATCAATAAAGAGTATCGATTGTCATGATAACTAAATGTTCAGTTGTACAGCATAAACTATATAGAGATACAAAGGTGCGTCATTTGTACTACCAGTTGTACTTCTTAGCAGTACTACTGACATGGAGGCTTACTAGTACTACTGGTAGTACTAGAGATACAACGGTGTGTCATTTGTACAACCAGTTGTACTTCTTAGTAGTACTACTGATACGGAGGCCAATATTTCTATAAAGCTAAACAGAACATTGAATTTCTTAAATAGCTACTACTGACAGTGCGGAAGGGAACGACATCTGGCCAAGCATTAAAATCATTGATGTAATTATCTATGGAGTAAAAGGCCTTCCCGATAAAATTTTGTTTAAAGTAGTTTAAATTTACGAATAGGGAGTTCAGTTGCTTCAGATGGAAGCTTATTATAGAAGCGCACGCAATTGCCCATAAATGATTTCCCTACTTTTCGTAATCTATATGCGGGGATGTGTAATTTGTTCTTGTTTCTTGTATTTCTACCCACCAATTGTGTTTCAACACCCCGATGTGCATAGTACTCCTTCCAGACAGGGTGTGTTTATCCAATCCGTGCTTCTCCTACACCACTGCACCAACATATTCGCAACTTACCACCACTAAGCCAGCTGCCACCTCGACACCCAAGTAGGTTATTTCCTTTCTCTTTTCCTGTTCAATAACATTGTAAGTTCTGTATATATTGTTGTCATAGTATTAAAAATTCAACACCTGTTAGATTTGTCTAAATCGAATACCATAAAATAACTAGGTACTCTTACTTTTGTTTAACATAAGTATTGTTAACCTAAAATATTGTTACAGGTCCACGTCGTCCTAAGCGGACATTGATACCGGCATCACCACCATCACAGCGGCGATCTCTGTTGACCAGCACTACTGACAGATTTTTGAGGTTGGAAGAACAGCGATTGCAGGACGCCGGAACACCGACATTTTGGCGGCTGTTACTTCAGCCATTCAAACACAAATGGAGCACCTGTCTGAGGCAAATAGGGCCATTGCATCGGCACTTATTGCAATCGCAGAGGGTCTGAGAATGTTAGCAGAGCGGAGGTAATTTTAAAATAAATGATAAATTTAAGTTTATAAAAAGTGTTTTTATTTTAATGTAAATTGCCACATACTGTTTATTACGTCATTTATACTTGACTGGCCACCTATTACCTTATTTACATAACCACTCACTTACATACCTATACTATATTATTAAATTGTTTTTAAAATAAGTAAATAAAGAATAGGTAGGTACTTAGGTATACTAGGTATACTTAGCTACTTACTTACCTTTAATTTTGTTGAAAGGCGTCTACGTGGTCTGCGAGAACTCTTAACTAAAATCTTTATTTCTAATAGCAAATTTACAATCAACTCCTGTGATAATCGATATAATCCTACATAATTTTTATTTCTGTTAAATATTGTTACACGTCTGAAATTTACAGCTTGGCATCTGCTAGTATTTATCTCTAGCTCGTGACATTTTCTTAGTAAACCAATAAATACGAATAACCCAACATGATTCGTGTTATGTTTACCTTATAGACTAACAACCAAATTAGATCGCCCTTTTGTAACTTTTTATTTGACAAGTGAGTTCGAGTTTCGAGTATCGTTCGTCATTCTATAGCGTAAATGTCAAAATCTCACTCAACTTAGTTCATTTCATAACCACGCTCGATACTGCGGCGCTACAGGTGTTATCGAGTTTTACAGAATACAAAACTATAAACTCACTGCGGATTCAGCGTAGTGAGGTTCGAAATGAGTTTATAGAATGAGTCTGCAGGATACAGATTCGTTTTTTCATTAGCCGATGGCGATGATGACGTAAGCAAGAGACACTCACTTGACCGCTACCTTTAATTATATTTTCCCCCACGTCAACAATGTTTATTTTATTAATACTAGCTGTTCCTCGCAGTTTCACCCCCGTTAGCAGGACAAAAGGCATTTTACTCTCAATCCTTTCAACTAACTCTGCCAAAAATCAAGTCTACTGGTGCCTAATTTGAGCGTGAAGGAAGGCCAAACAAACAAACACACTTTTGCATTTATAATATTAGTTAGGAAGTTCGGACTAGGTTTATAGGGTTCCTACAAAAAAGTGATTAGTTGTTCAAAAATGGGTAACAAATAGGGGTTGTGGCCTCAGGCCTATTGTTTTATAGTATGTGTGAAGAATCTCAGAGAGCTCTCAGATACTAACTAATATTATAAATGCGAAAGTGTGTTTGTTTGTCCTTCCTTCACACCCTAAAGAAGCAACCAATCCACTTGATTTTTGATATAGAGTTAGTTCAAAGGATAGAGAGTAGCATAGGCTTCTTTCTGTTGGTAACGGGGCCTTAAAGCGGTGTTCTCAGGCGGTCACCTATCCAAGTATTGGCGCGCCTGACGTTGTTTAACTTTCGTGATCAAAATTCAACTTAGTGTGGACACTGTCCGTTTTTTTATTGAATTTTTATTTTTGGCTATACACATTGTGTGCAAATAAACAGTTTACTATTTACGGTTCAACAGGTACAGCAAATGTCAAGGTCGAGCAAAAAATGTCTAGAAAACATGTCTTTTGTTGAGCCCCCTTATCTACATATATGAAATTGAATCGGTAAACGCTTGTTTAAGACTTTTTAACTATATTTTTTTACTAACTTTTTTGCTGATTGCTTGAGAATGCAGACAGGCCTTTGCAGTGATGACACGAGCAAATTTACTAACATTAGAATTTTCACTCCTGACTTAGACCCCACTAACTTGTTAGACCCCCCAATATCGTCTGACGTCATATAGCTTTTAACTATCGGGGTATTGAGACGAATCAATTGATACCTCATTTGTTGAAATTGGGCAGGTAGTTTCAGCGCTAGGTGGGAACATAGAAATCGGATCCTCACATAGCCAAACTCATAACCTTCCTCCGTTGGTAGTCGGGTAAAAAGTGCATTGTTTTTCAAGACTGATTTCGATTGGTAGAATTATCTATATTCAAGTATATATAGTGCAGAATACTCGGTTTGGGAGTCCGACACGCACTTGGGCAAAATCAGCATCAGCATCCGCTGATGTCAAGACCAAAAATCAGTGTTGCAGCAGAGATGTGTCAAAAACCCGCATAAGCAACAACCCTGGTTCATACTGATGCTACTTTACATATTTTATTGTAATATTTAATGAGTTTATTATTGTAGTTAGTTATTATTGATTCAGTTTAAAAGTGGATATTATAAAGATATAAAGACTTCTGATATGTTTTCCTCCTTCCACGAAAACGAGTTATTACATACACGGAAGGGACGTTATTGACACTTTGAAATGCCTTATTTACATGAGTTCAACTTGACGTCATAGAATTTCATCTACATTCTACTAAAATATGTAACTCATCCCATAATTAGGTAATAACAGTAAAAAAAAATGGTGAAAGATTACAACGATTTTTATCGAAAATGAGAATAAAAGTACCTAATGCGGCGGCATGGCGACGGCGCGGCGGCGCGGCGGCGGCGGTGGCCTGGCGATGGCGGCGCTAGACAGAGAGTAGCTATTTTATGTAGGGTAGGTAGGGCAGTCAGCGGTAGGTAGGTAGATACCTTCTCCTCGTACACGAAGACATCACAGGCATCGGTCTCGCAGCAGAGACGCAGGCACTCGGCGCGCGCGCCGACGTCCAGCTCGGAGAGGTACCGTGCGCCCATGTCGCGCGACTCCTCAGTGCGGATGATCTTGTCGCGCTGCACGTCAAACCGGCGCGCGCACGCCGCGGGGTCCAGCTCGCGCGCACCGCACCACGCGCCAAGCGCGCCCGCCCATATCAGCCAGCGCGCCAGCTGCCCCGTCCTGTCGCCGTGCATGTTGACCATGACTACCGCGCTGCCGCCGCCGCCCTCACCCGCGCCCATCGATCCGCCGCGCGCGCCTGCGTGCTGCGTCGCTCTGCGGCCGCGACCGCTCGAATCTTGCTCTCTGCATCCGATACGACCACTCCGCCTCGTAGTTGCCTCGACATGGACAAAAGCACCAGTAGACTAGGCGATCAAGCGCTGTGAGAGGCCCGTCCGCGCGCATGCGGCCCGAACGTAGCGGCGCGGGCCGACGCGACACGGGCCGACGCGGCAGAGTGCGCGAGGGGCCGCAGCAGCCCGCCTCATGTCGCTGTTCTTCAAGTTCAGAAGCAGCGTGAGTACCTACTACCACCGCGACCGCACGCCCTGCCAGCGCCGCGCCGCGCCGCGCCGCGCCGCGCCGCGCGCTCCCACTCCCATATTTCGGTATTCATATTCAGTACAAGTTTATCTCGTAGCTTTTATTGTACCTAACCTACCTGTTATTGTGGTGATATCGAACGCCACAGCCGGCACTGTCTCGGGTGCCCGGACCCCGACGGCAGAGCGGTGGCGGCGGCGGCGCGGCGGCGGCGGCGGCTGAGTGAATAGATCCAACTCCGCTCCCCTTGTTTTGCATATAGGTATATATAGATATAGGTACCTAAATACCTAGGTATGATCTATATAAGCTAGGTGCCTGCTACATACATAAAGGTACCACCTTGCCACCTTGGTAATAAGTTAATTAGTAGGTACCTAAGTTTTCATTGTTGCCGTGCCATGTCCAAGAGTTGCTGGTCTGATTCTGATTAAAAAATAACCCAGGTATGTATAATCTTAGATTTAAGTAAAAAAGGGGAGATTAGGTACTTTGTTGGGGTTATCTCCTCGTTGAGGGCACTCCAGTTATAGTTAAGTTAGTAGGTACTTTATCAACACCAAACCACTGTTTCTAGTATTGAGATTTATTAACAATTTGTTATTTAGTTATCTGAGCAGCACGTAATGTACACGTAAAGAGACACATCGGTCTGTGTCAAAGGTTTCGTTACGACTGTCTCGTTTACTCATTAATATAGTAAATCTGCTGTACGAGCAATATTGGCTCGTACATACTTACTAGCATTTCGAACTCAAATTAGGTGCAATTAGGTCCACCCCTGTACGGGACTCCTATAAGATAAATGATAGAAAGTAGAGATTGATAAAAACTCTTATATTGATATACTGTAATGATAATATTAACTGATATGTACGCGCCTACCATGATGAGGTGAAAACGTGAACTGATGCAATAAAGTAAATGGAAGGCGCGTGTAACAATTTGACCTTAATAATATCGATGATTTGGCAATTAGCTAGCTTACACCTAAATGCACGGATGCGCTGCACCGTACAACCCTCCTCAGTCATAGTGGCGTTTTGCATGCTTGCTACCACGCGACGCACAGAGAGGGGTAAAATTACCTATAACCTGGCCGAATATATATTTTATCTGGCTTTAACCTAGGTACCTGTTTTGTATTCCTCGTAGAGCTAAGTAGTTACTGATCCAAACGGCGAAACATAGGTACGAGGCGTTAGCGCGTCTGAGAATTTTCTCTCGTCTCTGAGTGGCGCAATATTTCATTAGGAATCAGGATTTTACGGCTGCTTAAATTATCGAGCCTTTCAGTATGCGAGCACTTTATATATGTACCTTGCAATAAGTTAGTATTGGAGGAGGGCTACATAGGTAGTAAACAAGATACCTATATATACGATCAAAAGTAGACAAGTAGGTACGATAAGTACCTAGGTCAAATGTGGCAAGGATAAACTTATTATGAACAAATCAAAGATTTATATCGTTAGATATGTCCTGACACCAAACCATTGTCTTTGAATGTGTGCGTTAACAAAATGCCGGCGCACGCACACTAATGAGTACTAGTTAAAATTAATGTTTTTGCCAGTAAACCTAACCACGGACCTAACTTGTGTGCAATCACATTGCACACACTTTCGTGAAAAAATTTAGGTATCATTTGATTTGCTGAAATTGATTTGCCACTGATGCGCTTGCACTGCACCTAAAGCAGCGACGAAGCGCCCGCGCCCCTCCGCGCTCCGGGCCGTATCGCTGAAGCCTGACCTGACAGTGACCTACTTCTATCATTTTACGTTGATTGTGATCTGTATTAGTTATGATATGGGATGTAATAAAAAAAACGTAGTGAAATTAATAGTAGATTGTTTTACAAGGGACTAAACCATCCCATTATATACGAGGTTGTTATACTCCCGAGCGTAGCGAGGGAGGATGACAAGACCGAGTTATAATGGGTGGTTTTGGCCCTTGTAAAACAATCTACTTTTCACGTCGATTGCGAGAAAATAAAACAATTCAAAATTAGACAATTTTCAGAAATTTTATTAAAAATTAAATGTGCAGTTAGAGCAATTTTGAATGTTTAGTGATATGTTTTTCCCGGTCAATTTTATTTCGGTTCTCTGTGATTGGGATGTGATAATATTTTGAGTTGATTGTTGTGGAGTAAAAGTTGGAGAGACTCGACTCATGCTTGAGTTTCCTGCATTATTAAGATCTGAGTGCGGCTTCAGCTGAGTTGACATATTCATCCAATCCCGCGATGTAGATGCTTGGGGTTCTGTTATGTTTGGTAGAATATTGATTCCTTCCGTAATCCGCTGCGTGACGTGATACTTGTTTTGTATAGAGTCCTCTATATATATAACCTTCAGCCACTTGATCGGACCTCGATCCACCGTGCCGTTTTAATGTCGTTATATTCGCACCAGAGTCCGCCAACAGAGTCGCGGATGTTCTGCGGAAACAATGGCCCGTGTAGAGTTCCGGATTTGGTAAATTTAGATAAGTGGCAAAATCTTTAGGCATGTTACCAAATTTATTTTTGCCCATGACTTGCCTTGTGCATTTACCATTTTGATAATTTAGAAAAAATCTTCTCGTTGAAACATTAGTGGGACGTAACTTCTGATAGGCTTTAACTATATTAAGGTATTCTCCACTGATGACAAATTTACGCTCTTTGTTTGTTTTCGTGTTCGGCAGACTCACAGCTTGTAGGTTTGTGTCCGTTTCTACGTCTTCTAGCGAGCGAGTTATATATATAATAGAGCTTGCCAATATAGACTATATTGGCAAGCTCTATTCCACTGCATGCACCGCTGATTCCATAAATTAAAGCAACCTGTTGAACAAAACAATAAGTGTGTTAATAATCGTAACAACATAATACATAATTTAGGTACATAATTTAGGTATGTAGGTAGGTATCTATTTATTTAGTTTGAGTAGAGTACATAAGTAGGTTACCTTTGTTGCCAAGTATTGTTTATTTGGAGCGTTATTTAAAAATGTTTCGATTTCTTGTATAGTCAAGACTTTAGATTTTTTTGCCTTGTATCCAGTGGAAAATTTCTTCAGTAAAGCCGTTAAATTTACATATTTTTTAATATCGACGTCGTGTTTCGTTTGTAAGGTCATTCTTAACATTGAATATGTGCTCCAGAGTCGACGATTTGAATTTTTTCGATAATTCATCAAAATAAGTGAGAAAAACCCCTTCTGTAAAAGAATCCAAACGTTTCTCATCTCTCCATTTCATAAAATTTTCGTAACTCTTTAAATATATGCCACGTGATTTTGTCGGCAACAGATTCATAATTATTTCTTTGCCCTTTTCTTCCATTTGCATATTAGCATCTTCACTATCACTTGATGACATTTTTCACGTTCACAATTTGGAAGTAAAAGTCAGGAAGTTAAACGTAAAAGTTTGTGATTATGAATGAAGAAAATTCTAGAGATTTAGCGCCAATACCATCTTTTTTTTAAATCTCTATTTAACCCGCAACGAAACAGTTCGCATTCTACCGTGAAGGGAAGAATCAACCTTCATAAAACATCACCAAGACGGTTATATTTTCAAAAAAAAAGATTGACGGAGCATCAAGAAGTCGAGTTTTTATGTAAGAGAACGAATGCTTTGCACGGGCTGATGATTTTAACAAAAATTAAAAAGAAAAAATACTTTTTAGCCCGAGGTTTTAAACTCGAGTTGTAGGTCCGCTAAGTTACACTATTATGATACACTTTTTGAGCAAGAGAAGTGTAAAAGTGATTTAGGTCGTATGTCATATTAGGCTCTCATGCCTGTAAGGTCGAGATGCTTATGTCCTAATATAATTATTATATTCGGAGAGAAGCAAGGATCCCGAGTCAAGAAATAGGTACGGCAAATGCACTACTGACAAAAATTAAGTCATATAAATTGATTTGTTATCTGCTTGTTTGGTTTTTAATTGTATGCAAAGTAAATATTGTTAGCAAAACTCTCCAAAAGTCAGACGCCTTATTGTCAGAAGCAGTCAAAATGATCAATAATGTAAAAATGAGTATTTCAGAACTTCGTAATGAGTCCGCTTTTGAGGTACATTCTTTGCATTATTTAGGAGCTCCTAAATAAAGCAAAAAATTTTGAGTTCCACACCTGCTCGCTCTCGCGCTTGTTAGAATCGTGGGCTTTACCTACCTACCTTTTATATTTTTAGATAGAATCATGGAATTGCCTACCCTACAATGCAACCTAACTAACACTTTGGTAATTGGGAATAATGAAATCAGAACTCAGAATTCAATACCTTTATTTCTTAGGCTTATAGTTAAGCAAACACAGACAGGTCAAACATCGAAACCATAAATTATTAGGTATCAAATAAGAAATAAAGTGTTATTGATATTCTCTTCACTTCAATCTTTTGTCCACTAGCGGAAGAAGTGAAAAAGAAACCACTAGCACGTTTCACAAGACTTATATGTCTAATACAGTTATATTTATCACCTGTGTAAAAAGAATAGATAACCTTATAAACTTGACACTCAAAAATATCGATGCTAAAACAAACTAGGACATATCTAGAAAAAGGTTCTATAATGTACAACAGCTTACCATACTGAGAGATGGTTTCAGTTCACAGTTCCAAAAAATCTTAAATATTAAATTAACAATTTCAGTTCTGTGCCGTCGGCTTGACCCTTCGAAGATAACCTACCTTACCTATTTCACACTCATGCTTGATACTTACGTCCTCTTGTCTCTGTGCTAGCCATAGATGCAGTGCGGGGTGTCCACGCCTGCGCGGGATGGGCTACGGCTGGTGCGCGAGACGCGCGCGACTGCGTTCTTTAGTACGCTTACATTTACCTAGCGTGAGCACGTATGTTTGATAGTTTACGAAACATGTAAATTGTTCTGTGAAGTTAACGTTGTTGTAACGTTTTACATCTGTGAATACCTATTTGGATAAGGGTAAGTCACTGATTTTTTATTCTTGTCTTTTGTGCGTTTGATTTCTGTTGTAGATGTGAGTGCTGAATATCGAGTGGGTATTGGATTCAACAAGCTACATACAGGGCTAAGGGCATGCACTGTCAAGTACGTTGGTTGACGCACACGCTTTCCCAACATTGTACTTACACTGAGGTTTGTCGAACATACCATCCACAAACAGTGTATATCGTATCCATAAAGTCGGCCTTGACCACTTAATTACGATCCTCCCGTTATACAGTGCATTATTTGCCTTATAACTGGACCTGAATATTGAGTCGTTCGTCTCAAAATGCGAGCAGCGCGGCTCGATTATTGAGCGTCGCGGCTCGATTATTGGGCGGCGCAGCTCAGTTAGTGGGCGGCGCGGCTGAATTTTTGAGAGGCACTGTTTGTTTTGGGCGGCACGGCTCAGTTATTTGAGCGGCGCGGCTCATTTATTCGAGCAGCGCGGCTCATTTATTCGAGCGGCGCGGCTCTTGTTGAATACCTCATTCAGTGTCCCTCGAATACTTTGTTATCCTTGATGACATCCGTTATTTTGCTTCAGATGACGCAAAACAGCGACACCACAACCTTAGGCAGTCTTTTGGAAGAACAATCGGAACAGGACGAGGAGATTTTGGAGCGCCTCAAAGAGCTTGCACAGGAGAGTCTTCCAGACGGCTGGACTAGTTGGGAGGTTACGAGATTGTCCAAAGAGGAGGTCTTCGGACTGCGTGTCGAGCCGTGTGTGTTGAACAAGATCGTATTTGCCCTTCCAACGGTGGGGATAGCTCGGGCTTTCTGCCCTGATGCAGACCGTCTGTCAGAAAAGGGATATAGAGAGATGCGGCTCAGATTGCTAGACTGGGCATTCACGCGTAGGCCCACCTGCGATTGCCAACAGAATTCGCGGCTAAGCAGCGCGAACCGAGCCTTTTAAACAGTCGGTGGAGTCGTTACGTCCACTGCTACATTCGAGATCGGAGGCAGATAAGATCTTGTCGGGTTAACGTTCTGAAACCGAAGAGTCTACTCGGAAAAGACGTGGTACCTCTATGTTAAGTCAAGAACCCTCTACACATAGACGTAGGTTGAGCTCACCACCGGCTTCAACTTCGGATGGGCGGTTTATAGCGTTGGAAAATAGGATGGACACTATGTTCTCTATTTTGTTGGACAAGATTGAGAAACAAACTCGGGATGACTCGGAGTCGGATAAAGAAAACTATAACCAAGGCTTAGATAGGTATGAAGAATCCGGATCAAGTTCGGATGGTGAATCATGGAAAGCTCCTGCGTTAGAGAGTGAGAAAGAGCTAGAGTTTCTGCCAAGTACGAAGGAGGCAGAACCGCTGGTTCCTGAGCCTTTACCTCAGATAAAAAATGAAGGAATGGAGTGTCAGCGTGTAGGCAGTGATAGCTGGAACAGGATCCGCTACAAAGAAGTGGAAAAACACCTTCACGCAGCCTCGGTTTTCAGCTCCCTAAAAATAAATCCCGAGCTTAGTAGTCTCTCAACGCAACCACCTCCCTGGTTTGCGAAACAAGAAAACATACTCGGCACAATCACGCATGGCTTGCTTTTACAGAGGAAAGCCCTTGCTGAAGGTCTGAATACAGTTATTAAGAAGTTCCCGGACGCCAGGGTGGATTTACAAGATTTGATTGCTGAAAACTCAAAATTTAAGACTTTATCGGACCAGATTCTCCAGTATGTGTGTGCTCACCGTGCTGAAGTAATAGAGCTGAGGCGCAAAGCTTTTAAACCAAGGAATGAGGTGCTTATCGGAGCTCTACACGGTATTCCCCCATCCTCTTCTCATCTGTTTGATAAATAAATAAATAATAAATAATAATTTATTCAAAATTAACTTAGGGCTAAAAGGATAACAAAGACTAAGACTATTTAATCTTATGATTTTATGGGATAACATAGTACATGTGCCTGAACTAGGTAAAAACCTGTTTTTCAGGCAAAGAAAGTGCTGATAATAAACAAACAATAAAATCCGATAATAAATGCTATGCATACTATAAAATTACTTATGCTAACTATGCTAAACTAGTTTTAATAATAATAAAGGCCTACTTTAGAACAGTCAATAAATTTTCTGTGTCATCATATGACATACATTGTAAAGTATCTCTAAGTTTTTTCTTACAGCTATTATAGTTTAAGGAATAAATATTGGCTAACACATTTAATCTATTATATAAAAAAGGACCAAGAACACTGTAAAATTTTCTTGAAAAAGCATGAAAAACAGTTGGCGATTTTTGTGAAGGATAATGGTGGTCCGCAACAAGTCTTTGCTTCAGCACGGCCAATAGAAGGAAGAGAAAGAATCAACTTTCGTAGACCTACTTCAACACCATCCGCAAAGAATAGACAACCAACATGGCGTGCCCGTGCGACAGCTACCCGTGAACCAACTTCTTCAAAGTCCTCTAAATTTAACCAACATAAAAAAACACCACACATCTCTTACAAAGACGACAACAAAGCAAGAAAGACACGCAGATATTGTCAATTTTCAAGGGGGACAATTGGCCGGTTTCACTCAGCAGTGGACAGCGTTAGGAGCTCCAGATTCGATCATGAAAATAATCTCAGGCTATACAATACCCTTCGTGTCAAAACCGCCTTCAGTTCCCCTTCACAAAAATGTAATAAGGTTTTCAACAAAGAAATCCCAGTCTATGTCCCTAGAGCTAAAAAAACTACGAAATTCGGGTGTAATAGAAGAGTGCAGCTCGACAACCGGTTGACGGACGACAATGTTCCTGATCCCAAAAACCAACGGGACGTGAAGACAGATTTTCGACCTTCGTCGTCTGAATGCTTACTTAAAACCCCCGAAATTTCGTTGGTAAATCAGAATCAGGTGCCAGACTTACTGCATCAAGGCGATTTTTTAGGAAAGCTCGACTTCCGTCAGGCTTATTTTCATTCCGATAAAGCACAGCCACCGAAGATTTTTAGCTTTCGCTTATGCGGGTCAGCTTTTTCAAATGACGTCCCTTCCTTTCGGGCTGTCAAGTGCCCCGTTAGCATTCTCCTGTGTCAGCAAATGGGTAGCAAGTTTGTTAAGAGCAAAAGGATTGCGTGTTCTCGTTTATCTCGACGACTTCTTGTTTGCTCACCAAAATCCATTGGTACTGGAGGATCAGATAGTTTACGCAGTAGGTCTTCTTCGGAGTCTCGGTTGGTGTATAAACACAGAAAAATGCGTCCTGAAAGCGACTCGACGCATAGAATTCTTAGGGATAGTTTGGGACACGGGCAGAAACGAGAAATCACTTCCAGACAAGAAAATAGGTCGTTTATTGGAAGATCTAAGACAGGTGTTAGACGTCAATCGTTGGACTTGGCAGTCCGGGACGTCGCTAATAGGGCGCCTGGGCTTTGCCTCTCTGGTTACTCCTTTAGGTCGACTTCACACCAGATACATTCAGCGTGCGGGTCGAAAGCTTCAGCAAGAAAATCCCTGCCAGAGGCACTGTTTACCTCCACAGGCGCTCGACGATTGCCGTTGGTGGGTTCAAAATGTGAGGAACCCCGGACAGATTTTCATCCCAGAACCCACAGTTTTTGTTACAACGGATGCTTCCGACGAGGGCTGGGGTGTTCAACTCGGCAATTGTCAGTTTTCCGGTCTGTGGTCGCAGGAACAGATGTCATGACACATAAACAAAAAAGAGCTATATGCAGTGAAAATAGCTCTAATGAAATGTCCGAATATTCTTTCAGGTCAGTCCGTAATGGTGCAATCCGACAACAGGACAGTCGTTTCTCATTTAAGAAACCAAGGAGGTACAAGGTCTGTAGTACTGTTAGAAGCGACGAGAGAAATACTTCTTTTAGCAGAGAACTTGAAAGTGACTCTGCAAGCTTTTTATTTACCCGGGCATTACAACACGATAGCCGACAGCCTGTCGAGAGGGAAAAGTCTTCCAGATTGGCATATCGGCGAGGAAATAACTCGGAGTGTATTTCGAAAATCGGGCGTCCCTCAAATAGATCTGTTTGCTTCGAGCCAATCCAAGATAGTTCCAAAGTACGTGACAATAGATGCGAAGGACTCTCAAGCAGTGTTCATCAATGCATTCAGCCAAACTTGGCATTATCACCTCGCTTGGGTCTTCCCACCTCCACCTCTAATTCCCAGAGACCTCCGGCATCTCAATTTCTCCTCAGGAATTTATCTGCTGGTGGTACCTCGGTGGGAAACAGTATTTTGGAGGGGCGATCTAAAACGCAGAGCCCTGGGAGCTCCTTTGCACATAGAAGGGAAGATTCTGATAGACCTATCCACCAATCGCCCGCCACCGAAAACCGAAGACCTCTTTTTAGAGGTCTGGAGGATACGGGGTGGAATGAGCTGGTAGTAGGTTTGGATAGACCTAAATCCGCATGCAGATTGAACTAGGTCTATGTCCTAATGACATAGACCTAGTTCAATCTGCATGGCGGGATTCTACCTGGCGCACGTATGAGTCGGCCTGGAAACAATGGGTCTCGTGGTGCAAACAAACTGGAAAAAGACCTGATAGTCCTCGACCGCAAGACGTTGCCACGTATTCGGGTTTCTTTACTCGTGTTAGAAAGTTAGCTTCTTCTACAATTTTAGTTCATAAGTCTGTTATTCTAACTTTGGCCGACCCGACTCAGGAAAAGCGTTTAGCAAGTCATCCAGTTGTCACAGCCATGGTTAAGGCAATCACTCTGAAGAAAAATTCTTCTATTTCACGGAAGTCGCAGATTTGGAATATACAGGATTTGTTGCAATGGATAAAGTCAGATATTCCAGATGAAGATAGTATATATCAGGTCTCTCGACACGTAGCATTGCTTTTGCTGCTTGCTTCAGGCCGTCGTGTCCATGACCTGACATTGTTAAGTATTGATGATGAACATTGTGAAAGATCTGATTCCGCAATTACCTTTTGGCCCAGATTTGGGTCCAAGACGATGGTGTCAGGTATCGTCAATCGGGGTGGCGTCTCACCTGTTCAGGAGATCCAGATTTTAGTTTGGTTAAATGGGTGAATAGATTGATTGATTTGTCTTCCAACAGGAGGGGAGCACGAGATAATTTAAATAATTTATTCATTACTACACGTGGTGAGGTGAAGGCAGCTTCAAGGACTGTTATTGCTGGCTGGTTAAAAACGCCTTTTCATGATTTAGGTGTAGATTGTGGTCCTGGTTCAATTAGATCGGCGGTGGCGTCTAATGATTTCCAACATGATGTTCCTTTAGACATCATTTTGAAAAGAGGAAACTGGAGAAGTTCAGAAATCTTCTTCAAACACTACTGCAAGTCGGTAGAGCAACCTCGAAATAAGAATGTGAATATTCTTAATTGTTCTTTCACACCTATTTCCTTTTCCTAGATGATAAGTTATTTATGTTCCTCAAGAAATGCGACTGAGAGTTCCTTATATGATCTCATATTTTTCTTTAGTGCTATGGAAAAATTGTCAGAATGATACTATACTATAGCATTCTTTATTTTAGCTTTTAAATACTATAGATGCTATATATTTTGTTACCTACTGTTTGGCATTTAGGTTTCATAATTAAAAGTTACTACTTGATTAAGTTTCGTGGTTTAATTTTGGCTCACACTCACTTCAGTCACAGTACGCTTCCGGGCGCTGGCAGAAAATAGACACGTCTCCGAAGGGTCAAGCCGACGGCACAGAACTGAAATAGAACCGTTTTCCACCCCTTAGGGAAGAAAACGAGTATTTCAGGTCTTGCCGAGGCTTGACCAGAGCAAGTCCTTGCCGGCGATTCGGAGTTCGGTACTAAGGAACGCAGTCGCGCGCGTCTCGCGCACCAGCCGTCGCCCATCCCGCGCAGGCGTGGACACCCCGCACTGCATCTATGGCTAGCACAGAGACAAGAGGGCGTAAGTATCAAGCATGAGTGTGAAATAGGTAAGGTAGGTTATCTTCGAAGGGTCAAGCCTCGGTAAGACCTGAAATACTCGTTTTCTTCCCTAAGGGGTGGAAAACGGTTCTATAAATATACTTAGTACATGGAATATAAAGCTTTATGTATGAATTAGCATATTCTTTATATAAAACTAAGATGTGATTTGAATTTGACCGGGAAACATGTCGGAAATCAAGCTTATTACATTTTATAATTGAATATCTTTTCAAACCTTATTGTTTACCACAACACACACTTGTTACATGATATATTTATTATTAAACAAATTACAATATCTCGCACGCTCGTAAACAGCTTTTTAATTATGAGACGGAGAATGATCAATAAAGGATGCAAAAACACACTTTAAGGTAATCAGTAATAAGTATTAATAAGTATTGAACTTACAAAATAAAGATTGAATCACAGATTTTCCTAATACAAAAGCATGAAAAGTGACTTTTCAACCGACTTCAAAAGGAGGTTCTCAATTCGTCTGTATGTTTTTTTTGTATGTATGTTACGGGATATCTTCGCCAATTGGACGCTAATACTCGAACCGGAACCAACCCACACTCATGTCAAAATTGAGTTAAGTACACAGAAAGCTTTCAAAATACACCTTACTTCAACTGTGTCAAGATCACAGTGATCTGGCAATTTTGAGTGAACAAAACGTTAGTATAGATAATATAGAGTCAAATTGCATAATTTTGGTTTTGGCAATGTATAAAGCTAAGTTATTATTATTAGTCCAATTAACAATGTCAAAAAGTGCAGTATTTAAGTTTGGGCATATTGCCTATCAGTTTTAATTAAAACTGTGATATCATTTGCAAAAAGTATACATTTATGTGACGTAAATTCCGGAAGATCGTTGATATATATTAAATATAGAATTGGGCCTAAAATGCTACCCTGCGGCACGCCCCGGTTTTTTAAGATATGGCGTGATGTAAATGTTTGTTTTAGTAACATTTTTTGTATTAGTGTTGCCTTTACACTTGGTATTTGTTATAACCTTAGTTATTTCGGTACATTATTCCTTATCATGCAAGTAGCTCCCCAGCCAGTCCAGAGCTTTACTACAAATTCCATAATTATCCAATTTGTTTAACAGTCTGTCATGATTAACATCGTCAAATGCCTTGCTTAAGTCTATAAATAGAGTCAAAATGGGGCCTCTACCACTGTTTAAGTTTTCTGTAATAAACCTTACCAAGTAAAAGCAAGCAAGGGATGTAGAACTTCCTTTACGAAAACCGTATTGATCACTATGAAGTCTTATACTTTTCCAAGAAACTGTTTAACCTATTTAACATGGCTTTTTCCAATATTTTTGATATGATTGGGACTAATATTATTGGTCTTTAATTGTTCCTCCCGAACGATACAGATTTCGGGAAACTTGAAAGTGATTTAAAACGTCAGTAACGCCTCTACACACCAGACGATTACATACAAATACTGAAAAGTTGTAAAAAAACAAACACATGCACGTACATAGAATGCAAAATGAAGACTTCTTGTCATCGTTGAATTTAGAAAAAATATAACAAATAGAAAGAAAACGACTGACGGAGACAAGGTTTCATGGCTAAACACAAAAGAAATATTACTAAAAAAGAGTGTAATGTACAATATATATATGAGATCTGATTTAAATGAAGAGTATAAGGTAATAGATATAAGAAAAGGACTCGTGGAAGTCCAGAAAGTCTAAAGAAAAACATGATGGAGCCACTTTGGCCAAACGGAAAACCTGTCCCTGAAGCGAATTTAGTCGACCTCAAAAGAATGCTACACTTGATTCCCCAAGACTCACACGACTTCTACGTGAGGCTTGTTGGAAATGAGGCTATAGCAGACGATCTGGAAGATTTTTCAGGTCACCCTGATTTTGAAATTGAGGAAGATTAGGCTAAGAATGAATGTACACTACAAAAATTATATCTTTTGTAGTATTTTTTGTGTTTGTTTTATTTAAAGCTAGGTACATTTTCGATTAAATTTAAATTCATGAAAGAAATATGTAAAAGCATTTTTCTATTTTAACTACTATTATATAAAAGTGTTTGATAAGTTCATAAAGAACCAACCCACACTCATGTGTGGATTGGTTCCTTATGGGTTCCACACAACATTAGTTTTATCAAAAAAAAACCTGGTAATGTTAATGTTTTTCTCCAAAATAATATCGATATATTCAGTATGTTGTACAATACTGTAAACAAATTTTGTTAAATATAGCAGTAAATTTTTTTCTTTGCACAATTTAGACAAAAATGCCTTTATCTCAAAACTATCATTGTGTGGATTGGTTCTGGTTCGAGTATTAGCGTCCAATTATGGACGGATTTAGAAAATTATATCACTATTGTATAGAAAATTATCCCGAAAGGATCCCATAATTTTTTTATCCTCAGGGCATTCGTATTTATCCCGCAAAACTTAAAATAAGTGTAAAATTAAGGGAATTTGAAGTCGGTTTATCGTTTTTTAAAACACGCCATATTATTTGTAATAATTAAACTTAGTAATAAGAGCGTCCTGTAATGATTCGTTCCTAAATTAAATATTTTGGATTAACCTACAAGTTTTCCTTTTTTATTCTTGTAACCCTTCTTTGCTAAGAAATTTTTTTTGGTGTAAGTACAAACGGTGTCAGGCTATTTATTTAACAATATACAAAAAAAATAACAATCAAATAATATAAAGAAATTAAACTAATATTTACAATTTCTTTGTCAATAAAGACTTTTATACAAAAAAAAAGTATTTACAATTGAATTCTTATTTACAAAAAATGCTTATACAGTTTACAGGTGGTCCCCGCACTAGGTTCAGAACCTGTATCGCGGGAGGCCGAATTACAAACAGAATTACTAATTTATGTAATGTAATAAACAGGGCAGAAACAAACTACAAAAAAAAATATTTTAGAAGAAAAAAAAATGATACTAATACTGATAATAACAAAAATAAAAGTGAAGTAGAAAACATGTATGTGTGTAACATTTTAAAACTTTTAGAAATAGAATGAGGCTGTGTCAAGGCTGTATCAGGGTTTGAAACTAATTGTCAAGGCTGTGTCAAGGCTTGAAAGTAATTGTAAAGGCTTGAAACTAATTGTCAAGGCTGTATCAGGGCTTGAAACTAATGTCAAGGCTGTGCCAAGGCTTGAAACGAATTGACAAGAATGTGTCAAGGCTTGAAACTAACTGTCAAGGCTGTGTCAAGGCTTGAAACTAATTGTCAAGGATGTGTCAAGGCTTGAAACTAATTGTCAAGGCTGTGTCAAGGCTTGAAACTAATTATCAAGGCTGTATCAGGGCTTGAAACTAATTGTCAAGGCTGTGTCAAGGCTTGAAACTAATTGTCAAGGATGTGTCAAGGCTGTGTCAAGGCTTGAAACTAATTTTCAAGGATGTGTCAAGGCTTGAAACTAATTATCAAGGCTGTATCAGGGCTTGAAAGTAATTGTCACGGCTGTGTCAAGGCTTGAAATGAATTGTCATGGATGTGTCAAGGCTTGAAACTAATTGTCAAGGGTGTGTCAAGGCTTGAAACTTATTGTCAAGGCTATATCAAGGCTTGAAACGCATTAAATAAAAACGTCGCGTCGTCTCGCCCCGTGGCGCGAGACCACGATCGCTGTCTGTAACACGATGACAACGTAGGTAGGGGATAATATAGCAAAAGGTAGAGTGAATGCAAAACTTAATGAGCTCTGTGAACATAGGCACAGAAGCAATACTGTAAGTACAATCAAATAGAAAAGTGATATTAAACAACTAGCGACCCACCCGGGCTTCGGCTAGAAATCCTTTTTATGGTGCTAATAGACACACCTGTTGCAGCTGCAGTCCACTGAAGGACCATTTTGAGTTTGAATTCATCGGCTTCTTTTCTCATAAAACTTATGACATCGAACACCATTTTCCATGTTTGATGACGCAGTAGGTTATTCCGCCCGCGAGGCATATTTAACTTTTAAGAGAAACAGCTAATATCAAGGAATACTCCACAAAATCGCAAGAATAAACTATCAAGTCAACGAAACGAACACCGAACGAACCGTCAAAGACTGCGTCATTGTACTCAAAAGCATTCATTCGACAGTATTGCCAACAAGATTTTATATAAATTTGCTACATAGTAATTATTTCATTTTCAAACTTGGGTTAATTTTGTTAGTTAAAAGTTTAATATCTTCTAACATTGTAGGTTTTAAATAATCTGTCACTGAGTATAAGATGTTTTTACATATTCTATAAATATTGAATTGAAAAATATAGTAATGCATAACAAAATATGCTAGACACAATAAAAATACGCCAAAATTCTTGCTGGCAACCCTAGTTTGACAGTCAGATCCCCTCTCACCCCGCTTTTTCCCCTCAACACCTTATTTACGGTTCAGTGCGCAGCCGTGGAAGCCAACTTCACAGAGCTCATAAAGATTTGCGCGTACTCTACGCGATAAATAATAGGACACAATTAAGATAGGTACTTAGATATAATCACTTTCGATCTAAAAAGGTGATCTCATATAAATAGAATTAAAAATATACTACCTTTGCAGATGACCAAAAACTTGTGTAATAGAAGATTTACTTAAAACAAGAATAACGCTAATACTGCCTACCTCCATTGAATTAAATAGATTTTTTCCAAAAAAATATGTTAGATAATATAAGTGATGATTTTCCTAAAATTCCTGACAGTAAGTAGTTGAACGAAACTACTACAATTAAGTAAATTATTTGAAGTTCGCGCCACTAAAGTTGTAGGTATGTTGACGTTGACAGTAGGATCTTGGGTTGCGCGCACGTCGCTTGCCATAGATTGTGCGCAGTTGTGCACACACCCAATGCTCGGTCGTCCGTGTCGTCGTCGTAGTCGGCTGGCGTTGGTTGGTTTTGTTGGTTGCGTCGTCGCGTCGCGCGTCGGCTGCACGCTGCGCGTGTGTGTTGCCGACGTTGCTGTTGGTGTATCAATCCATGCTATTTTGGTTTGGTTTGGTTGCCCCGCCGCCGGTGCGCGGTTTGGTTAGGATTTATTATTTTTAGTTGGCATTGGCAGTCAGTGAGCCGTGGTACCCCGCTCAGGCTACTCGTTCGTGCGCGCTCCGTAGATAGTGAGTGATAGCGAGCATCTGTATTGGTGTGTGTGTGTGTGTGTCTGGTGCCGCGTGACGGAGTCGCATCGCAGGCAGGGTAGCTGGCTGGCTGTCCGTTGCGGTTGTGCTGTGCGGAGTAGGATCGCTTACCTAGAGCGCAGGCCGGCGCGGCGGTGGTGGCGGCCGGGCACCCGCCCGCCCTCCGCGTCTCCAGGGGCACTGACCCCGCGGCCGAGGACAACACTCGCTCGCTCAGGTACGAGATAGGCACTTATCATGGTAGGTACTTATGTATAAGAAAACAAGGTACCTATGCTCTTCCGAGACACGATTATCACGTGGTGTCTTCGGCTCACGTCATGATCGCCATCTGTGAATGAGAAGACGAATACGATTTTAGGCACGCAGAGAGACTGAGGACTCTCAACCATATAGTAGGTAGGTTGGCCAAACCCAGGAAGCTGGTGCACATGCTCGGTCCGGGTGCGTACCTAGGTAGGTACGCACCTACAGTCTACAGTACAACCGACAGCCACCCGAAATCACCAGCGCACCTTCGATGCAGTCCTATAAGCACAAGCTGAAAAAATTGCTAATTAGGTAGGTATAATATTAATGAAAATTACTTAATTGATTAATTTTTGACATTCCAATTTTTTATTCATTAATTTGTATTGTTTCATATTGATTTATTTTTGATTATTATTGTGGATTTAATTTTATGTTGTTAATTACGAGAACATGTATTAATGAATACCTACCTAGGTAGGTACGATTAGAGCTGTAACTTTGTTGCCAATAAAGAATCTGAATCTCTGAATCTGTTTCGTGGTGTTAGTACCTCTACCTACCTAGGTATCGTGCGAGCTAACTCCCCGAACTCCTTGTAGAATACCTACCTTAATAAATCTGATAAAACTAGGTACGTAGGTACGTTCTCTGTGATCTTTTATCCTGCTAAGTGATAGAAATAAAGTTGTCATTGATATTATTTATCACATTGACTCGTGTTTTACTAAAGCTGTTTTGACCGATCTAACCAACATAGGTAATTGATGATTCAAATTTTTATTTATTTGTCAGTTGGTTTCCCAACTTGTACATTTTGTTCAAATAAAGTGGCAACTGGACAGTGACGTCACCCGGAAGAGCAGACCTGTTTTCTTGGATCATGGTAGGTAGATACTCTAGGTACCTCTCCTTACTGCTTCGTCCAAAAATATTGATAGATAGCGGTCTAGTCTCCCAATCAATAGTTACGTCTATAGGGTAGGTATATACTTATATACCTAGGCACTAGGTAGGTAGGTACCTCTCCTTACTGCCTAGTCCAAAAATCCATCTGTACCTAACCTACCTAGCTATGTAGATACTACCTACCTACCTACCACGGGGGGGAGGCAGCGGACCCGTTGGTAGGACGTACCTAATACCTACGTGGGTGTATGTAAGTAGGTAGGTACCTATACCTAATTATCTTATTTAGTATTGATACAATGCAGGACGGTAGGTGGGTATCTGGCACGTCATTCACTAACCAAACAAGGCAATGCTTAGATAAACACAAAGGACACTGATTGTACTATACACTCGAAAATCGACAGATGATAGGTAAGTACTAGGGATTGTAAAATCGCGTAGTTTTTAAGGAACCGGGAATTCCCGGGAAATACCAACCTAGGCTATTTTAATAATATTCTTCAAAATATAACTAAATAAATGGTGGTTTATAATAAGTACCTATTTAGTAAATAAATTGAGATAAGGAAAATAACAGAAACTGAATAAGTTT
Organism: Eupithecia insigniata; assembly: GCA_947859395.1. Classification (NCBI taxonomy): domain Eukaryota; kingdom Metazoa; phylum Arthropoda; class Insecta; order Lepidoptera; family Geometridae; genus Eupithecia; species Eupithecia insigniata. The sequence goes on from OX402001.1 coordinate 15,680,739, forward strand.
GTTAAAAATATAAAAAAAATAAGTAGGTACAGAAAATATGTAATATAGACCGTACATCATATAATGCTTCACTTCCCAGTTTTCATCATAAAGTGACATGATTAAATAAACGTCACAATTAATTCTTTATTTTCTTTTAACTTGAATACCATATTTATTATGATTTTTTGATAATTTTACTATCTTGCATTCGAGCGTTTTATTCGATAGCTTTACTAATTGAATTAAGAATGGTCATTTCTCATCTTATTTAATTGTATTCTATTAAGATCGATGATGATAATATTATTTGAGATTTTTTAAATCTCTCCTTTTCTTGCTATCTGCCCATATAGGCATTGCGCTAAGTTTTGTATGCTTCTTGCTGCCAGCCATGGTATAAGAAAATAAGGTATTTTCTTCTGGGAGTGTCGCCAGGTGACGTCACTGTCCAATTGCCACTTCATTTCAACAAAATGTAGAAGTTGGGAAACAAATATGATAAGAGTCAATTGAAAAATCAATAAAAAAATGATAATCGTCAATTATATTTGTTAGATCAGTCAAAACAGCGTTAGTTAAACACGATTAAATGTGATAAATAATTGTTAAATACAGAGCCACATAATTTTATCACATTCCTACTGGAGCTCGGGGAGTTACGATTGTACGCTACTGGTATAACCAGGAAACAGGGTCGTCTTCTCATTCGCCGATGGCGTCGATGACGTAGCCTGGCGACACCCACGTGACCATCGTTTCTCGGAAGTCATGTCATGTATGGTATATGCCAATCGGCATATCCATTTCTTTGGTGATGTCATATTAAGTCTTGATGGGCTATTCTCTTTAATCGTCTGGATGTGGTGTTTTTCTTCATGAAGTCAGTAGCCAACTCATTTGGGTGGATTTCTAATCATTGGGCATAGTATCTCTAGTTTGGTGGCGATATCTTGCCTAACTATCGTCGGTATGTGTAGATCTTGATGCATTTGTCACGAACCATGGAGCATGTTATATTAGCCAAAGAATTTTTGTTTGAAACCGTTGCAAGACATTCAGGTTTGAGTTGGCCATAGCACCCCATAATTCAACTCCATAAGACCATATTGGTTTCAGTGTTTTATAGATAAGGAGTTTTTTGTCTAGTGACATATTAGATTTTCATCCCAGAATCCAGTACAGGGAGAGTTGAGTTGTATATTGTTTTTGTAGTCGATAAACCTTCGTTTGACCACAATTTCAACCGGTAAAAAGTGACGATGAGTTCGACGGTGTATCACGAAGGTCTATAACGGACTATTGAGTGATTGTCCAATTAGTTTATCTAAGTGTTGTTGCTTACATAATACAAGCAGGCAGCTAAGCAGGTGTTTCTAGATTTAAGTTTTCACATATCCGCACACAAAGTATTTTGTTTTAATACATAAATATCAAATATTTTTATACTATTTTCCGTAATAAATATTTTTAACAAGACTATTACAGTAAATCTACCCCTGTCCCCTGTCTGTCGGCTCTATTTCTGTAACCGTAATGGGTGTAAGTCTACAATCATTTCGTCCCATCCTCAAATCTGGAGCCAGGCTATCGAAGTACATTGAAGCCATTGCGTTGTGACGTGACATCTCAAAGGAATAGACTTACTTTGGCACAACAGACTTCGGGGTATATTCTATAACTATTTGAGGGACTTTTATTCGTGTCGTCATTGTTGACTCTTCTGATCAATTGGCGGTCAACGTTGGTGTACTTCAGGGGCCTCTCCCCACTACCTGTTTGTTTCTGCCGCCCGTAAACAGTCATTTCAGATGTATTCGGTAATAAATGAATACATTTGAACCGATCAGATGTTGGTTCGCTGTATTTTTACCTAATGATACCCAAGCAGGCGACATCATTGTAGTGAACAGATCCAGAAGCCAGAGCCGGTCTGAATGAAATCCAAGCATACAGGCATGCAGCAAAATTTACATTTTACTCTGATATAGCAGTCTACGTTCGGGTTGTTTTACGAAATAAATTTGGTCAAATTAGATGCTTCGAAATCCAACTGGAGCTCCTTGATGTCGCTCTTATACCAACTCTAAACTTTGGTACTTTCAGCGGGTCGAAAGCTAAACAAGCGACCACGAAGTGTCTCATACTACACAAGATCAGGCGATATTTCGCACTATGGCAGCTTTCTTTCTCTTTTTCAAGCTCAAGTCTGGTATGGAATATTGCTTTCATGTTGCTTAGCAATGTACTGATACTCTACTGAGCAACATGGCAGTACTCGAGTGTGTGAAACTAGATTCAGCCACGACTTGATAAAACGAAAAGCCTTCAGGCTTATTAACGAACGAGGGGACAAAAGACATAGTAGACTTAAGAATTTGTGTTAATTTTATCAGGGCAAATGAGACAAAGCTCTCACTAATATACCTCATACCGCGTACGTAGTACCTGCTACATACGAAATACTATAAAAGGAAGTGGGATAAAGTACGTTAAGTCATTTCGGTAGTGGTCTAAAGCGAAAATATTTTTCCCGTAATTCCCGAAATTTCCCGGGTAACGAGTTTCGATTTCCCGGTTCTTTAATCGCCCAAAAATTACGGTAATACCCGGGAAATTCGGGAACGGGAATTCACGGGTTCAAACCCTAGTAAGTACCTACTAGACATGTGCGCCGATCGGCGTGGCGCACGCCGCCGATCATTTTGGCCACGCCGCCGCCGCCGATGTTTTCATCGGCGTCAAAATTCAAATATTATTCTATACTAAATAAATCACTTTTCTTATCAAATGTAGTATATTTTATATGCAAAATTAGTACTTTTAAGGTTCCGTACCCCAAAAGATAAAACGGGAATCTTATAGAATCACTTTGTTGTCCATCTATCAACCCTCTATACCCATGTTCATTTTAAGATCCATCTGTCTGGAAACGGTGTTGGTCTCTGAGCATCTTGCTAAGGTCTTCCAGCGATTCTGCCACACTGACTATGTATATCGTCAGCAACCGAAGGTATTGATGTGATCGCCGATGATATTGATGCCATATCCATCTCATCCTAAGAGCTTAAATATATGCTTCAATGCAGAGGTGCACAGTTTTTGAGAGATAACGTCTTCCAGTCTCACCCTTTTTGCAATGTGATCGGATTTGTGCTCTGGTTCTGGAGCCGGATAGACATAATGGCCTTGCTGTACAAACACTTCAACACTTGGACATGTTGGTAGTCTATTTGGCACCGCTGGGGAGAGTGTAGCACCGGCCAGGTTTCGACTGAATCAAAGGCTTTCTCAAAACTCAAAGTGCTTTATTTCTTTTAGACCTTACAAGACTCTTGGACACGTCACAAAATTAATATTACTGAAGTAAAACCGGGAAATAGTCTTTAGTAGTCCACAAACGCTAGACATAACGGTAGATTATACAGCGTAGGAATGCGGTCTACGGTACTAAATCCTTTTCAACACCCCGCTTGTTCGGGAGGCTGGAAGTCGTCAAACCTTCAAGAGAGACGTTTGGTGATTAACTCTCGAAAACAGCTTATAGACGTGGCTCGTGGCGAGATGAGCCTATATTATAGGACCTATAGCTCCTAAGAAGGGCTTTTGTCACCCTTCTTAAGGAACAGTACCACCACGCTCGTTTTCAACGCCTCTGGATTGTCTCTCAAGAATGACGGAGTTGAACACCTTGTGAAGGACTTAAGTACATACCCGCTTGCAGAAGTTCTGGCGTGATTCCGTCATCCCCCGATGCCTTGTTGTTTTTAAGCTGTTCGAGAACCGTCCTTATCTCGTAAAGGCTGACTTCCGGGATATCTTTGGTATAGTGTCGGGTTAAAAGGGGTCTTGCATCACCTGCCCTATTGTTTACAGGGCATGGCGATGAGATGTAGAGCTGTCCATAAAACTTTTCAAGCTCTCAAGATTGCAGGCTTGGAAGTAATGATGCTGCCGTTATCGGTCTTCAGCTTCGTCAACTGGCTTTGTGCAAAAGACAAATCTCTCACACCTAGGAGCCTCTGTTCCATTCTATTGCACTAACAATACTGTTAGTATTGTATGAGCACAAATCGGGTCGCATGGACTTCGAGATCTGTCTATTGAGCACGCCGTATCTTGACATATCTGCCAAAGACTGCAGTTTCATTTCTCTTCTCTCTGCGATTGCGATGCTCTGTGTTTTATTTCTGCGGCGAGCCCTAAATAACTCCGATCCGCCCGCATGGACAGTTTCTACCAGCCCTTTATTCAGCTCGTCAACTGTTGCGCAATTCGCGAGGAATTCAAAGCGGTTTTGTAGCTCCAGCTGAAAGCTTTCGGGATTTTGTTTTTGGACAGGATTTGAGCGTAACTTAGACTTTATCAGACGAAACCGTTCTAGCTTGAAATTGATATTCAATGACACTCTTACCATGTGGTGATCGCTGCCGGTTTTCACCCTGTTGATCACAGAGACGTAATTGTGGTGGTGGGACGTAATATGTGTTTATATTTTTTTTTTTAGTTTTTTGTGTTTGTGATGACGACCCCATGATAAAGTCTATCTCACGCTTATTGCTGCTGGGGTGCAGCCACTTCCATTTTCTGGACGACCGCTTCTTGAAAAAAGAGTTCATCGCGAAGAGTCCCTCCTTCTCCATGAAGTCGGCCAATCGCTGTCGCCTTTGGTTTTGCTTTCCAAACCCAAACGGGCCCACTCTCAGTTTTTCACCGCTCTTCTTGCCTAGCCACGCATTAAAACCACCAATAACAACTTATAAAAAATTTTAACTGTGTAGTGTTTGTCGAGGCATGCATGACCTGTGAAATGTCGTTATACATGACCTCCATTGTAAGGGCGTCCCGAGTGCGGGGTATATATACCTGTAGGACCTTCAGCGAATAGCGGTTGGTGATTCTGAGTATATGGTACGCACCACCCTGCTCAAGATGCTCTCGATCTTTACAATGTTGTTGACGAGAGACCCGATATCGTGTTGGGACAGCTGGTCGCCCTCCCGGTAATAGAACAAGTTGCCGGAATTAAGGTTGATTGTGTCCTCTCCCTCTCTTTGGACTACTGATAACCCTAAGATATCCAAATGCAACTTGTATACCCCTTTTAATAATCTCCTCGTCGGTCGTCAAAGTTCGTGCGGTGTATTGTATGTTACCAGGTGCAAAGGTCGTCGGTATTTAGATTTGTAGCACAATATCTGCCGGAGATTCCTGGCACCCTCTGCTCCGCCGTTACCATAGCTGCTACCGTGACCGTGACTACCATAGCGGCTACCGGGGACTGGGGCCGTTTTCTGTTTGTATCTGTCATGTAGAGGCGGTTTTGCCATAATCACGAAAATCGAAAATCGAAGTCGAAAATCTTTGGGACTTACTATAGGACTATAGCGCCGTTAGCTCCACCTACAGGGGAAACATTGAAGTTATCCAAACCTGCTCAAAGTCTAAAGTTACATTTAGATCGTTTGACGAGAGGTATCGCTGTTGCTAATCTCTAAGGTTTTTTTGTTATTATAGTGCTTATGCCCGCACTTTGGGTAATCTTAAAGAATTTAATGATATCCCAAAAATTTTTCGGTGCGGGTTCAAGTCCCGCCGGAGTCGTAAATTTTTGGGATATCATTAAATTCTTTAAGACCGCTATCTATCAATATTTTTGGACGAGGCAGTAAGGAGAGGTACCTACCTACCTAGTGCCTAGGTATATAAGTATATACCTACCCTATGGACGTAGTAGTGGGGGGAAGCCCACACGGTACAAGTGCGCTCCGTCGTATTGTGAAGTTTAAAATTACAAAATGGCACAAAAAGCACTCGAAACTGCTGTACGCGATCTTGAGAAGATTATTGGCGAGCTCGTCAATAAAATTAATACGCTGGAGGACAAAATTGAAGGACAAAACAAGATAATAACCAAGCAAGAAGTCACAATGAGTTTACTCAAATCAGCTATCGAGGGTAAGCGTGAAACGATTTCAGCAAAGTCACTGGCGGCGATGGTCTCCGATGTCTCTATGACGCCAGTGTTGTCTGCGATACAACGGCGTCCCGTTCGACAGGCGAGAATTAATGCAGCTGCTGCGAAAAAAGTAAGTGGCATTTCTACAACTGCGGCTAAGATAACGGCCACTAAAAAGGTACAAGCACAGAGGGAAATAGAACTACTAACTGCGCCGCCGCCGACTACACCCGAAGTGATCCGATCGGAAACGACCTCTGATTCGTGCACGAATAGGCCGCATCAACCTGCTAGACCAATCACGGTTGAGAGAGGAGCTTCGGGTAGAAAGGACAACGGCGTTCCCGCGTCTGACAATTCTACACCGAATGACGATCAAAATGGTTGGAGCGTGGTTAGCCGTCAACGTCGTCGCCGCCAGAACCCACGTCAAATTACGATCGGCACAGGCAAAGAAATAGAAGATCTACAGGCAGTTGAGAAGACTATGTATATCCAGGCATGGTCTTTTAAACCGGATACAACGACCGAAAATGTGCAAAATTTTCTCAACAGCATAACAAAAGCAAACTATACGGTCGAAAAACGACAGATTAGGACCGAAAGACATGCGTCTTTTTTAATAGGCATGCCTGAAAATGTATTCGAAGAAGTGACAACCCCGACTGCGTGGCCACCCCGGGTTCGCTTTGTGCCATGGTTTCCGTCTCGCCCCCGCCGGGAGGAGCGGGGGGGGCTCGCCTGTGCTGCCGGCGGCGGCGGCGCCGCACAGCGATGACTCATTCGTGGACAGCGCGCCACGACAGCGACAACGATGCAATGAAATGACAACAAGGCCTACTAGCCGTGCTGCTGTTCTAATGTGTAGGAATGTTTGTATTTGCCATCAGAATATTCAATCCATACAAAATAAGACAAGATAGTTAGAGGTATTACTTAGCAGTGACTTAAAATGTAACGTACTTTGTATAACAGAGCACTGGTTAAAAGATACTAAACTAGAATGTATTAATAATTTTACGCTAGCGTCGTACTATAGTAGGCCTACGTTAGAACATAGTGGTTCATGTATTTATGTGAGAAATGACTTCAAATTTATAGAATTGAATTTTAATGAATTTTGTATTGAACAAGTATGTGAAATATCAGCTATAGAATTGACCGATTTTAATTTGATTGTAGTATGCGTGTACAGATCTAATGTGACAAAAACTTCGAAATTTTTTCCGTCTTTCGAATTATTATTGGATTGTTTGAAAGATATGGATAAAGATTGCGTGGTGGTAGGAGATTTTAATATCGATCTCATATGCCCAATGAATAACGGTCAGAAAAATCTTTCTGACATCCTAAGTACTCGAAACTTGTGTAACATAGTCGACTTCCCCACCCGTGTTGCAGCCTTAACGAGTACTTGCTTGGACCACGTCTACGTGGACTGGGAGCGCGCGCGCGCGGGTAGTGTATGCGCTGCCCCAGTGCATACTGGCCTGAGCGACCACTACGCCGTGCGCGTTGAGCTGGAATGCGAGCCGCGCGGCCTACCTCCTCCTCAGTTAGTTAGGTCCTTCACGCGGTCTAACTTTTGTAATTTTGTGGCATCGCTGGAGAGTGTGGATTGGGTGGAATACTCTCAAATATCGGTGTTAACTGTCAATGGATTAGCAAATGCAATTACGAATATTATAAATGGTAAAATAGACATTTGTTTCCCTCTAAAACCCCTGGTCACTAAGAAAAGCAATTCTTGGGTATCAAATGAAATCATTAATTTAGACTATTTATTACGTGACATGAAATATATTAAATTAAAATTCCCTGATAATGAAATGCTATCTGTAAAAATTGACGAATATCAAAAAAAGTACGATAGGATTTTAAAATCGGAAAGAAGCCGGTTTTACTGTAATTTTATAAATAACTCGAACAATATGACTAAAACTATGTGGGACTTAGTAAGGACTGAAACCGGAAAAGGAAGAGGGAATAGCGTCGACTTTATCGAAAGGCTTAGGAGACCCGATGGATCCTTATACGCAAGTGAGGTCGCGGCTGTGGACGCGCTAAACCTGCACTTTGTGAGCGCTCCGCTGACCTGCGGCGCGCCCGCTGCTGACGTGCCGGCAGCGGTGCGCACGCTGCTGGCGTGCCGCGCACCTGCGGACCGCTCACTACGGTTTGAACATTTCACTCCATGTGAAGTGCATAGGATACTTGCATTGGACGTAGCAAACAAACCTACAAAGGATATCTACGATATATCCATATCCTTGTTGGTTACCGCCGCCATACCAATGTCCTTTATATTATCGGTACTTTTTAATAGATGCCTTGTTTTTGGTGAATACCCGCAGGTACTGAAGAACGTCAGGGTGTCTCCACTGTACAAGGGCAAAGGGGCTAAGAGTGACGTCAACAGTTACCGGCCTGTGTCCATAATCCCAGCTATTTCTAAGATATTTGAGCGTGGGCTGAGCACCAGGCTGACGGCGCATCTGTCCAACACGGAGTCCCTGTCCGACCGGCAATACGCCTATCGGGCGGGGAGATCCACGACAGATGTCGCGAGAGAAGTCGTGTGCCGCGTAATGCAGGCCAAAGAACGGAGGATGCAGGTGGCGGTCATGTTCTGCGACTTATCGAAAGCCTTCGACGTCGCGGATCATGCCGTCCTTGCGGCGAAACTGGCACATTACGGTATCGGTGGTCCGGCTCTGCGACTGCTGCTCAGCTCCATGACTGGCCGCACACAAATAGTCACAGGCAGAGGAGGGAAAGTAAAATCGAACCCAATGTCAACCATTATTGGCGTGGCTCAAGGATCCTCGATTTCGAATATCTTATTTTCTCTCCTCATGAACGACTTACCCGATTCCATAAAAGACGCTCACATACTCATGTATGCAGATGACGTTGCGGCCATCGTGGAAGCTCCGAATCTGAATGCGTTGCAAGAAAAGATGAATTCAGTAGCAGGTGATTTACAGAAATGGTTTTATCGGAATGGCCTTATTCTGAACGTCACCAAAACCAATTTCGTTCATTTCAATCTGTCTGGGCACTACTGTTTGCCGGTAGCTGTGAGCCTGGGAGGTGAAGTAGTTAACCTAGTGCACAGTACAACTTTTCTCGGATTCACCATAGACCGGAGTTTAACGTGGGAGGCGCACATAGAAAACGTATGTAAGAAGATAGGTCGATCGTGCTACGCTCTGTGGCACCTCTCAGCTACTTTAGACAAAGCTATGGTAAGAAGCATATACTTTGCAACAGTCCATTCGCTTCTTCAATATGGCGTGGAGCTCTGCGGGCGTGCATCCGATTGGGAGCGCGCCTTTAGACTCCAAAAAAGAGCGATAAGGGCGATAGTGCGTTTACCACAAGATGAGTCTGCGCGGCCGTATTTTATGACCTTAGGTATCTTGACCCTACCCGCCCTTGTCATCTACCAGTCCGCACTATATGTGCGTAATAATTTGGATGAATATGCAAGGTTTGGGGACGGACACAGATACCGCACAAGGCACTCGCATCGGCTGAAAGCGCTTCCACGACGACTGGCAAAGACGTCCAAGTTGCTGCATGTGATGGGGACGGCTGTCTACAATCGTATTCCGACTCCTATCACCAGCGCACAGTCCACATTATCTTTTAAGACAAGATTGAAAAAATGGCTAATAAGTATGACAATTTATGATATAAACGAATTTATGAATTTAAATGTACCTAAATATTTAATTTTAGGTTAATAATATTCTTTTTTATGTAATTAATTATCAATTTCATTTATTTATCATTTCATTATGTAATAATTTTTATTGATACCTGTGTATGTATGTACTATAATGTGACCTGTAACATAATCGTTATAAATAAAAAACTATGAACTATGAACTATTGATTGGGAGACTAGACCGCTATCTATCCATATTTTTTACACAAATTGTCATCATCACACAAATTTAAATAAAATGACAGCAAGAAAATGGGCATTTTACAAAAACTTTTTTGATGTCTATCGAACAAAATACAAATTCGAAATTCAATAATTCTTTATTTCCGTAAACCTACCTAAATGTACACTTAGAAAAGGTCAAATTATTAAAATTGAACACTGCTTCGGTAGGTCGCTTCTTTACTTTAGTCAACATAGGTACATACCTAACCTATGTTGACTAAAGTAAAGAAGCGACGAAGAAACCTTTAGCATCTTATAATGTTATTTTTCGAGTTGGAACAAAATCCGTCCGAAATTTAATCTTACATTTCACGGAAATTTGTTGCTAATCCCCACAAACCTCGGATTCCAAGAATTTGATTGCACCTGGGTGTAGTAGGTAAGGTACACAAGATGACATGTAAGAAAAAGGCCAGTGAAAAGCTGTGGAACTAGATTTTTTTTTCTAGCGCACGTCTTCCCCGTTTCATGCAGTGAATGGAAAAAACATGGAAGCATTCCTTCAAGGAAAATACGCGTGCAACTTGACACAAAATTGCAAACAAACTTACCCGTCAAAACTGGTTGGCTAATAATTTGTTAAGACTCACGGTTCAAAGTCGACTTTATTAGTGTGGGAGATAATATTGCCAATAGCATAAATACTTCTTTTACAAATCTTGCCTCTGATTCTTCATCATACAACTCTACCACGAGTCAAAACACTGTTTTCTTACTAAATTGAGAAACAGTGTTTTGATAATAATTTTACTAAAATAATATTACTTAAATCAAAAGTTATAAAAATATCAATTGTACATTACAACAGAGAATGATTTATAAACAATATTGCTCACAGTCGGCCATTCAAATATAACGTACGCCCTCGTACGGTCCTTACAAACTCTTTGATGATAAAATTATAGGTACAAATGCTATTAAACAACTAGGTTTACAATTTTAAGAATAAGAAACAGAAGTAACAGATTACGAGATGTTCTACAATACAAACAAAACCATGAATATCCCTCACATTTATCACATACATTTTAGAAATTTATCTTATTATTTATTTTTACACAATTAGCCAGTACAGTCTTATAGCTTCATATAATTTATACAATAATAATAAGACTAAGAATATATTTTACTTATGACTACAAGAACCAGGGGTATCCTTTACTTGTGCCTGCAAGGACCAGGGACATCCTTGACTTGTGACTACAAGGACTATGGATATCCTTGACTTGACAACAAAGAAAACTTTTACCTATACAGCAATCGACATATGCCTACCTACTGCACCTTCAGCTGCCAGACGTCCAAGCAAGGCATTTGAAGAGTCCAGTGATAAACTGAAAAGGAGAAGCGGTGCTGGACATTAAAGGTGCTGGAACGTTTGGCGTGTTTAAAACCAAATTGCATAAATATATATCAGAGGATTTAACATTACTGACCTTATTTAAAAAGACGAAAAATTACATAATTTTAATACTTAGCTTATGTTTCTTATGTAAGTAACATGTTTGTTGTAAATGGGAAAATAAAGAGCTTTAAACTGATCTGCTTAGTACACGTCACGTGATACTAATCAGTAGAATGCTCGGCGCGATTACCGGTTTACAGTGATTAGGGACGCTAGCGAAACTTCTGACAAATGCAATAAAGATTGCTTGCAGGCAGAAGGTCGAGAGCATCACATCACACCAGAAAACAGTCTCGTATTACCACAAATATAAAGTATTACTCGTTTGATAACATCTGACCCTGTAATAAATAATATGATCTTAGAATCATAAAAAAGAGGAAGCCTCCCTTCTGTAAATAAGAAACAACATCTAGTCATAATGTTATCATGCAGGAAAATATTGTGGTTCGTCAGAGGAATAAAGCTAATACCTGTATGACCTTCAGCGAACACCGGTTGGTGATTCTGAGTATAAGGTACGCCACCCTGCTCGAGACGCTCTCGATCTTTACAATGTTGTTGACGAGGGACTCGTGGACGAGAAACCCGATACCGTGTTGGGACAGCTGGTCGCCCACCTGGTATTAGAACAAGTTGCTGGAATTAAGGGTGATCGTGTCCTCTCTCTCTCTCTTCGGACTGGGGTTCAATATTCTACGCCGCGGCCCCACGGCCCACGGCTCATTGACTTGATGGATGATTGTTCCAGAGCCGCAGCGGGGCTAGCGGCGGCGGCGCGGCTATGGAGTGCGGCGCGGCGGCGCCTGGGGGCTACGCGGCGGCGGCAGGCGGAGGAGCGCGCCCGGCGCATGCGCACTCGCATACGCAGCGCTCGCCAGCTAAGTCTGGCCTGCATGTCAACTTTACTGATAAAGGCGAAGTAAGTCACTGTCTACATATACATATAGGTACATACAATTATTTAAATGTAGATGTTGTGCTTAACAGAACACTGGATTGTGAAGAATCAGTTACTTTCCTTTTATCATAACTATTGTTTTGAAAGTTCCTACAAAAGAAAGTGTGTATACGTGGTGGCTCTCTAATTATAGTTTAAAAATAGTCTTAAATGTAAAGAACGGAAAGATATTGTAAACCTCACTATCGAGAGGACTATTGAACTTTCATGTGTGGAACTGGAGCGGCATATCATGGCGTGTGTGTGGCGCCCCCCCCCCCCCCCTTCGATGCAAATCAGGTAGCTTTCGAATGTACTATGGAAGAAGTTTTGCTGAAAGTATTATTATATATTATATATACGTTTGCAGGAGCCATCACGGAGTAACTATATTCCAGCTGGGTGGTTTTAGATTGGAGTGGGTCAGAAGGCAGCGGGGGTGGTATCTACGTGGTATGAATGAATGAATGAATGAACACTTTATTGTACTAGAAAATAAATACATTAATTAAAGATCTTATATCTAAACAAAAAAATACAAAAACAAAATACAAAAATGTTTATTCAGAAACTTAAAATACATTATATGTATAACAGTGTTTGAGACCCCCTTTTAAGTAAAGTATTTACCTGTGTTAGGGGAATCTCGCTCTGCCGCAAACAATAGAATTTGGAACGTACATTAAGTTCGGCTAGTAGTTGTTATATAAGGCTACTTAAATTATAGAGCTTATTATTTACAAAAAATAAAGTTTATTTTTATTTATTTTAGCTTTTTGGAAAGCGCGCATGTAATTATAGAGGTGTGCGTGTATGAGTGGGATGTGGGGGTATGTCCGTGTGTGCTATGTGTAGTGTGTGCGTGTGATTGAAATTGGTGCTCCTGAGGACACCGGTCTCTTAAGAGTCCGGGCAACAGAAGACAACCATTTGTGTGTGTGTAGTGTGTGTGGGGTGTGTTTGTTAGTATATGTGAACCTGTAAAATTTAAATATTAAATAGTAAAGTATGTAGAGATACATGAAAATTATAGGAAAAAAGACAGAGGAAAACCTAACATAACTTATCAAACAGTGCTTCCGTTTCGTCATAGCTTAAGTAGAGTAGCCATTTGGTTAGTTTCTTTTTCAATTCATAGTTACTTAAGCCATAAATATTCAGTTTTTTGTTAATTAAGTTATATATGTGGGCGGATTGTGATACATATTGTCTTGCAGCAAAATTAGATCTTACAGTTACTTTCTTAATAATGTTTTTATTTCTACGCTGTGTTGTTTTACTAGTTATGAATTTTAAATGTTTATTGATTTTTAGGACTATGTTTAAGGTATATAATTTTCTAATCGTAAGCAATTCTGATTCCGTATAAAGTAGATAAGTTGGATATCTGTATGGTCTAGAGTACATTACTTTGATAAGAGACCTTTGCGCTCTTTCTACTTCTATAAATTTACTCTTTATGGCTCCCCCCCAAACGGTTATACAGTAGCTTATGACTGATTCTGCTAAGGAAGTGTAAATTTGGTTTAGTAAAGGTTTGGAAGCGGAATTTCTTAGACCCTTAAATATCCAAATAAGTTTCCTTACTCTACCCGCCAGCAGTTCTATTTGTGCATGCCATGACAATCGCTGATCAATCATTATGCCCAAGTACTTGGTTGTCTTAACTTTAATGATTTCAGGACAGGGGCATACCAGATCGTTACGATTGCAGGAGTGAATTTTTATACTGTAATCAGTGGGGGGTTGTGTGTTATTATACATTGAAAAAGTCATAAAGTTGGTTTTGGTAACATTAAGGGTGAGAGCATTGTTCTTGAGCCATTCAGATACCGATAAGAGTCCATCTTCAGCCTTCTGTTTAACATCGTCCCATGATTTGCCGGTGAAAACAATGGCAGTATCATCTGCATAAGAGAAGATTTTGGGGTCACTGAGCTCAAGGCTGCAGAGGTCGTCAATGTAGACGAGAAACAGGGTCGGTCCGAGTACGCTGCCTTGTGGAACCCCATAGCAAATGTCCTCGTCCTCACTAATGAACAGTACAAAAGAACTAAACGAACGACGAAACTATGGACGCCTGCCATAAACATACTCTCAATACTGTTACAAGCGGCAGACGGTGGCTTGCCGAATGCTGGATGGGTTCCTCAAAATGTTGGAATAATTGCCGGTAAAGGAACAACATCGGTGCCGACTAAGGGGTGTCGAGAGGTGCGGCCCCGATTTCACCATCACGGAGACACGTGAGCGGGTTTCCTCGTTATTACGCCATTAGACACTTCCACCCCCGAGTCTACATTCTAAGATGCATCTCTCGCGACTCCACTCAGACCGGCCAATGAAGGCAAGCAAGAGGTGGGGATCTGGTTCTCTTGGGATACCACTCCGCAAGCGGAGACGAGAACCAGGAACTTCCCCGGGAGCACTCGGTATACCCGTGGTGTCGCTACTCACCAACAGCTCGCCACAAGCTGCCCTGCAGGTAAAAAAATATTATTATTATTGTTATTTTTGTTCGGGTATATCCGCTGTGACCACTGGAGGGGGTAGTGCTGGAGCTTAGAGTTTCGTAAGCTGGGTTTTGAGAACGCAGTCGAGCCTGCACGTTTGTTCCTCGCCCCTTGTTTTAGTACCTGACAACTGGTGCTGTTTGCGGGATGGGGCCCTTTACAGTTTGCGCATGTCGGGGGCTCCTTCCGGCTCCGTATGCATTCCCCTGCGTGATGCGAGCCACCGCACCTCACGCATGCCAGTGGGCGGTGGCAGTTGTGGCTCGAGTATTAATATTATATAGTAATAATATTAAAATAGAATGCGTTGACACTTTTACCCTATTAGGATTAGATATTGACAAGAACATATACTGGAAAGTAATAAAAAAGATAAAATCCAAATTGTCTAGCTTCTCGTACGCTTTGTCCGAACTGCGCAGAGCGACAGACCTTAAAACAAGTCTGTCTGCGTACTACGCGTACGCATATTCATGGATCCGCTACGGAATTATTCTATGGGGAAACACGTAGACACCAATGAACTGTTCTCCCAGAAAAAATGCGTCCTTACCATAGCTAATATAGACATGTAAGCCCCACTTTATTAAATTGGGAATACTTACCTTAGTTAGTATATACTTCCTAGAAATATGTAAATTCGTAAGGAATTATCTTGAATTTTTCCAAAAAATAAATGATCAGCCTCGCCGATACCAGACAAGATACAAATACAATCTAGTTAAACCTGCACCCAAATTAAAAATTCATCAATCCTCCCCCTATGGCCCTCGATGGCCGTAAAAATTTATAATAAAATCCCAGATAACATAAAATGAAAACAAAAACATGTTCGAAACCAAACTAAAAAAGATACTCTTAAAAAAATGTTTTTACGAACTTGACGACTTTTTTAACGATACTTTTAGCGACTCGTAATATTTAGTGTAGGTACCTGGTAGATACATATTAATTAAGCGTATCTTAAGTAAAAAGGCATGATACCTGGCCAGTCTTCCATTGCAACACCCTAAATGGGTACATACTGTGAATTATATAAACTCACCTTATCATTAAGACCTGATTTATGTATGAATGCAACAAATAATGAATACTGAATACTGAGTGTCTGCAGTAGGTCCGGAGTTGGTTTAAATATTCCAAAGAATATGCAACCAGGCCGGCCCTTGCTGGCCCTGATTGGTCTGATGAGCTCCGCTTGGAACCCCTTGGCCCGGAAGTCGTCCATGATGTCGTCCGGGGTAGGGCTGGGATGCCCCTTATTGCGACCTTTACCTGTTTGTCCTCTGGAAGGGAGTAAGAGAACTAGCATATAGCTATACTAGCCCTTCTTGAATCGACAGGTAGTTCTGTATGGCCCTGTACTCTTCGGCCGATTCTGGAGAGAAGCGCAATCCCTTGCCAAAAGGTCTTGCGTTTGGGGTGTGGCCTAGGATGTCCTTGATGGCTCTGAAATGCTGCGCCCAGTTCGGCATCACTTCCACCACCAGTGGGGGGTATCGGGACCTTTTTGGTTCGCCGGATGGCCGAATGTTTGCAGGGTCCACGTTTTCGGCGGATTCTACTGGGCGGGCCAGTTGGGTTGGGCGGGCAGACATAAATGGGCGGATGTTACCTGAGCGGTCTGGTTATCCTGTGTTTCCCATCTCGGATTGGTGGGCCCCGTAGGGCGGGCAGTTTCTATTTTGTTTGATTGAGTGGCTTGGGCGCTGCTCATCGTTTTGGGTGGAGTAGCCGCCAGTGAAGCGTAGGTTGTCGACTGCGTCGACCCCGTAGACGCTGGTGACATCGTTGCTGGTCTGTCTTGTTTCGATATGGTATTCTTTGTGGTAGCGCGTCTCATGTATCCTCTGTGGCCCTGCGCTTTGCTATTTCGGTAGGGGGGAACTTTCCACCCATTTCTTTTTTGAACCGGGTATTGCTGGCGGTGGGTTCTCTGGTGTGGGCATGTTCTGGTCTTGATTTTTCAGGCATCTCTCCCTTTCACTAAAGAATACCTTGGAGAGCGTTAGAAAGTCCTAACGATAGTGATAGCGCCGGGGGCAATCACTATCTTTAGCACTCATCCGCACCGCGCGGAACGCATTCACTCAATTCACTTCACTACCGCGAACGCGAGCAAAAACGATACTTTGCGGGGCCGAGCTCGGCAGACGTTTTCAAGAAAACGTTGCCGAGATCGTATGTGTTGGAGCGGTCCGTGCGCGCGAATTAACAAGGCAGAACTCGTGGCCACTCCGCTGCCGCATATTTATATGGCACCTTACTAGCAAGACGACGGCCTATTTTGTACTCGAACTTTCTAGATATTTTCACTTGAGCCGAACCCTTTGATCTTTATTTATTCATTATTCTTATACAGAATCCTTACAAATTATATATATATATATATATCCTTTTTGGACAGGGAATGATGCCCTTTACCTTATAAAATATAATATATAAATATGTATGTACAAATAAAAAGTTCCTAGAACAAAAACTTATAAAAAACTACAGTTCGAAACGTTTTCCTTATACAAATCTTAAAATATCTCTAAAACTAATTATACGATTTACATAATTCAAACGGAAAATCCTTCTGAAAACATCAATTTCACTACAAAATATCTTCAAACAAAAACAGTATAAGTGCAAATAACGTAAATCCTAAGTGAAAATTGACATCTATCTAGTTTAGAGTTATAACATTGAAATAAACCTTTCTAATTACAATTAAGCGACGTAATCTACCTATCTTACTAATATAATAAGGGTTTTATCGCCGACGTCTAAAGATAATATCGCAAAAATATAAGTTTTTCTTTACTTTGAAATCTTTATTTTAGTTTTACAAAATATGAATCAAAATCAGAATCAATAACTTTATTTCTTTAGGCTTACAAAATAAGCACTTAGACAAGTCAAATTGTATACTATAAACATAGTTATTATTATCAAATAAGAAATAAGGTGTTATTGATATTCTCTTCACTTCAAATTTTTGTCCACTAGTGGAAAAAGTGAAAAAGAAACCACTAGCACATTATAATATCACTTATGTGTCTAATACATGTTTATTTTGCCTATCTAAATATAAATTTAATGCAATTTAGATACATGTCAATATTTCTTTAAAGCTAAACAGAACATTGAATTTCTTACATACTACTGACAGTGCGGAACGGAGCGACATCTGGCCAAGCATTAACATCATTGATGTAATCATCTATGGAGTAAAAGGCTTCCTGATAAGATTTTGTTTAATGTACTGTTTAAATTTACGAATAGGGAGTTCAGTTGCTTCAGATGGAAGCTTATTATAGAAGCGCACGCAATTGCCCATAAATGATTTCCCTACCTTTCGTAATCTATACCTATGCTGGGATGTGTAATTTGTTCTTGTTTCTTGTATTTCTATTGTGAACATCACACTTTTTCAAAAAGCTATCTCTATTTTTGTGCGTATACATAAGATTTTCATAGATGTACTGCGATATTACTGTCAAAATATTTATTTCTTTAAATAATTCCCTCAAAGAGTCGCGTGGCTTTAATTTGTAAATTGCGCGTACCGCTCTTTTCTGGAGAACAAAGATAGTCTGGATGTCAGCTGCCTATCCCCAAAGCAAAATACCATAAGACAAAATACTATGAAAATAACTGAAATAAACTAACCTAGCTGTATCTTCATCGGTAATATATCTAATTGTTCGAACTGCATAGGCTGCTGAACTAAGTCTGCCTGCGAGAGCATCAATTTGCGGTTTCCATTGAAGAGTGGAATCAAAGATGATGAAAAAAATTTCCGTAAATACAATAAATGTACACTTAGAACAGGTCAAATTCTTAAAATTAAACACTGATTTGGAAATAAAGTGATATTTTGATTTCGGTCGCTTCGGTATGTAGACTAAAGTAAAGAAGCGACGAAGAAACCTTTAGCCTGTTAGGGGTTATTTTTAGAGTTATTTTTCGAGTTGGAGCAAAATCCGTCCCAAGCTTTTTTATCTTCTAGATAGTCTGAAATTTTGTAATAAGCCTTTTAACAAAGGATATGTTTGCCAATTTGTTTGAATTTATTTATAGAAAGTTTTTGCAACTCGCTAGGGGTTTTGTTGTAGAAGCGTATACATTGCCCTCTAAAAGATACATTAACCTTGTGTAACCTAGTTTTGGGCACAGCGAGTTTATTCTTATTTCTAGTATTTACATTATGTATGTCGCAATTTTTAGGGAACCGATCGATATTTTTATGAGTGTACAATAAGTTTTCATAAATATATTGACATGGTACTGTCATTATATTTATTTCTTTGAATTTATCACGTAGGGATTCTCTAGGACCCATGTTATAGATTGCACGAACAGCCCTCTTCTGCAGCACAAATACGGTGTTAATATCTGCAGCGTTCCCCCACAGCAATATACCATACGACATAATACTATGGAAGTAGCTGAAATAGACCAGTCTGGAAGTATCAACGTCTGTAAGATGACGGATTTTTTTTACTGCATACGCTGCAGAACTAAGTCTCTTCGATAGCTTATCTATGTGTGGGCCCCATTGAAGTTTACTATCTAAGGTTATTCCTAAGAATACGGTAGTGTCTACAATTTCTAACGTTTCTCCTTTTACGTTTACATCAGCCTTAACTTGTTTTACATTTGGTAGAATAAATCTAAGACATTTAGTTTTAGTTTAAAGTTTTAAGCAAAAGATTATTAACTCCAAACCAGTGGACTACTTTTGATATTGCATTGTTTACCTCGTCAAAATTTGTGTTTTGTCTAATCATCTTAAAAATTAAAGAAGTATCATCAGCAAACAATACAATCTCGTGATTATTTTTAACGAGATGAGGCAGGTCGTTAATATAAACCAAAAATAGGAAAGGACCGAGGATTGATCCCTGCGGTACACCCATTGTAACTACAGATCCCGAAGACCGTTTCCCATTTACGTCAACTCTTTGTATCCTGTCACTCAAGTAAGAAGTAAGAAGATCCAAAGAGTTGTCCTTTATTCCATAGTGATGTAATTTCCTGATTAATGTTCCATGGTGTACACAATCAAATGCTTTTGACAAGTCACAAAAAACGCCTAAAGCGTCTTGCGACTTCTCCCAAGCATCGAAAATAACGAAAATATATCGATATGTAACCCTAAGAAAACAGTAGAGTCTACAAAGTCAACAATCTCATTCTTTAGCATTATCTTCGTTGGAAATTCTCTTATATTAGGTAACATGAATTTAATGCATTTGGTTTTTTTAGCATTGAGTAAGAGGTTATTGGCGGTGAACCAATCTAGTACGTGTATGCTATGAGATTTATAAATACATACCTAGGTACATACTTACCGAGGTACATCAATATCAATGTATATTATAAAACAGTAGATGACTCACTGACAGACAAAGCACAGCCTAAACCACTTATCCTAGAGACTTCCAGGGTGTGTAGGTATTGGTGCGAAATTGCGTACTAAGAAAGGAATTTTGAAAATTCGCACTCTAAGGGGCTCAAAATAAGGGTTGAAAGTTCAATCAAAAATGCTGTTTATTTAAGTTACGGTTCGCATTCGCAATAGAACTACAAAATTTTACTTGTAGATTCCCCTTACAAAAAGATCATACGCATAATTGACCGTTTTCTGAAATTCAGACGGAATTTTCCTTCATCTACATTTAAACGCAAAACTTAAGTTTAAACGAAAATGCTCTGTATAGCAATGGAACTACATAAGTATAATTTTTTTTAAGTAGGTTCATCTTACAGAACGATCTCACATTTGATTCATTGTTTTCTGAAATTCGGACTATGTTTTCCAATATCTACGTATAAGTTAAAATTAAATGTTTAAACGAAAATGCTCTGTATCTCAGCAATCGTTAGCAACTGAACTACAAAACTTAACATGAAGAATACACCAACCAAAACGCAAAAAAAAAACATCCATTTTGACACGATTAGAGAGAATTCGCAACCATAGGGAACTAGTTGCGTGGCGTAGACCCATTGCTAACCGGTCACTCACTGTTCACCACTAGTATACACAATGGGTCACTCTTTTAAAAAAACCTTGTTTACTCTGCTCTTTATCTAAAAGACCGTTTTGAGTTTCTCCATCAGTCCCATTCGCTAACCCTTCGTTCTTCTGATACTCTTCTTTTAAAATTCCTTTACACACTTCCCAGATCTATGGTGATTCCTTCACGTTGCAGGCCGCCAGACTCTGGAACGCCCTTCCTGTATCCATCCGACAAGCTAAATCCCTTCCTATTTTCAAAAGAATGGTTTATCAACATTATCTATCCACTCCTGATAAATCTTAATATTTTTACTGTTATTTTGTAAATTATTCGTGTTATTTCGCAGTTTCTGTTTTTATTTAAATAATTATTTGTCAAAATTATTTTGTTTTTATATCATTTATTATGAAACCGTCAGCTTTAATGCGTACGAATCCTATCCATCCAAAGGTTGCCTAGAAGAGATCGCTGTTAGCGATAAGGCCGCCGATTGTACCACACTAAGTATAATTAGTATTAAGTTCTTGTATAAGTATTACAAGTATTGATGGTGCAATAAAGATATATTCTATTCTATATTATTGCACGTCGACGGTTGAAAAATATTCTGAAAGCTGATAAAATATACGTACAATATTGTCCCGAGGCAGGAATCGAATCCCGTAGCTCCGGCGCCGTAGGCGGACCTTCACCCGCTGTGTTACGGCATTTATTATTATTAACCGCTATAAGGCGCTCCGCCCGGAGGCCCTGTCTCGATTCCTAACAAAAAAATATTCAACCATCCTCAGATTTTCTTGAGGGGAATTTTTCCCTTAAGGGGAAATCACTTGCCGTTGCGGCTTTTGCCGACGACATTGTTTTGGTTTTCTCAGGACAAAGCATATAAATAATATACTTAAAGAAGTCTATGAATGGGGAGGAAGAAATAAATTAAAATTTGCGCCACATATGACTAACAGTATGATTATAACTAATAAAAAGAAATACGAAACCCCGGAATTAAAAATGGGAAAAAAACCTATTCAGTTATTAGATGAAATGAAAATATTAGGATTAATAATAGATAAAAAAATTACTTTCGACGTCCAAGTTATACACATTAGTAAGAAAGCAACAAATATATACAAACAATTAGCACGAATCTCTAAAACAACATGGGGGCTAAGTCATGAGGTAACCAAAACGATATACATACACGGTAGTAAAAGAGCCAATTGTCTTGTATCCGGCAAGTGTTTGGGCACCAGCAGCGAGGAAAGTTACCATTCAGAAAAGGCTAAATACCCTTACTAGAGGATTCGCACAAAAAATATGGAAATCGTACAGAACAGTATCACTGAACGCACCCCTGGTCCTGTCCGGACTTTTGCCGCTTGACATACGCATTGATGAAGTGACCAAAATATACAAAGCTAAAAGGGAAAAACCAATGGAAGAAATTTTGATGGACAGAGAAATGGAAAAGGTTTGTTTCTTGGAAGCGCCTCATCCTGCAGAAGATACAGAAATATATTACAAGTGTTTAGATAACATGAATTGGGAAACATTACTAGAGGACGAAGAAATTAAAAATAGAAGGAAAGGTAGGAGCCGCAATGTGCTGCAAAATAAAGAAGAAATTAAGTCAACGAAATTTAAGCTGGAAAATATATGTACAGTATTTCAGGCAGAAATGTACTCGCTGTATAGAGCATTAAAATGGGCTAATACATATAACAAAAATGATAAATTCACAATACTAAGCGACTCCAGATCGTCCCTAGACCTAGTCAAAAATGGAGAAACTTTCCACCCCTTAGCATTTAAAATTAGACAAGAAATCAAAGAAATTATAAACAAAGAAAAAGAAATAAGATTATTTTGGGTTAAAGCAAATGTAGGTATAGAAGGTAATGAAATAGCAGATAAGTTAGCAAAAGAAGCTGCACTTAAAAAGAAAACACGAGCAGACTATGATAAATGTCCAGTTTCGTTTATTAAAAGATATTTAAGAAAAGAAAGTATTGAACAACTTTAAAACCGATACGATCAAAGCGAGACAGCAGAAATAACAAAAATATTTTTTCCAAATTCAGTAAAAGCTCATAATACTTTAAAGAACATTAAAATAAATTTTAAAATAACACAACTTTTAACAGGTCGTGGGGGCTTTGCACATTACTTAAATAGATTTAAATGTAAATATGCTTCCGGATCGTTCATACCAGCAGGATGTTTGTGCGATCCTGATGTAAACGAAACAATAATACACCTCATATTAGACTGTCCGAGGTTTTGTTTACGTAGATACGAGTTAGAGATGAAATTAGACAGAGTACTTAAAAAGGAAACTTTAAACGAAATATTAACTGATAAAAATACAAGAATTTTGTTTTTGGAACTTTGCATCTGCATCGTGGATGATGCTATTGAAATAAGTAAATGGGTACTATATTATGACTGAATGTTGGAAATAAATAGATAGCAAGAAATAAATGGTTTCGTTTTTACTTAGGTATATTCGAAATCGTGAATAGACTTAATACGTACTATAAATCTACATGATCCAATAACTGTACAGACTTGGTTAATGATTATAGAATATAAAAAAGTTAGAACTTACAAGAATAAGAAACCTTTTTATATAATATATTATTGAATATATTCCATATACATATATAGAGTATGTAACATGATAGTAAACATAACAGAAAAAAATAAAACAATAGGTAATAAACTAACATTATAATACTCGTAGGCTATCATGAGCGCAATATATTAATGCACATAATATTGTACGCATGAAAATAAATACGATAATGTAAATATTAACGGCCTTATGCATAATAAATCGCTATCGTAGGTTTAGTATTGACTTACTAAAACTGTTCGCTCAGATAAGCCAATGATTGCTTACATCGCCAACCACTAAAGGCTCACTAGTGCTTTGTTAACAAAAAACATTATTCATAATAGTTTTCTAACGTTTGCGGCTAGTTAGCAGCTCGCTAACTTTAGCAAACCCAGACCCCTACTTTACGTGTTCTAGAGTGTGAAAAAATGGCCGAAATCAATCAGCTGTTTGTTATTATTTCCATTCCATGCCGCTTGCTTTTCTTTCGCTCTGCCAGTGTCAGTATGAAGTGTCATAAACTTCAAAACAATATCATCAGTTCTGCCAAAGAGGTAGTATAGTATGTATAAGTAGGCTGCTTGACCTTAGGCGTAGATGGAGGATTTATGCTTGCTACTATGCTCAGTCTACGATCTTCTGACCTTTTTGCTGCTGTAACAGTCTTCCTTTTTAAGAAAGGAAAAAAAAATATTTTGTGTTGTTTTTCCTGTACTATAAATTACTATGTTATGTTTAAAATGTATTTTTATGTCTGTTTTTGTACTGCAGCAGCAAATAAATGAATGTCTATGTCTATGTCTATGTCTTAGTGCCCGTTTAGATACGCGGGAATCGCGTGAATTCAAATCGCGTGGTTTGTATCCCGGCTGGACTAACCGCGCGGTTACGTCGGAACGATTACAAAAAAAACTAGTATAAATAAGACCCGCGCGGTTCCGCCTCGGGTACCAAGCTCCGAGGGGTGCCATGCTGGCACTTCTTGGGGTGCCCTGGCACCCCAAACCCGAAGGGGTGACAACGGAAGCTCACAACGACAGCTAGATCATAGAAGTGGGTAGAAAGGGGGCTCCGAACCGAACCAGCACACCGTTCGAGAAATTACGTCGTGGTAACTTGAAACGAATGCTTGTGGCATGATCAGATTCTATAGCTGAACCATACAAAATCATTTACATAGGTAAAATACAGAGTTAATCAATTTATCTTTCTTTGAGGAACTAACTAAAATACGACGGCAATATCTCACTGTAGCTACTAAGTTAGTATTATTATAATATTCTCTGCTACTACAGTGCAAACTATGCATAAATAAAGTGATATACAGTCGATAAGCGTTTTGGTCCGAAGAAATCCGCAGAGTTACGGTCCGCTAAAGGTCCGCATAGGTATAAAAAAGTCCAAAACAGACCAAAAAGATCCGCACCGGCAACGCTACTTGTTAGTTTTGATAGACGAATATCGCGAGGCGCTTACATTTTCAATATTATCGCGTATAATATCGCGGATCGCAAGATTTCTAGATAATATCACGATACTGCGATACGGCTTATTATACTATCAATATTATCGTGACACGCCGATATTATTGAACGTGTGGTTTGCCTGTCTATGGTTTGCATTTGGAGCATAGACTTCCTATATTTCTTTGGTCTATGCTTACCTATTTTAGTAGTTAGTAAGCGACAGTTTAGCAGACTGTTATTAATAGAAAAAGATAGCAATCGTTTGGCTTACCTTAGCGAACATTTTAACTAACTCACTGCTAAACCTGTGATAATGATTCAGACACAGTGATTCAGTCGGACAGACAGACAGGGGAGGCTTAGTAATAGAGTACTGTTTCACCCGTCGTCGGGTTAGAAACCCGAAAAATGATACATAAAATATAAAAAAAATAATTAATGGTCCTATTAATATTATGTAGGCGAAAGTTTGTGTCGTTGTGCCGTGTCTTTGTGAAAATGTTTGGCCGAAGACAACGCCAAAACTAGTGAATAGATCGGGTGGAATTTCGCACATGTAAAGATCGTGGCGCTCGCGAAGCCGCGGGGAGAAGTTACTAAAAATTTGTAAATGCAATAATATTTATTATTTTAGTAGGTAATGTTCTAATCAGCCTCTAGTGGGCCGCTAAATCATTATGCATAAGGCCGTAAGTAGTTAATATAATTGTTTAAAAATAATAAGTTATATTTGAGTTCAAAATTTGTATATAAAAGAAAAAAAAATACAAAAAGGAATAAAAAAAACTATGTGTATATAAGAAGGAAAAGAAAGAATAAAAGATCATAACGTATGTATATAATATTGACACGACCAGAAGCGAATTTGCAACGATCGCATTTAAATAACCAACTTAGTAAAATGTTAGCCTAAAAATGTCTCCGATCCATATCGGAGGAAAAAAGGCGGAACAAACAAAAAAAAAAGTCACTTGCCGGAGTCAAGTTTTCGACTTCATACTGCAAAACTGACCAACAATGGTCGCAAAACTAGCTTAATATCGCGTGAACGATCAGTCGTACGTAGGTAGGCACCTATCGTAGGAACGTTTATCTCTACGTACATTAGTACATACTAGGGATGGGTAAAAAATATCAATATATCAAAATATCGATATTTTTTCAGAAATTAATCGATATAATTAGTCGATATTTTTAAAAGCGATATATCATTAGATATTTATTTCAGGATCAAAATTCATATCAAAATCGATATTTTTTAATTGTAGACAATTATCTATACCAATTATGCCAATTATAGTAGAACATCTTATTCACTGATATCGATAAATGTGAACAAGGGGCAACACATTCCTATTTATTTTGTGTTGGTAGCACTGATTGTCTATGTTTGAATGTAAGTGTCAAAGTTGTGATCGATTTGTTGCTCTTCCTTCCTTCTTGCTTGGGGTCAAAGATCCTACGTTCCGTTGTTAGTAGTAGTAGTTTTATTGATCTATGGCCCGGCTACACGCTCTGTTTTGCTTGCACAATTATGATGGCCAAAAATATTGAAATATCGAGAATTTTTACTATGCATATATCGATACTAATAATAAATATCGATACAATATACATCGATATTTTTTTTCATTTGCCCATCCCTAGTACATACATAATATGTAGTGAGTGTGCGATTGTCAGGTGAAGGAGCGGCGCGAGAAGTTCCTGACGGCCAAGTACGGCAGTCACCAGATGGCGTTGATCCGCAAGCGACTCGCCGTCGAGATGTGGCTCTACGACGAGCTGCAGAAGCTGTACGAACCCTCCGTCTCCGCACAGGTAAGTACATACTCAGTACTCCCCTGTATTCGGCTCCTCGACTAGCACGTGCTGAAGCCGAGCCCGCGCTCTCGACCAAGTCAATCCACGAGCGCGTGCGACCAAGAATGAACCAAGGCTAAAGTGACGACTCACGATATGATTGTTTGTCGTCAGACGGCGGCGGCGGCGGCGACGCCGGCGGTGGCGGAGTCGCGGGGGGCGGCGCCGCAGGAGGTGGACGTCGACATAGACGAGCTGCTGGACATGGACTCGGAGGACCTGCGCCGCACCCACCTCAAGGTACGTATCTGCCGGCAGTGCTGCCAACAGTAGGTGCCAACCACTACCAACTAGAAATGTTATATGTCGCAAATTACTTACAAAACGCCTGACGGCGCCAGCGCTCGGCGCCCGACCCGGCACCCGCGCTCATAACGATAACGCATTTTAAAAGCGAATCGAGAGTCTTTTGATCATTTTGATACCTACCACCACGGAGCAGATACGAAAAGGTCTTCTAATGTTATCTCATACCTTTAAACGAGCAATTCTTGTATATACATATATATATAAACGACGAATAAAGATTATTAATTTGATGTATTTTTTTAAACAACTCATTTGTTAAAAAGCCTTGACAAGATTGTCTAAGTTAGTCTTTTATGAAAAAATAAACAGATTTTACCTACTCTCATTCACATGACAATCCACCCGATTAATGGCAAATACTTACAATAATGTAGATAGAATATTTAATTTAAAGGAGGCTTTACTTTTATTTCCTGCGTATTTAATATTTTTATAAAGTACTTTCCATTGATGAAGCTTAGCCGTGGGACACTCCGTAAATAATTGGATTCTAATTACGGCCCTGTGTTTTTGTTATGTTTAAGGTTGTTGTTCATAGCTGTTGACGATAGATGGCAGTTATTTATGAATTATAAAAACCCAAATTTTTTATTTTGGGCATAAAGAGTCTTTAGGAATATAAGTTAATAATCATACGTACCTACTAAAATATGTTCTATATTTTAGTAGGTACGTATGATTATTAAATATTATTAATACTGAGCTCTGGTACCTATGTATTTATAGTTCGCAATATATGTGGAAAAGTTTACCAATTGGATAATTTCATTAGAGCTCAAGTTAATTAGTTTTATTGGAACTAACGAAGCTATGAATAAGTTAGCGTCTGATATTAATTCACTTTCTCCTTCTAATCTTTGTTAATATTCGCTCTGTCCCGAAGAGCCGTCACATCCCCATTTAGTATATAGTTTCATACTTTGTAATCCAGGTTTATACGTATATTCAATCTTCAAAATACGAGCCACAGTATGATCTAATAAATCCTGTAATTTTACTTTGGCACCGATATCAGTTATCTCAATACTACTTGCAGGTGGGTAGCAAGATAGTTTTGCATTCTTCAACAGATGGAAAAACAGAGCAATTCTTTTCAGCAAGAACAGATCTTAAATATGCGTATTGCGACTTAAATTTAAATTTAAATCAATGTATAAACTTAAGGCTTCATGAATAGAATACGCACTTACGGTTGGTGTTTCATGGAGTATTTGCCTTCTTATCGTTTTCTTCTCATCTCTGCTTAATGGCCTTAGCATAGCTACGAGGGAAGCTTCTTCTGATTCCCCTTGTGATCGAAATCCCTGTACATACGCGTTCGGTATAAATTCGAGTCCATATTCTTGCACTAATTCCATGTTCTTTCGTTTCTTGCTTCTGTCTGACAGGTCTTCATATGTTTTTGATGGTCGACCACGACCCGTAGATGTTCCTGGTGTGGGACATGATTCTTCATCATCGAACACAATTTTGAACTCGCTATCTAACCACGAAGCGTTTTGTTCCAAAAATCGAGATTTGGTTCTTTTAGCTTTCGACCAACGATCACGGAATTTTTGTAAGATATTTTGTTGTATGTTTTCGACAACTTTTTGGCGTTTAGTTGGTTTATTAAGTTTTAGTTTTGTTAAGTTATAGTTTTCTTCCAAATACTTAAGAAGATTTTCCGAAGTGGCATCGTTCTCGAATAAAAAAGAACATAATTCGCGTTTTGATACAATGAATTCACACATTTTAGTTTTTTTAATACACTTGTTTCCACGAAACTAGCAAAACAGTTTAAATGTTTGTGGTTGGAACCTGAATCCCTTTTTATAGTGATAGTAATTGATAACATATTTGCACACGACAGGACAGATTGCGGTTTCTTGCACACGTTCCTCGAAATATATTCCATTGAAAATTGATAACTTATTTATTACTTTTTTTTCTTTGATAAGGTGATAGCTATTGTCAAATAATGCGGTTATTCTCTATTTACAGCTAAAATAATTATAAAATAGGTACCTTCATAAATTCAGTTAACCATGTTTTCCACTTTGAAAATAATTAAGTTTTATTAAAATAAAACAATCAATACTAAAGTTAAGGTCATCAAGTGAATAAAACCTAGGATATTTGGTACCATTTAAACCAAATTGTCCAAAAATCTACTTTCATGATTTTTCCCCTTTTTCCCACAGTACACTTTTTTGCCTCTAATTGGAGCAAAATTTTATTTTAAATCCTGTGAGTATACAGATCAAGGAACGTTATAGTACTCGTATCTTCTTGTCGGGAGACAGCGGTAAATACGTAATAATAATAATTGAATTTGAATTTTTAAAACTAAAAAAATTAGGAGGGCTTTCAAAAATGGTCTGTAAAAGCTAACTTTCTTAGCCATATAAAAATATGGTTGAATTACTTGTAAAATGTTAAGTACCACGCTTTTAATGATGTATAATAAGTTATAGTTTATCAACAAATGTTTGTAAAAAAACGATCTGAAAGTGTCATATCACAAATTTTCCTACATCAATCAATCTACTTCCTTACATTCAAGTTAAAGCTATCGCTATTAAAATATGTTATTATAGCATATTTTTTGTGGTATATAATAGTTCAATTACCCTACTTTATATATTCACTGAGAAAAATGTAGAAATCTAACTTTTGACAAATTGATTTTTGGCACGAAAATTACTCTCCTGACCCATAGTGCGACGCCACGATCATGTTTCGACTGTTGGTAGTCCGGTAGCTATCGTGGACGTGTCGAGTAGCTATCGAGCAGAGACGTATGGAAAAGGTTCATATCTGAAACGCACCTCATTTATGAACCACTGATGACGACTCAAAGGCTGGAATAGGACATTTATTTGCTTATTTTATTGTATAACAAAATGAGTTGCCTATAAATTCTTCGTTTTTTTATTATATCAGTATTCCTAGGTATTCCTACATGTTATAATAACAAAATAAAAAAGGGATTGTAGCGCCATTTTTGGGTAAAATAAAGAACTTCACGAGCTATGAACATAAGAGTGCAGTTGTCTTTGCATCACTAATAGATGGCGTTAGAGTCGCGATTCTTCAAAAATATTATTTACGCCTTATTTTAGGTGCTTAGTTATTATTTATCACTTTATAATACTCAGACAAAAGTAAGGCACATACCACAAATCGATTTATCACTAAACATTGGTCACAGGTAGGTAGTGTAGGTATTTGTTTAGGTACCTATGTAGTAGCCTAAAAATTCTTAAAAAATGTGTTTTAGCTACTGTTTTATCGACAAATATAAAAATCTAAGTAATAAAACAGTGTACTGTCATTAAAGTAGGCATGGATCATGTGTGAAGGATCCACCATGTAAGATTGTAGCATCTACGAATGATTTTATAGCTAATTCAACAAACTCTAAAATAAGGTAATTCTTAGAAAACTAGCAGCGTCAAAGTAATGCAAAAATAATGAAGATAATAAACTATACTAAATCTTCATTTGAAATCAAGCGTAGTAATTTATTTTCTTGTTTTTCCTATGAAAAATGCGACATTTAAAAAAATATAATTTTGTCATTGACCATAGAGAAAAATTATTTTCACGTCAATTCTTGCTACTAAAAATATGATAAGCATTTTGAGATATTATTCATACCTCTAAACGGTTTTATACTATTTTATATATAAAGATGTAAATCTTTACGTTCGTAACGTCAGCATCATTCGGACTCGCAATTCTGACATTTTGCTAGCGATATGGACGTCTCCTCACGTTAGTAACGTGAAGCGATCGAGAACGTAGTTCCACGTCCGCACGATAGAGGCGCTGTATCAAATTGTATGGAAAAAGGAGACGTCTAGATCACGTCTCGTTACTAACATCAGGTCAGACTCACCCCTCAGATCTGTGACCCATAAACGTCTCTGTGTACGCTTACTGAAATTATAATTTATCTGTGGTGCAATGGCCCCTTGTAGCATAAAATGGTGTGGAAAAGAGAGCAAGACATCAAATTTTAAAACCGATGGAATAACATTTCACAAGTTGATTTCTTATATAAATAGAATAAAATTTGTAAATACAATTTTGTTTTCACGGAGGTCATCTATTTTTGGTTGGCCAGTCGACGTAAACAACAGTGGATCCCTTTCTTTCATAACCAATTTTATATTTGCTTTCCTTTTTCTCTGATAAGGCGCGTACAAGTAGTGATGTGCCGTTCCGGGCTGGGTAGTGATCACAATATGGATTTATTTCGGGAATTTACGTGTACGTAAATAGTTAATTTTATTCTTGTTTGTGCTGTAATAGCGATGAATAGGTCAGTGTTTTATGTTTTTACATTCATTGTTTTCGGTTTTGATAAAGTTTTCATTCAAAATATTCCTAATTTCGGCAGCCCTCAATTTATTTTTTCTGCAAAGTACTCACACAAAAATATTTCCTTTGATTTGACTTAAAATCTAATTGTCCTTACTAAAAAACCAATTAATTAGGTCAACAATACATACTTCTATGTTATTTAGGTGTTATATTATTATAATTTAAATCGATTTCTGCAAAATAGTGAGGTAAATAACAGCATTCCATGTATCGGCCAGGAGCTGGCCGCTGCCCAGTCTGCGAACAAGGTCAACGTCCGCGGTCAATGGTCACGTAACGACCATTTACCAGATCTAGATAGGAATGGACAACTTACTATAACTTGTTACAACTTACAAGTATCGATAATTGTTTTCATAGAAACTGTACCTACTACCCCATCTCTAATAATGTTTATGATTTGTCGTAACCTTGAACGGACCAATGAGCACTCACTTCCCCGCGCCAGCACACCTCAGTTGGTTGTCTGATTTGTTTGCTTAGCGAAAATTATATATTATGCGTCTATTGGGTATAAAGTCTATGACGAACGCTGACAGCACACAGACTTAGGCCACGCCTACTACGTGATGACGTCAGGACGTAGTTGAGTGTCAAGGTGCACAGTTGCTTAGGCCGCCTCCTCTTCGTATCTGCTCCGTGCCTACCACCTATCGATAACACCACATCAGCCTTTACATATACCTACTAAGTAGGTAGTCCACTGCTGGACGTAGGTCCCGGTGATAAGCGACTCGTTGGCTCTTATCATTATGGAGTAGGTAATGCCATCGATGCGACGACTACGATTTTAATAAATACAGGTAGGTATCTCCCATAGAATTGAGAAATTTGGGAATAATAGTAACTTATTATTCAATTCTGTGGTACCTCCCTACTTACTGATCTATACATACTATACAGGTTGTTAGTGTAAACAGTATTGTCCTTCAAACCAGCGCGGTTTAGTATCATGAGTAGAATCTAAAACGGGTGAAAAAAATATTACCAAACAATTAGTTTTGATGGATTTTCATAATTTATTTTGCCCTATCGTACCTACGCCTACGTGGACATGGACACCCCAGCGGCGGCGGCGGCGCGCAGCGGCGGCGTGGTGGGCATATGTATCTAAACTATCCATTGATTTATAGGTATGTACTACGCACTAGATATCGCGATGCGAACACTCTTTTTCTTCGACTGAACTGTACTGCAATCCGTACACCTTACTTAAGAGCGCTCTTACATATCGGCAAAATACGTATTGTATGCAACGAACGGGCGGCGAGCTACGCGAGCGTCTTTCATATCTATAGTCTCGCTCGCACCATGATTTGCGAGCATGGCGACTAAATGATCTTGATCCACTGTAATATAAGTTTCTTAGAATGGAGTTCAGTGGATGATTTTTTTTATGTTAAGTCTTTAGTTAATTATAATTTGTTTGATAAATGATTTATTATTCTTAAGCAGTAATCGATTCCTAGCCGACATGATATAGTGGTCTGAAAATCTTGCTCAATACTCGTAGAAATCGAAAAATGGTACTATCGATAGATAAATATAAAAGTACCTAGTAGGTTACTAGGTTTGTGAGATATTTTGAAGGAGAATATTATAGTCCGCACCATGGAGGGCCTTAGTACAATGGTCGGTGACCTCGGTAGAGCCTCCGGAGTTGGTCTTAGAATGAAGATGGACAAGACGAAAATCATGTCAAATGTCCACGTAGTACCAACTCCCGTATTATTCGGAAGCAACACCCTCGAAGTTGTCGACCATTATGTCTACCTAGGACAAACCATCCAACTAGGAAAGTCCAACTTCGAGAAGGAGGTCAACCGCTGAATCCAGCTCGGATGGGCAGCGTTCGGGAAGCTACGTGGTGTCTTTTCGTCCCACTTACCACAGTGTCTCAAGACGAAAGTCTTCGACCAGTGTGTATTGTCAGTGATGACATATGGCACTCAAACGTGGTCCTTTACTATGGGCCTCGTCAGAAAGCTCATGGTCGCACAGAGAGCAATTGAGAGGGCTATGCTCGGAGTCTCTCTGCGAGATCGAATCAGAAATGAGGAGATCCGCAGAAGACCCAAGGTAACTGACATAGCTCTCAGAGTTGCGACATTCTGTTGATTTAATAAAATTGCCTACACCAAATTCAAAATTAGAAGAACTTCCCGCGACAGCCTTTATCACTTGGGTTCTTTTTTCAAAATATTGTTCTGAAATCGGAAGAGGCAAGCGGACTTGGAGTAAAAACTTTTTGTCGTTTGACCTATTATGAAAATAGCCATAGTTGCGGGCCGATCTTTTAGGAAATTAAAAAACACGTTTAAATGGATTTCCATACAGTTTTCCCTCCCGCTAAAACGCGTGAGAAATGAAATTCCATAGAGTTTTTCCTCCCGGATTCCTATACGCCTGCAATGACTTACATTCTATCTTATATTTGGAAAAGGAATAGGCAACTTGCCGAGCAGGTGTAGTATAAAATTACTCGTTTTATCGGGTATTAACATGGTATTAACTCTAAAATAGCAACTTACAAGCTGTGAAGGAGCTAACCACAAAAATAAACAATGACAAGTTTATTGTAAAAACTAGCTGCTGCCCGCGCCTTCGCCCCGTTTTATCGGGATAAAAAATAGCCTATAATGTTATTCCAGGTCCCAAACTATACCCATAGGTACCAAATTTCAGCCTAATCGGTTCAGTAGTTTTTGTGTGAAAGAGTAACAAATATCCATACATCCATACAATCTTTGACATTTATAATATTAGTATGATGACCTATGAAAGTAAAATAAAATAAACTCACACGAGTTCGAAATATATCTTATTCTTGATTATAACTAAGTTGGTTGTATCTAGGATAAAGATAGGTGAATACAAAATTTACTTACAAGGAAGTTTTCACGTTCCTAAACTCAGACGAGCAAAATTTCTTATTTGTTGCGAGGAAAACGCCCTTTTTTTATTTTATTGAAAATATTAATAATCTTCATTTTTTAAATAAAACTTAACCAGTATTTTAAATTTATTTAATATAAATACATCGACCTTTTTTTTATACGGTATTCATGCTATTATATTGCAGGGAAAAATAAAAACGGAAAAAGCAAGTTGTTATCATTACTTCTCGTAATAAATTGCGCGTTGTCTACATAAAATAATTAATTAAACTTACGAACGTAACCTCTTCTACGTAAATACTCGTACAAAAGTGACAAATTAGTTACTCATCGAGATAATATATAGAGACGTTCTTCCAAACAAAAAACGTCCCGCATCTTGCTCGATGACCTTGACAGCGACACACAAATAAACCGATAATCATATGGGGGGGTCTGTGGATGTTTGGGGTTGTGTGTGTGGATGTTTTAGTGTATGGTATGTGCAGTGTTAAAAGTGTGCTTAGGCCTCCCGAGGCTCCAGTCTTATAAGAGTCTGGGCAAAAGGAGACCCAAATGTGTTAAGCAGGTAAATGTAATATTGTGGTGTGGAATGAGTCGAGTCCTCCGTAAAACTCCATTCTCATAAGAGAGTGGGTGATACAAGGACAGCCATGGGTGTCAGTTGAGAAGAAAATGATTGTTTGCTTAAAGATAGATAAATAGAAACTTACTATTTTAAAGTAACATGTTTGTTATATGAAAATATAATGGAGCAGGTAGTCAAATAAATTTTTTTGACATTCATTGTTACTTACGGCATATATTGTAGAGGTGAGCCGCTTGAGATGGGAATTGGCGTGCAGCAATGTTAGATTTTACTGATTTTTTTAGTTACGATTTTATCTTTCCTTCGTTGTGTTAATTTACTAGTAGAGATGAGTCCGGTATTCAATAACTAACTCAGTACCTGTTAGCATGGTCCTAAAATATCTAACGCTATTGTAAAATCCGCATACCGCTAGGGAATAACTGTGCAAAGCGAGCATCGCGCCTAACCGACCGTGAGCCATAACTACCCAACGCTTCAATACCTATACTTACCTAACTATCATCTACGCATAGGTACTAGCG
This sequence comes from Eupithecia insigniata, assembly GCA_947859395.1. Taxonomy (NCBI): domain Eukaryota; kingdom Metazoa; phylum Arthropoda; class Insecta; order Lepidoptera; family Geometridae; genus Eupithecia; species Eupithecia insigniata. The sequence goes on from OX402001.1 coordinate 15,716,140, forward strand.
GACCCTTCACCCGTAAAGTTATGTAGCTGCAACAAGTATTTGGTATTTCTAACCAAATCGGTTAGATGGTATTTCTAACCAAATCGGTTAGATGGTATTTCTAACCAAATCGGTTAGATAGTATTTCTAACCAAATCGGTTAGAAATATATTGGGTAGAAATCAGAACAGGTATAGAGTATTGTAACGTTATTGGGTACCAGTTGGTACTAGCGGTATTGAAACAAAATACCCAACTAATAACCGGTAGCCAAAATATCCAATAACTCCCATCCTTATTTACTAGGGTCGTATTCTAATAGTTATCAATCCTGAGTTTGAGTATAATAGTTGAGTTGGGTATCGGTATGGTCTAAAATACATAACTTTGATCAGAGATCTTTGCGCTCGTTCTGCGTCTATAAATTTAGTTTTTGTGGCTCCTCCCCATACGGTTATACAATAGTTTAAGACTGATTCTGCTAAGGCAACGTAAATTCGGTTTAGGAGAGGTTTTGGTGCTGAAAGTCTTTAACCTTTAAATATCCATACAAGTTTTTTCACTCTGTTCATCAGCAGTTCTATGTGTGCATGCCATGAGAGTAGCTGGTCAATCATTATGCCTAAGTATTTGGTCGTTTACTCTTTATTTATTTTAGGACAGGGGCATAAAGGATCACCACGATTGCAGGTATGAATTTTTATAGTGAAATCAGAATGAAGTTGGGTGTTTTTGTACATTGTAAAACTCATAAAATTAGCTTTAGAAACATTAAGAGTGAGAGAATTCGTTCTAAGCCATTCAGATACAAGTGAGAGTCCCGATTCAGCCTTCAACTTAGCATCGCTCCAAGATTTGCCAGTGAAGACGATGGCAGTGTCATCTGCGTAGGAGAATATTTTTCCATCAATTAGTTGAAGGTTACAGAGGTCGTTAATGTAGAGGAGGAATAGTGTTGGACCCAATACGCTGCCTTGCGGCACACCATGGCAAATGTCCTCATCTTCACTGATAACCTCTCCAACCCTAAACCTTTGTTTACGTTCTCGAAGGTAGTTAGACAGCAGATCGAGTGGCGTTCCACGAATGCCATTTTTCTCCAGTTTATGGATAAGAATGGCAATCGAGACGGTATCAAAAGCCTTCTTTAAATCAGGAATACCGTAAGACATTTTTTCCTAGACTCAACTTGTTCAATGATGTTTTTAGTAAGGGCTGCGATAGCATATTCTGTTGATTGACCATTTCTAAAACCATATTGTGAGTCAGAGAGTATATTAATTTTTTTAAGGTAGTTTAGTAATCTAGAGTTAATAAGCTTTTCTAGTATTTTAGAGATTGATGGAAGAACTGACATCGGTCTGTAATTACCGATTTTATCTCTATTCCCATTCTTATACACGGGTGTTATTATAGCTTTTTTAAGAATTCTCGGAAATATTCCTTTACTAAAACAAAGATTAACTAATCGACATAATAATATAACGGGTATTAAAATGTTTTTTGATTGCTTCAAGAATCTGGTAGGAATATTGTCCAAGCCTGGCGCACTTTCTCATTTGAGGTTCATTATAACCATATTTACCTCTGTGGGATCTGTATCCAGTAAGAAAAACCGATGAAACCTGTGCAGATATTGTAAATAGTGGGTTAGCAATTAATGGGTGAGCTACAGCAATAGATTGAGCCAGGTCTTTACCTATAGTAGCGAAGAACTTATTCACGTAATTATCAGCCTCTATAGGTGATGATCTAATGTCAAGTAGTTGTAAGTTGAGGGTTTTCCTAGGTTTGTAATTCGTTATGTTATTAATTGTGTTCCAAAGTATTTTACTGTTATTTATTTAACTGTTCTCTTTCATATTTACGTTTAAGTTTTTTAATTAAATTGTTGCTATAATTGCTATATTTTCGATAAGTTATTTTAAGTATTTCGTCATCTGGATTGTTCCGCAGTTTCTTTTGCATATTGTTTCTATTAAGAATACAACGTAAAATGCCCTGAGTAATCCACGGTTCAATTATTTGTTTACTTCTAGGTACGCGAATTATTTTTATAAAGGTGTTCACTTAAAGAATTTGGATCATTTAGTTGAAGTAAGTTTGTAATTTTAGAGTCAGTCAAGTTGTTTATTGCTTTGTCATAATCAGTAGTCTTAACTAACATATATTTAGTATAATTGTAAGCTGATCTGTTATTGAGGTATATGATTGATATTCGCGCGATAAGTCGATATTCTACTGCTCTACAACCAAGGCTGCACCACAGGTTTTTTTTAATTGAGTTGAATCACATTCCTTGAATCACATTATCGATATCGATAGATACCCGATAATTTTCTTAAATTTGCAAAAATAAGACTTTTTGGGAGATTATTTATATATTTGGTACATAAACAGTTGAACACTTTAAATCATCTATAAATAGACTCATAGAAAGACAGGTAAAAATAGATAAAATTGTATTTATCGCCCCTGAAATAAAACGTACTTATTTGTTAAGAAACTGGCGTTTGGAATCTTATTTTAATTTTAGTATGGATATGAGAGCCTTTACATATTTTTCAACGATTGCCTTCATCAAATCATTGACGTGATTGGACGCAGGAAATTCCCGCTGAAGGTTTCGTACACTGAAATCTTATTTTTGATTTTATTACATCGACTTCTAAAAAATGTTCAGAGCGTATTGTGCTTGATTTGGTTGGCATCCAATTAACTCTACCCGTTGCATCTATCCATTTCTCTTCGACGTTTGCATCCTTGGGAAACTTACAAGTAATAAAATGAAGGTTAGAGGACCTAATGATGTCTATTTATTGACTTATATTGTACTGTAAATACTAAACGAGTAATTAATTTAAAATTAAAACATACCATTTATTTTTTATATCGATACTAATAGATAAAATCGCCATCCGACTTGAGTAGGCACATCACTAATTGAGTAGTGTGTTTGACCTTAACGCGCTTTGTTCAAAAATAGATTTTACACCGCGCAGAGGTAACACAGCTTTTTTACCTACAAAACTTCGTAAGAATTCAATAACTATTACAAACTTTTTGATTGCAAGTAACGTAGAAAAGTAAAATAAAATGAATGGTTATGCGTTTATTTAAACATAGACAAGTTAACAATAGCTAAAAATCAACTAAAATAAGAAGTCAAATAAATTAGTATCTAAGTGTGTCCTAAGTTATTATTGAATACAATAAATTAATTATTGCATACAAGTACATACTTTGAAGAATTAAGAGTGCGCTTTAGCATCTTTAACTGCCACTTTAGTAAATGTCTAGTAATAAATTAATTTCCTAAAAACACCGCGACAGGTCTGTCATCCCACCCATCAATCACATACATATTTTTACCTACAACCGGTATTGAAATGGAACATCAGATTTTTTAGTCTATGATTATAATGGCGTGTATATTTATGAAGCATTATTTCTATCTGTTGTGGTATTACGATATTGTTACCTATTTATTCGCTTTTTACAACAAGTAATTTTACCTACTCGGCTACTGAATTGTTGTCTGTTATTTACGCCCAGATTCACACTTAACATAGGATTTTCGTATTAATAGCGCGGCTCCATAATTGTCCACGCTTCGTAAATGTCGAAGCCACACTAAATTAAGGTGTATGGATTCCAGTACAGTTTAGTCGAAGAAAATGAGTGTTCGCATCGCGAAATCTAGTGCGTAGTACATAATATATATCGATGGAGTTACCTAACCAATTATGAAATTAGGGTTATCCCCGCGCAAAGGGGATTCCCCGTGCAGAGGAGATTCGTCGCGCTGCAATATCGCGCTTTTACTCTGTGTAAAGAAAATAACCTGAACAGAGGGCGCTGCGCTCGTGCTATCGATATCAGCTCCACGAACAAAATTAAATTTAAATTTAAATTCGGGTCATAACAGTGATTAAACCAGTGAAAAACATAGAAAAACGTACGAGGAATAAGTGATAACGTTATCTCGACGAAGCATTACAAATTAGAACTACAAAACAGTGAATACAAAAACAACAAGGACGATCTATGAACAATAACAAACAGTGCCGGCCCAGTGAATGAGACGTTATACACCACAAATATACATTAATTAGCATATAAATAAAGACAAAATAACACAACTTTTGAACAAAGACAGTGAAAACGCGAAATAAAGTTGGTAAAATCAGTGTTCAATTGTGTTCCGTTTTTTATGCCAACTTGACGGTGTGGGTCGTGTAATTTTTGAACAGATCGTTAGAACATTGAAACGCCTATCTCTTTCGCCACTTCAGCATTCGCCCCGCTGGCTTAGTTGGTTAACGCTCTGGGATATACTGATCCTGAAAGTGACTGGCTGGTTCGAACCACTACTCGATTGAATTTTTGTACAAATATGTTTTATTAATAGAATTAAATAAAATGGATGAACTCATGAAGGCTATCTGACCGCGAGGTCATTGGACAACAAATTAAAGAAAACAAAAGAATTTATTCTATAATTAATTCTTTTGTTTCTTTAATTTGTTCGTCAATAAACTGACGCCATACTTTCCTCAAAAATTGATGACCTGGATGGAAAAATATGCAGGATCCAGCCACAACTCGACGAATTACAAAAAATCAACAAAAGCAAGAAGAACGCCTAGATCATCTTGAAAAAGATCATGAGTAAGAATTAGGAACTTGGTGTTCTTCGGCGTACCGGACCAAGAAAATACCTATATGGAGCTGGAAGAAACAATACTCAATATATTAAACAACGACCTACAGATTCGAACCAATTCAAGTGAAATCCAACTTGTTCGACGCATTGGAAAAAAGGGAGAAAACCCTAGACCGATAAATGCGAGCTTTACTACAAAAAGCAAGAAAATTGCAATTCTTACAAATAAACACAAACTTGTACAAACCGGCTTGTACCTTAAAGATTTCCCTCCAAAAATCGTACAGGAACGAATACAGCTCCAAGTACAGCTGAAATCTGAAACTGAAAAAGGGAATAAAGCATTTATCAAATACAACAATTACTAGTTGTCTAATACTAATTGTCAAAGGACCAAACTCTCCATTAAAATAAAAACGCCGAAGGAAATATAAATAATAAGAAGAGGACTCTATTTGGCGAAAATGGACCAAGTACGAGCAACAGAGACAGGGCAGCCAAGAAGAACAAAATTTACAATGATAACAGAGACATAACACAATACCTAACAGCACAGACGAGAGAAAATAATATTAAACAATAGCAATTAGCGGCACCTCCTCCAAAACAAGACAAAAAAGACAACACACAAAAAGAAGCATCCCAAAACGGCTGGCCACCGCGGGAGAGCTAGACCAAAACCCACTCCAGTTCACAAAAAACAAGGAGACAGAAAAATATATATATGTACATACCTTTACCCGAGAGGGGTCGTAACTACTTACAAAATATAAATATTTAATTCAATCGAAATAATGATTACCAATCTCAATATTATGTATTTAAGGTTATGGAATAAAAGGCTTTTTATTTTTGGAAATAAGCGCGCGCCGCCTGCTAGCCCCTGCCACCGCCTGCTACGAAAAATGTATATTTCTTTAATTTCCTTTCTCTGTTCTTTGAACGGGAGGGAGATACGTTCAGCTGTGGACGTAAGTATGTGATGAGGACTGCTTGGCCCTGCCCTCGCGCACCACTCACACATCGCTTGGCTAGCCCTGCCCTCGCGCACCCCTCACACTACACATCGCTTGGCTGGCCCTGCCCTCGCGCACCCCTCACACCACACATCGCTTCGCTGGCCTTGCCCTCGCGCACCCCTCACACCACACATCGCTTGGCTGGCCCTGCACTAGCGCACCCCTCACACCACACATCGCTTGGCTGGCCCTGCCCCCGCGCACCCCTCACACCACACATCGCTTGCCTGACCCTGCCCTCGCGCACCCCTCACACCACACATCGCTTGGCTGGCCCTGCACTCGCGCACCCCTCACATCACAAATCGCTTGGCTGGCCCTGCCCCCGCGCACCCCTCACACCACACATCGCTTGCCTGGCCCTGCCCTCGCGCACCCCTCACACCACACATCGCTTGCCTGGCCCTGCCCTCACGCACCCCTCACACCACACATCGCTTGGCTGGCCCTGACGGTCTTCTTTACTTAGCTATGTCTAGGTAGGTACCTACCTAACGTACGTACACTTTACGTACCAATTATATCTATTATAATTTCAGAAACTTCTAGCTGATGCCAAAAAACCTCAAAAAGATGTAAATGTAAGTACCTACACTAGGTTTTATTTGAAATCATCATCACATAGGTAACATTGGATCGGCTATATGTACCTACACACCTACTGGATGGATATAATCACTACATACTAGGTTTGAGGCGTATTTATCGTCACTGATAAAAGTCACAGCGGTATTTCACAGTGACAGAAACTAAATATATCTGTGACTGTCTCACAGTCACAGGCAGTGCCAGTGTCACGAGTGCTCGATATTATATCGTTGTTATTTTATTAGGTACCTACGCAATAAATCGCTTCAGCTAGATAATATCGCTTCTATATTCTCTCTTTGATAATATCACTAAGAATGAGACACACCTAGTATTTTATACTTGGACATTTGAAATGTATACCGCAATGTAGCAAAGTTGTTACATTGCGTTATACACATACAATTCAAGAGGAATTTTCGTTACGTACCGGTACTATTGCTACAATAAATATATTATTCAATCACTAAAACAATTAATTTGTACGCGATTGGTAGAAATACTGGCTAGTATTTTGTCACTGGTATTTGTCACAGATATTTTGAAGTCGCAGGAACGTAAGTCACAGGTATCGGATTTTGCCTAGTATAACCCAAGACTACTACATACTCTACAACAAAGTCGCTGCCCGCTGTCTGTCTGTCCCCATAAAATATTTATATGCTTAGATCTTTAAAACTACGCAACGGATTTCGACACGGTTATTTTAAGATTCAAGAGTAAGACAAGGATATGTATAATTTGCACCCATGCGAAACCGGGGCGGGTCGCTAGTCAGATATAAATGAATGAATAAGCCTTTATTTCTAAAAATATACGTAGGTAGGTAGAATATACTTTAGGAAGAGATGCGAAGTTGCACTTTTTGGCCACCAAACTCGGTTTCCGCATCTTCTCGTAGTACCTAGGTAGGGAGGTTTTATAAATGTGAAAGTTTGTATGGATGGATGTACCTATGCACCCCCATTGTACTTCTTTCACGCAAAAAGCAATGAACCGATTAGGCTGAAATTTGGTATGGGTATAGTTTGGGACCTGGAATAACATATAGGTAGGATATTTTTTATCCCGATAAAACGCGGGCGAAGGCGCGGGCAGCAGCTAGTACAATATAAAACTATTACAGAGGCATTAAAATAAGCTTATGATAGGTACCTATCACAAAGGGGCAAGGGATTTTTGAAAATTCCTTTGTTTAACCTAATATTACGATAAAATAGGTGTACGCGGCGGCGCTGATTGGGTCAGGGTAACGCCTGCATGTCTTTGTGAGTCTCAGGCCTCTTCCAGCCCACGAGTATGCTACTCCTACTTATAGTTTATAGGTACCTAGGTACCTAGGTACATTCCTGATATCTCATACATAGTTTTACCTAGTTATGCAGTTCTTATCTGCTGATAGATAGGTAATTGGGTACACTTATAGCAAAAAATGGACATCATAGCAGAGCATCGATCATCAAATAACTTTAGTGATTTTTGGAAATCTACAAATAAGTTAAATGTGCAACCTGGTCTGCCTGTGAGTGTGGAGGGTGTGAGTGACAGTACGGGAATTGCCAACTTACTTAAAGACCACTTTAGAGTAACCTCGGTGCTGGGTCCATCATCAGGTTTAGTTGATGCTGGGTCAAAAGTGACCAGGGAAACCTACCAAGTTACTGCCGAGCAGGTTACTAAAATAATTCATAAAATGTCACGAGATAAGTCACCTGGTCATGATGGCCTCAGCATTGAGCACCTGAAGTATGCGGGGCCCCAGTTACCTCATCTTCTCTCAGTTTTGTTTGGTATATGCTTCTTTCACTCCTACTTACCTGGGGACCTAATGAAAACAACTGTTGTGCCCATTGTAAAGAATAAGACTGGTGACCTATCTGATAAATGCAACTATAGACCAATATCGTTGGCTACCGTAGTGGCGAAGGTGCTGGACAGTGTGATGGACTCAGAACTTGATAAATATTTAGACCTTCATGATGCACAGTTTGGCTTCAGAAAGGGCCTTTCAACTGAAAGTGCGATTCTGAGTCTGAAACACACTGTTCAATACTACACGCAGAGGCGCACACCTGTGTACGCATGCTTCCTCGACCTCTCAAAGGCTTTTGACCTGGTGTCCTACGATGTGTTGTGGAGAAAGCTGGCAGGTACTGGCGTGCACACACAGGTGCAGCGTCTTTTCCATTACTGGTACGCCAATCAGACAAACAATGTATTAAACATTGTTTGTCTGGGCGGGTGAGTTTTCGGAGACCTACAGGCTGGAATGCGGCGTGAGACAAGGCGGATTGAGCTCACCCAAGCTTTTCAACCTGTACGTAAACGAGCTCATCGTAGGGCTCAGCAGTGCGCGTGTCGGCTGCTCAGTTGATAATGTGTGTATGAACAATATCAGCTATGCAGACGACATAGCACTGCTGTGTCCAACGATCAGCGCCCTCAGGAAGCTGCTGTCCATATGTGAAGAGTACGCCAGTAAGCATGGACTCGTGTACAACTGTAAGAAGAGTGAATACCTGGTATTCAAGGCCGCAGGTAAGGTTCCAGCGTCTGTCCCCAGCTTGAGACTCAACGGTCTTGAGCTAAACAGAGTCTTTACCTTCAAGTACCTGGGACATTTGCTTACCGACGACCTTGGCGACCAGGTAGATATAGAACGAGAACGTAGGGCGCTGGCGGTCCGAAGTAATATCCTGGCACGAAGGTTTGCTCGTTGCAGTAGCCAAGTGAAAATCACGCTATTCAAAGCCTAGCCAATCGTTCTATACAGGCAGCCTTTGGGTTCGCTTTACTAAAAGGTCGCTCAGCGCTCTACGTGTACAATATAATAACGCCTTCAGGATGTTGCTGGGGCTGCCTCGCTTCTGCAGCGCATCCCTCATGTTTGCGGAGGCCCAGGTTGATGGATTTCACGCCATCATCCGCAAAAAAACCGCCTCGCTGCTGCGCAGAACATGGAGTAGTACCAACACCATCCTACAGGTTGTAGGCAGCAAGTTTGCTTCGCCCATCATGCAGTCTTTCAACAGGGTCCTAACTCTTTAGGCTCCCTGGTTTGGGATTTTGTTGAATGGCTGCATACCTCTATATAGTGTGACATTGTGTGACATGAAGTAATTTAATATAATATAATTGTAATTTTATCCTAATTTAATTTTATTTTATTGTAGTGTTTGGTTTACGTTATGTATGTATGTGCCTCATAATGGACAATGTCTGAATAAATAAACTTTTTATTTATTTATTTATAGCTAAGAATAACTCTCGTAGAACTGTTGATGAAGTCACCTTAAAATATACCTACTCAGATAGAAAGATGGATAGATTAGGTAGGTACCTAGTACCTACACTACCTACCTTACCTAGTTTCTTACTAGCTAACAAAGTACCGTTCATCCGTTTGAGAGTGATGGCGCTCCATGCCAGGCTAGCCTTAATCTCGGTAAAAAATACACTGCAATGTGTAATAATAATAATAATGTATACCTGCAGGCAGCTTGTGGCGAGCTGTTGGTGAGTAGCGACACCACGGGTATACCGAGTGCTCCCAGGGAAGTTCCTGGTTCTCGTCTCCGCTTGCGGAGTGGTACCCCAAGAGAACCAGATCCCCACCTCTTGCTTGCCTTCATTGGCCGGTCTGAGTGGAGTCACGAAAGATGCATCTTAGGATGTAGACTCGGGGCTGGAAGTGTCTAATGGCGTAATAACGAGGAAACCCGCTCACGTGTCTTCGTGATGGTGAAATCGGGGCCGCACCTCTCGACACCGCTTAGTCGTTTGCACCGATGTTGTTCCTTTACCGGCATTTAAGCCAACATTTAGAGGAACCCGTCCAGCATTCGGCAAGCCACCGTCTGCCGCTTGTAACAGTATTGAGAGTATGTTTATGGCAGGCGTCCATAGTTTCCCCCATAGCCCAATTACCCAGTCCATCCATTCACCACAATAACATGGCTTTTTTGTTATTTTAATTTTCCTTTGCAATAGTCTCTACACCTGGCGGATATCATCTTCGGGTGTATCATATTGTGCAAGCAAGGATGATATCCGCTATGTGTAGCTCTCGCCTTTAGATTAATTCTCATAAAGGGCCTCTGTGCTGTTGGCTTCGGCTCCACGCATGCCTCGCAAAGGACCGGGTCACTGTATGGCCCGTGATCATGGAAATGAGAAACAGTGTAATAATAATGTAATAAACCAAAACACTATTATTTTTGTTTTCAGAAATTTATCAACGAACTTCTAGAAAAGGCTAAAACATTGTAATTGGTGTGCGAATTCAAGCATTCTGCGACACGCCACGAGGTGGAGACCCCACGTCGTGGACAGGACTTCCCCCGCCATCGCAACCGCCGGAGCGGAGGACGCACCGCCCGCGCCCCGGGCCGCCTGGCTGAAACAGTAGTGTGTACCTACTTCAGACTGTAGGTATGCACGCTAAGTACAGGTCTCGTAGCGCTCGGCGAAACATACCTACCTGATCAGTTTTACTGGCATGAGTAGGTAGGTACATATGTACAATATATCCGACCGCATCCCGCCTCCCGCAGGGTCTGGTCGGACATTCAATTTTAAAAATAATTTTGCTGATTTGACAGCAGCGTGTTTTAACTCTATGTTAAGGTAGTTTACCGCGTATGTTAGGTATACAAGCTGCTTTGAATAAAGTTACAATTTTAGATAATTGGGACGCGAGAGCGTATCTACTCGTAGTTAGTAGTTAACTAGATACATAGGTATAATGTGTCTTGTTGTTATGTAGTTAAGGGCTAAGCATCGATAGGTCACCACCACCCCCTGCCACCATGCCGCCCCCGTTCAAACCAACCCAACAATAAACAATTAGGTAGGCACCTACTAACCTACCATCATCATTTCTAAGATTAGCAACTTCAAATTGAGTGCGTCAGTTGGCCTCGAATTAATGGAGTTGTCTTGTCAGGTACAGATATCGTTAATAATGATTCACCACATTACTAATAGGTATACGAGTAGCTACTCTATTTTGAACTGGCAAAAATACTTTCTTAATAAATTAAACATTTCATTTAAAATTAAATTAAATATCTTAATCCGAAATACCTAATTTTACCAGTTCTAGTCCGAAAATTCCAGTTTTCGAATAAATTTTTGTCTTTTAATATCTTTGTGTGGGAGAGTAAGTTAGGCTATTACCGAAAAAATACAAGTAGTGTCATGAAAGGTCGAGATAGGGCCTGGACGGCAACAGTCACCAATCCAAATTGGTGAATTCTAAATAAGTAGGTGCCTACCAAGTCTATTCTTTTGTTGGAGGGACCTAAATATGTCTTGCAGGGTGGTGGGGCTAGGGTTGCCAACTTATTTTGGTGGTTTGAGGATCTTGCTCGTAAAATCACCTGGGCTACTACGAAGTACTTCATAGTAATCGCCTGGGCTAATACGAAGTACTTAGGAGCTTCGGTTGCCAAAGACATAAGTAGACTAAACTTCAACTCTGTTTTTCAGTGGCCAATTGTAATGATAATTTTATGGGGTTTGAAGGAGTCAATATAGTTAGAAAATACAAAGAAAAACAAGAATGTTACCGGCGTGCAGAGGGCCGCTAAGTTTTTTGTGTTTTTGTCGGGGCTCAGAAACTCCTTGGGGAGGAGTGAGCCCTGGATATGACGCACCGGCGAAAAGACAAGAATGTTATCGGCTAGCGTAGCGAGTTGCTAACATTCTTGTCTTTTTGTATTTTGTCGGGTTATAGGAAGTCCCAAGCGGAGTGATCGAGCTATGACGTAACCGAAAAAAAGGCCGTATTTTTCTTCCAAATTACAAAAAAAAAATTACAAAATTCTTTATTGTACACCACGAAGAAAACATTAAAAATAGACATTACATAAAACATGTACAATGGGCGGCCTTATCGCTTAGAAGCGATCTCTTCCAGGCTACCCTCTCTAAGTAAATAATTACAATGACTGTTACACTTAAACTAGGTAAACATAATGAAGGCACACAGCGCGAGTTATTAGCTCTTTTGCTGAGGCTTTTATCTAAAACCAGAAAAGTTAGGGATAAAAAAATAAATGCGAGCGCAGCGAGCCCCAAAAAAATCATTCCGAGGGATGTATGCAGTTGATATTTAGATTAGTTATTTGACCGTTAAGAAGCCACAAAAATATTGTTGTTTCGCATTCTATATTGAAATATATACCTACCTACATACCTATATTAGGTGGAGCTCAAATATAGTAGGATACTATATGTTGGCAACCCTAGCCGCGGCCAACAAACAGCCTAGTTATTTTAAAATTATATTTAAGAAATAGTGTTCGTAACTTGTATGATATCAACGTAATACCTAATGTAGGTAAAGATTGTGGCTTGAAGGACACGCAAGAGGTAATTCTCGCAGCAAAAGATATGTAGGTAGGTAAGGTACCTAGGTAGGTATTGCTACTTTTGTAAAAAATAAATTTTTATTAGATATTACAAGCGTGCATTTCATTTTAGATTGAAGCCCGTTCAAGTCCTCTCTCACCCGACCCGTAGCGTTCATTCATAGACTACCTACCTAACACTACACACCTACATTTTAAGGAGCAGAGTAATGCGAAACTAGCGCCACTCTTTAGTTTTTCTTGTATTATCGTTATGGAAATGAATTACCAAAAGTTCTCACCGCCAATTGATAATACCCAGTATAAACTATTTATCGATACTTCTGTAATAGTTTTGTTTTATTTCGATCAAACATAAAATGGTTTATTGCCTTTGGTGGCCACCAAACGCAATAAACCAAAGATAAACCATTTTATTGCTAATATTTGTACTAAATGAAACGAAACTGTGACATATGTATAAAAAAATTGTTTATAGGTACTGGGTATTATCAATTGGCGGTGAGAACTTTTGGTAATTCTTTTCCATTACAATAATACAAGAAAAACTAAAGAGTGGCGCTAGTGTCGCACAACTCTGCGCCTTAAGTCCACGTCGTCGCGTCAACAAAGTCAAAGAACTAAAAGCAAAAAATAAATTTACTCATAGTCAAAGATTTATATCGTTAGATATGTCCTGACACCAAAAACTGAGGCATTGTCTTTGAATGAGTGCGTTAACAAAATGCCGACGCACGCACACTAATGAGTACTAGTTAAACTTATTAACTGTTATTATAACCATATTCTTTACTTACTTTCGTGAAAAAATAAATGTCATCTAAGCCCTGAGATCGAAAATGTCTCAATGTGTGCGTCAAAAAGCGACGCACGCACACTACCAAATGAAAAATTAAAAATAGTGTTTTTGTCAATAAACCTAATTATTATTAATCCCATTTATTGTGCAATTTTTTGAAAAAATAAAGGTCCTATCATGCCCTGAAATCGAAAAGTTAAAAAAATGTGCAGTCTGTAGACGTGTATGTGTGTAGACGTGCGCGCCGCGCCGCTGTTTTCTCACGCCGCCGCCGCCGCCGCGCCGCCGTCTCTATCAGTAGCATCGGTGCGACGACCAGCAACCAGACCGAAGAATCTGTTCAAAACTCCAATAAACATATCATTTATCCCTCCAGTACTTAAAATGTAGTCTCCTTCAAGGTTTTCAGTGATTGCGGTTGCTAGAAGAAGTAGAAATCTTCAGCGCACCACTGCTACGTTTCATAAAGAGTTTTGATAAAACAGATTATCTATACAGTCTGGTCGCTGGTCGGCGCGCTGACTGATCAACTACACATGGGGCCGCGACGGCGCGGCAGCTGCAGTTGGCGCGGCGCGGCAGTGGATAGTCTCGAAAAAACGCTTGCTGCTTTCGCTGTTAGTATTATTACCGTGTACCTTACACTTAATACTCTATAATAAATAGGCTCTAAACATCTACCTACATACATTTTAGAGTACAGATGAGCACAAAAGTGTTCACATTACGATTGGCACTTCTCAATATAGATGGTGTTTATTGCAAGTTTTTTAATATAAAAACCACGACAATATTAATTTAATTTCGCGCTATCCCATAGCGGTACTAAAAACAAACTAAATCGTCAATGCAGCCCATCGAGATAATCTATAAAGAGTTCTGTAAGAAGTTCTTCCAAACCAAAAACGTCCGCATCACCCCAGCAGAAAAGTTTCTTCTAGAATGAAGTGAGTTCCACAAATAATTAGTGCGTTCTACGCTGTAAATGTGCGTCAAGTTAAAAAAATTGTGCATGTTCACGTTTTGGATTAAAACGCAAAATTCGTTTCCTGCTGGGGTAACGTTTTTCCAGCAGGAAGATTCTAAACGAATGACCCTAGACAAATTTGACTTATATGGGCAGATAGCTTCTATTTGTTCATACATGTGGGCCTAAAAATAAATTTGTGCGTCTTAAGGTTTTTGAGATATTCAATTTCCTGCTGGGGTAACGTTTTGCAAAAGCTTGTTTCTCGGAAACCATTGAATGTGCATCTACAAAACATACATACACTAGTAGCTTTTGATTAGTGCTTATTTATGAAATAGTAAAATTTTCAAAAATATGTACACTTTTTATGTAATCTTGTTTTTCATTGAAACCTTAAAAAAAATCTAGCTCTTTAATGGACAGACATAGAGGTTCATTGTAAACGGTGTTCGGTTCTTGCTGTTATTTTTTGTAACCATAAAAAGTTTCAAGAAGGTTCATACACGCGTTTTTGAATAATATCGATTAAGACGTAACTGATAAGGTCATAACTTTGACGTCAAAATGCAAGAAACCTTTAAACCCAAGATTGTAGGTAATAACAAAAAAAACAGTGCGTTCCATGATAATAATATCCTGAAAATTTCAGCTCTCTACGTCTCGTATTGAGTTAGTTGTAAAGGAATGACTGAAATAAGGGTCCACTCGCCTAATTACCCTTATTCTACCAGGTGATACGACCAAATTCGAATGACCACTAAAAAGCGACTGTTTCATACATATTGATGACCTTCTTAATTTTGCTACCGAGACGCATTGGGCCTTGGTACCCTCGAGTACAAAAGATATCGATAACTTTTGCCAACTACATAATTTTAGGTCCAAGACAGTAGGTACCTACCTACCTATCTTTTTAATGTACGAAGTAGGGTAAAGTTTTTCGAGAATTGTATTCCTACATAAGTGATTTTAATAACGTAGGTAGTTTGCTACTCTACCTAGCTAGCCAGAGACTTTCTCGAGCAAGGCCAGTCAAATTTTACCTAGCTACTCGTGAGCCAGCATCGGAAAACACGTATAAAATAAATAAATAAAATAAAAAAGCCAATACATAAAACTAGTACAACAAAATTTTTCAGCAACCAGTTTGCTGGTCAGGTTGTCTTTCGACATAGGCCTCCCCTAGTTTCTTCCGAAAACGTACCTAGTAGGTAAATACCTACATAGTAATAATACTCAGTACTGCTGTCGAATGGACGCACATGTATCGCTTAGCTGTGCGTCTCACTCTAACCTAGCTGCAATGCTCATAACGTCATCTCATTCTATCATGACACATGGTTAAATAATATATCGGTACTACCGATGATATAACAAAAAGTAATTAAAATTTATTAATTTGATTAGGTATTATTGTTTGTTGATCATTGTAAGTTTTATAAACACTACGAGATTTTGCATTATTGAATCGATAGGGGGAGGTCCCTGAGAACCGGTCACTTAATGCATAAAAAAAAATATCGTGTAATAGTCAATATTGTTTATTTCCCTTTAATAAGCTCTCAACTATATATCTAATTAACACAGATACATAAGCAATCTCAAATATTGTTTTAAATGTAGTAGATATTATGGAACAATTAACATAGAAAAAGGACATGTTCAAAAAGGTCCCCTAGTGACGGAAAGCCTAATTTTCGTGCATATTTAAAACTAAACATTATTTTAACAATCAATTCGGAACAATATCTATTGGTATAATAGAACAAATCAACTGTTAGTAGTGGAATTAATCTTAATTCAAATAAATTTTAGTATCAGGAACGGTTTTCACAGAATCCCATAACTCTAATTGTACATCCTGCAAAATTCACAAATGAACCCGTTTCAACATCAGCACATGCTTCATGAGACCACTGATTGATTATATTGTTAAATTTTGTAAAGTAGTCGTACAGTGTACTTTTTGGCACATTGATGACTTTCTCACAGACTTTTTTAACACCACTCCTTCGATGGCTTATTCAAATATTAAATTTTTGGAGGTATTCTCATATCGTGATTTAGTTTAACCCATGTCGAATCTGAAAAACAAAACGTGCGTCGCAGGCGGACCTTCGCCCGCCGCGCCACATAGGTCGCCAACAACAATTACAATATGTTACTCTCTATCCATTCAACTAACTCTATGCCAATTGTAGGGGATAGGGACTGAATTGAAAGGACTTTCTTGGCAAAAGAGTGGTGAACGGGGGGAGGCAAATACAGTACGTGCGCGTTCGGCTGTGGTCAAAGGCCAGGTAGGTACTTCCCCGGCACCCCGCTTCTTCCGCGCGCACAACGTATCCCCCTGCGGCAACACTAGATTTATTAAATCATAATGAAAATACAAACTATGTAGTTAGATACCTACCTACCATCAAACATAGAAAGCAAAACAAACAAGATTGGTAGGTAGGTACCTAACCTACTCAAACAAGTCAACCCCCTAGGTACGTACTCGTAGGTAGCTACGCGTCGCTTACGTTCTCCCCCTTATTGCTAGAGCAGCACTCAACATCAAACGCAATATTATTATGTGCGACGCGTGTTGAATGTCTTCGTGTAGTCCAGACTCGTTTATCACGTCGACTACTCGAATTGTGCCATCGTTGCCAGCCAGTAGGTAGGTATTTCAGAGGCGGCGGCTTTGTCGTTGGTTCGGCGCCGGCGGTGGTGGCAGCGGTAAAAACGGTGGCGCGGCGGTGCGAAAAAGCGAAAATGTGTTTGTTTAAGTATTTGTTTGTTTGTTCGTCCTTCCTTACGCCGTAACTAAGCAATCAATCGACTTTATTTTTGGCATAGAGTTAACTGAAATGATGGAGAGTAAAACAAACAGACAAGTTACTTGTCTGTTTGTTCTACTGTCTGTAGATTTATTTATTCAAAGTCAAAGTCAAAGTTTCTTTATTTCCGTAAATACAATAAATATACACTTAGAAAAGGTCAAATTCTTAAAATTAAACACTGTTAAGGAAATTAAGTGATATTTTGATTTCGGTCGCTTCGTTATGTAGACTAAAGTAAAGAAGCGACGAAGAAACCTTTAGCCTGTTAGGTGTTATTTTTCGAGTTGGAGCAAAATCCGTCCCAAGCTTTTTTATCTTCTAGATGTTTGATAATTTGTTTGAATTTATTTATAGAAAGTTTTTGCAACTCGCTAGGGGTTTTGTTGTATAAGCGTATACATTGCCCTCTAAAAGATACATTAATCTTGTGTAACCTAGTTTTGGGCACAGCTAGTTTATTCTTATTTCTAGTATTTACATTATGTATGTCGCAATTTTTAAGGAACCGATCGATATTTCTATGAGTGTACAATAAGTTTTCGTAAATATATTGACATGGTACTTGTTTCGGACGGTTACCAGGATTGCCTGATACGCCCTGGAAAAGTATCCCACTAAGGCTCGACGTGCGTTCCTTTCCTCTTCCTGGCTGGTAGACGCACGCCGCCACGCACCCCTGAATGCGTAAGTGTGGGTACGCCGACCTGATCACCTTCGGGAACCTCGACTCGAAGAAAATGAAAGGCAGCGATTTTCTGGTCTGGATCCTAGGCTTCGGCTCGTTCCTATTCTCCCTACCACTACTTGCTGTGTTCCTTTCACTTCTTGCCTCTTCGGTGGCTGAGCTGCGACTAACTGCCCGGCAAGAAACGCGCCGTATATTTATATGGTCGCGCCTTACCGGCAAGATGACGACTTATTTTTACTTGAACTTTCTAGTTGTTTTTTACTTGAGCCGAACCCTTTGATCTTTATTTATTCATTATTCTTTCACAGAATCCTTACATATTATACCTTTTTAGATAGGGAATTATGCCCTTTACCTTATAAAATAATAATATTTAAATATTTACGTACAAATAAAAAGTTCCTAGAACAAAAACTTACAAAAAACTACAGTTCGGAACGTTTTCCTTACACAAATCTTAAAATATCTCTAAAACTAATAATCCGATTTACATCATTCAAACGGAAAATTAATTCTTAAGCTTATACCTTTCTAAAAACATCAATTTCACAACAAAATATCTACAAACAAAAACAATATAAATGCAAATATCGTAAATCCTAAGTGAAAATTGACATCTATCTAGTTTAGAGATAAAACTATGAAATAAACCTTTCTAATTACAATTAATCGACGTAATCTATCTTACATAAGGGTTTTATCGCCGACAGTACTGTCATTATATTTATTTCTTTGAATTTAACACGTAGGGATTCTCTAGGACCTTTGTTATAGATTGCACGAACAGCCCTCTTCTGCAGCACAAATACGGTGTTAATATCTGCAGCGTTCCCCCACAGCAATATACCATACAACATAATACTATGGAAGTAGCTGAAATAGACAAGTCTGGAAGTATCAACGTCTGTAAGATGACGGATTTTTTGACTGCATACGCTGCTGAACTAAGTCTCTTCGATAGTTTATCTATGTGTGGTCCCCATTGAAGTTTACTATCTAAGGTTATTCCTAAGAATACGGTACTGTCTACAATTTCTAACGTTTTTTCAGCTTACATCAGCCTTAACTTGTTTTACATTTGGTATAATAAATCTAAGACTTTTAGTTTCATTAAGCAAAAGATTATTAACAGCAAACCAGTGGACTACTTTTGATATTGCATTGTTTACATCGTCAAAATTTGTGTTTTGTCTAATCATCTTAAAAATTCAAGAAGTATCATCAGCAAACAATACAATCTCGTGATTATTTTTAACGAGATGAGGCAGGTCGTTAATATAAACCGAGGATTGATCCCTGTGGTACACCCATTGTAACTACAGATCCCAAAGACCGTTTCCCATTTACGTCAACTCTTTGTATCCTGTCACTCAAGTAAGAAGTAAGAAGATCCAAAGAGGTGTCCTTTATTCCATAGTGATGTAGTTTCCTGATTAATGTTCCATGGTGTACACAATCAAATGCTTCTGACGAGTCGCAAAAAACGCCTAAAGCTGTATTGTAATTGAAACACCTATGAAGGATACACATTACAAGTTTAGAATAGGTATGTGTACAAATTTATTACATGCATTTGTGTTCCCGCAATTACAGGTGGCCATATCTAACTTCGAGAATACTTAGTGAAAATTGAGTTGGCAAACAATACAATATTCTATAAATAATAAATAAATAATGCTGGACAATTCACAATTCAATTCATTTTATAAATTACTACATTTAGTATAAACTAAAACAAAGATAAAAAAGAACAAGTCTTAAGGTCTTAAGATATTACAGTTATAGGTACATTATGTTATTTTTAATGTTTCATTCCGTATAAAATATTTGGCAAAAGTTATCCATAACTTTTGTACTCGAGTGTACCAAGGCCCAACGCACCTCGGTAGCAAAATTAAAAAGGTCATCAATATGTATGAAACAGTCGCTTTTTAGTGGTCATTCGAATTTGGTCATATCACCTGGTAGAATAAGGGTGATTAAGCGAGTGGACCCTTATTTCAGTAATTCCTTTACAACTAACTCAATACGAGACGTAGAGAGCTGAAATTTTCAGGATATTATTATCATGGAACGCACTGTTTTTTTTGTTATTACCTACAATCTTGGGTTGAAAGGTTTCTTGCATTTTGACGTCAAAGTTCTTATCAGTTACGTCTTAATCGATATTATTCAAAAATGCGTGTATGAACCTTCTTGAAACTTTTTATGGTTACAAAGAATAACAGCAAGAACCGAACACCGTTTACAATGAACCTCTGTCTGTCCATTAAAGAGCTAGATTTTTTTAAGGTTTCGATGAAAAACAAGATTACATAAAAAGTGTACATATTTTTGAAAATTTTACTATTTCTTAAATAAGCACTAATCAAAAGCTACTAGTGTATGTATGTTTTGTAGATGCACATTCAATGGTTTCTGAGAAACAAGCTTTTGCAAAACGGTACCCCAGCAGGAAATTGAATATCTCAAAAACCTTAAGACGCACAAATTTATTTTTAGGCCCACATGTATGCACAAATATAAGCTATCTGCCCATATAAGTCAAATTTGTCTAGGGTCATTTGTTTAGAATCTTCCTGCTGGATAAACGTTACCCCAGCAGGAAACGAATTTTGCGTTTTATTCCAAAAGGTGAACATGTACAATTTTTTTAACTTGACGCACATTTACAGCGTAGAACGTACTAATTATTTGTGGAACTCACTTCATTCTAGAAGAAACTTTTAACGAGCAAGATGCGGGGTAACGCATACCCCGCACCTTGCTCGATGACATTGACAGCGACACACAAATAAACCGATAATTATAATGTATTCAAGTATTTATTTTGCAATCCTAATACATACAATGTGAGAGGTCTTAAATATTTTACTTAGAGGCTAGGTATAAGGAGCCCTGTCAGGGCGCCATGCAATGCAACTTGAGAGGTAGCTAATTTTATGTATCACAATAAAGCTTAGTTGTATAAATATTGCACATTATTCAGTACTACAGCGAATCACATATGTATGTATCACAACTAAAGCAAACTTAATTTCTATCAGTTATTGCACAGAGTTATTGAGTTATTTAGATACAAAATCTAGTAATGTTAATATAATGTATCTCATAAATTATTTATTTGAGTAATAAATAAGTTTTATTTAAGAGTACATTTTTTTATTTGTTTTTAAAGTAGTCTTTTCAGATTGCTTTATTATTAGTGGAATTTTATTGTATATTTAATTGAAAGGTAATAAGGACTATTTTTGTATATTTCTAGTTTGGGTTCTGGTTCTAGGAGAGAACTTATTTTTGCGCAGGGAGCTTTTGTTGAATTGGAAATAAGGTTTTAAAAAGAGGACCAACTTTTTTTTTTGCAAATTAATTCATCAAATCCCGGTAACGAAAACGAAAATTCACAGTTCGGAGTGGAGATAATGATATAACTAATTGTTAGCAAAATTAACTGAAGAACTAGCTGATCTGCCCGCGGCTACGCCCGCCGGCCGGTAGGTACTAATCCTGCGCAGACGAAGTCGCGGGCACCAGTTAGTATCTTTATAAATTGTAGCCTTAGTGTTATTGGATGTATAGTAAGCTATATTATATTATTGTAAAGTTTTATTAAAATAGTTTTTGCGTTAACGAGTAACAAACATTCTTATGTAAGTACCTACATAGAAACTTTCGCGTTAGTTATATTTGTAAGGAACTATCTCAGATCGGGAACTAGCTACTTTATATTGTGTTTTAAAATTAACAATTACAAAGTTAATTTGAGGTTAAAAGTTGATCGGGATTGTTTTTCTTTTTGTTGATGTCCCAGAAGTGGACGTCAAGACGGAAACAAAGTACCTAGTCATTAGATAAAAAACCTAAGTGACTTACCAATTTGTAAAATTTCAACAAAATTGAGACAATCTACCTATTCTGTCTACTCTGACTTTGCCTGTTTGCTCTAAGTTTTACTAATATTAAATAATTATTCGATTGAATAGTACCTACTATTCTAAATATTGGCTAATATTGCCGCCGCCCCGGCCAAACCCAAAGAGTACGGTAGGTACAACTTAAGGCGACGCATTGATAAACAATAATTTGAAATCGGGTGCCACATGCCCCACATGAGCTCCCTGCAAGAGGCTCATTCATATCTACCCTGGTAATTTTACGCTCGATCATACACTGCCGCACTGGGACCTTACCTTACTTTTTTTGTATCCCTTAGAATATTGTAAATTTTTATAGGCAAGCTGATATTTTTTATATATAAAATACACTACGTCGACAACGAAAACGGCTGAACATTAATTGATGGTAATATTACATGAACGGCATTACATTCCATAAATAACTGACAGTAAAATAGTACAAAATATTCCAAGTATGATAATAAACTTACAAAATACGCTAACCACTCTTATTCCATAAAGAGCTAAACACCATAATTTCATAAGTTGCCAAACACGCTAAGTTGTTTTGGACATTTATATTCCGCATTTTATCTTTATCTATTCATACAGAATTACAAAAGAATTTTTAATTTATATAGCAAAATATTATAGTATTTAACGGGGAGGGGTAGCCCTAGCTAAAGGAAAGCCCACTCACTTCAGTTAAATAGTTATATTTCACAAAATTACGACTCGAACAATTACACACACAAAACGTGAGGACACAAGGAAGAAAAACAATAGTCAGAACACGGGTAAATACACTAATACACAGAATAGGTACACTTTAGAGTCACTTTTACATATACGGTAGACCTCTTTGAGCCGAGAATCGCGGAAGACTTTGTATATTCGGATGACGTGGTTCGCGCGTAAGATGGAAATCTCGACTGGCCACCCCTGCCGGCGACGGCGGGTGCGTCCTTTCCCGATCGCCTTTCTTCTCCGCGTCTCGGTGTTTGGCGGGAACCATCGCGTCTCGGATTGGTCGGCACAGATCGCGTCACGCATCTAACCTAACGGACCGGCCAGTTCCTAGAACTGTCGCCGGCGCGAGCCCCCCAACACGATGCCGTCTACCTGCCTACCGCTGGCTTCAACTACCACATGTCTGACTAACCCTTACTGCTACAATCTCCCCCTATAACCCTACAGAGCGCCCTCGCCGTGGGGTTAGCAGTTAACACTCAGTGATTAGCCGGCGTGGCCTGCCGCGTTTACGTTTCTCCCGTACGGGGCGTTCCACGGGTCCGACGAAACTTGTGAGGTGTGAAACATGATATTTGCCTATCCCTTCCCCGGTTTGGGTGCTCTCTAACATATAGGTCGTCGGGCTAACAATTTCTCGGATTTTATATGGGCCATCGCGGCGTGGTATAAATTTCGCGGACTGACCGCGGCCTACGTCGTTGGGTTTCTGAGTTTTCAGAAGAACCAGGTCTCCTATCTGGTAGTTGGGTGGCGGTCTCCTGCCTTTGTCCGCGTTACGCTTCTGGACCTTTTGCGCCTTCTCGTGTGTATCTCTAGCCTCGTCTAGGGTAGCTGCCAACCTTTTAAGATAAGGGGTGATACCTGGCACGAAGTTGTCGTTATCAACGATCGCCCTCATATCGGTCGCAGAATCCGAAGGCGCTCGGAGTTCTCTCCCAAAGGTGAGGTACGCTGGGGAGAATCCAGTACTAGCGGTAATGGCGGAATTCATGGCAAACCTTACCGACGCGAGATGTAGGTCCCAAATGTCATGAGCTTGCCCTACTAATATAGCGAGCTGAGGTTTAAGATCCCTATTCTTACGCTCGATAGGGTTAGCCTCGGGATGGTAGTATGGTGTCAACGATTGTTTGATGCCTAACACGTGACATGCTTGTTGCATTACTTCGCTAACGAACTGTACGCCGTTATCGCTAATGAGGCGACGGGGTATACCATACCGTAGAAAAATCTCGTTTGTTAACGTCTGGGCGCACTCGGCGCTGGTAGCGCTTTCTAACGGGAAGAGCTCTACCCAGCGGGAGCTGACGTCTTCGACGATGAGAACCCACCTGTTTTTCCGTGATGTTTCGACGAGCGGACCAAAAAGGTCGACAGAGACCACCTCGAAACGTCTCGTCACGGCTGGTGTTTGTAGAAGCCCCGTCGGCTTTCGGTTGTCAGCTTTATACCGCTGACAGGCGACGCATCCTTTAATATAGTTCGCTACGAACGCGCGCATTCCAGGCCAGTAGTACCGCGTACGGATGCGCCCCATGGTTCTTTCCACACCCAAATGACCAGCAGTCGGGGCGTCGTGGAAATCTGCCATCACCTGGTTGCGCTCGTGCTCGGGTACGACTATGCATGCTTCCTCGCCGTCGTCTGCCTCTAGGCTGTACCTATATAAAACGCCATCGGATAATACGTACCCCCGATCGGACCACGGCCTCCCCCTGGAGGGTTCGTCCGACTCCAGATCGTTGATGATTTTGCATACCTCAGGATCGGCTCGTTGATTCTCCCGAATCTCGCCACTTCCTCTCTTAGGCATGTCGACGACCGCGAGACATAACTAACCGTCTTGATCTTCCGAGCATACGGGTCGCGATAACGTGTCCGCTATCACGTTAGAGCGGCCGGGTGTGTATGCAATATCAAGGTCAAATTCCTGTAACGTCAGGGCCCACCGGGCTAATCGACCACTCGGTGACCGCGGGTTCATCAGCCAGCGTAGGGGTTGATGGTCGGTCTTGACGTGAATCTTAGCTCCTTCGATATACCCTCTGAACTTACCTACGGCCCATACAACTGCGAGAGCTTCTCGCTCAGTTGTCGAGTAGTTCCGCTCGGCGCTGGTGAGGAGTCTGCTCGCGTACTCTATAGGTCTCTCATCAAGGTCCTCCCCCTGCATGAGAACTGCACCTAAACAATAACCGCTGCTATCAGTTCGAAGGACGAATGGTGTCGACTCATCCGCTTGCCGCAGGATAGGGGCGGTTACGAGCAATGCCTTGATTGTATCGAAAGCTCTCTGCTGATCGGCTTCCCACTTTCAAACGCTCGACTTCTTGAGGAGACAGGAAAGGGGCCTTGCGACTTCCGCGTACTTTGGAATAAAGCGTCGAAACCAACTTGATGTCTGCAGAAAACACTTCAACTGCCTTACGTTTTGTGGGATCGCCATGGCGTCTATGGCTGATGTCTTCCCCGGGTCTACCTGTATCCCTCCTGGAACAATGACATGCCCTAGAAACTTTACAGAGTCCCGTGCAAAACAGCTTTTTTCTCTGTTCACTCTGAGTTTGAACATCTCCAGACGATCAAAAACAGCTTCCAGATCCGCCAGGTGTCTTTCAAACGGTCCGGGTGACAATAGCACCAGATCATCAAGGTAAGCCAGTAATTGTACCTGCTTAAGGTTAGACCTGAAACGATCGATAAGTCGCTGAAAGGTGGCGCCACTGTTGCGCAATCCCATCGGCATCCGCTTCCATCTGTAGGTACCCAAGGGACTTATGAACGCTGTCTTATCTTGGTCCTCAGGAGACACGTTTACTTGGTGGTACCCGGAACGAAGGTCCAATGTGGTCATATACTCGCTGGTTTTGGCTGCATGGAGAATGTCCTCGATACGCGGGAGCGGGTATCGGTCCGGCTCTGTAACCGCATTTAATTTACGATAATCGATACAAAGTCTCCAAGCGCCATCTTTCTTCGCGACCAGCACGACGTTCGACGCCCAAGGGGATTCGCATTCCTCTATGGCGTCATCGCGAAGAAGTTTCTCCAACTCCTTCTGTAGGGCTTCTCTCCTGCTTTGTGACATCCTATAAGGTGGTGAGGCTATCGGCTCTTGTTTGGCACTTACCTTTATATGATGCGTAGCGAAATCCGTAGCAGGTCCGTTTAGCGCGAATGTGGCTGCTCTCCGCTCGATAAGTTCGTTGAGGGCACGTCGCTGCTCGGCCGTGAGTTTGCCTCCTTTGTCGCCCCGCAATACGAGATCGGACTCGGCTCGCATCACGTCGGCGGTGGAGGTTTTAACTTCGATATCCTGTACGAAATTGTACGAACGTTCGGGCTCGTCAGCAAAGGCGTACTTACCTCTACCTACGTCCAGAATCAGTCCTGCCTTTGTGATGAAAGTCACGCCGAGGAGTGTTCTGGTTCTTGCGCCGGGTATGACTAAGAAGTCGACGACGATCTCTCGTCCCTCCAAATATACCGGGACTTCGGTGGTCAATACCTCTCTTGTGATCTGTGTCCCGTCGGCTAATCGAATACTTACCGATACTTCGGCGAATTCCGCGCCGCCCTCGGTTAGCACCTGGTACAATGCTGGACTAGCAATATTACGTGTGGCACCAGTGTCGACGAGGGCCACGCCGCGCCGGCCCATTGTGCCTATATTAATGCTTGTCAATGGCGCTGTGGTATCTTCCGGTACGACGACGGTTACATCACCGAGCCTGAGTTCGTCGTTCGTTCGACTACCTACCTTGTTGATGATCCCGGCACGATCGGCCCTTTCGGCACGGCCGGAATTTTCTAAATCGGCCGTTGTCAACATGTGGGTCGAATCCTCTTCGGGGCTCGCCAAACCAAACAAGGCTGCGCTACTACCTACTAGAGTCCTATTTCCTACCTGGGCCTCGAGGGTCGCGCTACCTACAGCCATTGTGCCTGAATCTACCCTATTGTAATTGGTCGCTTCGCTTTCATCGTTCGAACCGACGCCGCGTTCGAGCACGTGTATTATATCAGCGACATTAAACTCGGCCTTTTGCTTCTCCGCGTTACACACCTCGCATTTCGAACGGATAACCCCGGGTTTTCCGCACCCGCAACACTTAAACGTACTCCCTGCCTTATCCGGTTCGCTTTTGCTAGCACTGGTGCTCGGCTTCCTACTATCCGTACTTGTACTAGCTAATTTGTTACGACGGCGACATTCGTCGGTGGCGTGCCCAAACTTTCTACAAACCGAGCAGCGGGCTTTGGCGTTTAGCTCGTGCGAAGAGCTCGCGTTAGGGACAGAATTTTGATTGCTAGGTGTAACACGTGACGCGAGCGGTGCCGACTTCGACCGAGTATCCTTCGCGGTCTCCTCCGTGATTCTCGCCTTATCCAAGAGGTCGTCTAAATCTATAATCGATTCACGCGGCACTCTTTTCTTGATCCGGCGGTCGAGGAGTCCGTATACAATGTCCACTTGGACTTCCTCCGCCAACCGATACGGTAGCTGGGCCAGAAGGGCTCTTTTCGCACAGATAAACCTTTCACTGACCTCACTGTCCTGTTCACCTTGAAATACATCCCGAAACAGTTGGTGTGCCGGCCGTGGCGCGCCGTACATGGCGCGCAGCCGCCGCTTGGCGTCCGTCCACGATGCGACGCGAGCGCGAACGCCGCGCCACCATACGGCGGCGTCCCCTCCAAGCAGCATGGGAAGCCCGCGCGTGCTCGTCCGACACGCTTGCGCAGTCCTTGTAGATTTCGACGGCGTCTAGGAAAGCTTCTAAAACCTGGGCGTCCCGCGACGCGCCGTCGAATCTCGCCGCGCACCTCGTAAAGTTGCCGGCGGTTGTGCCACTGTTGCCACACAGCGGCGGGGCAGCGCTCGATACCGGCGCTGATGGTGAGGATACCCCGGAGTGTTGGCCTCCACGGGGTACCGTCATAAGGGCGCTAACGAGGGCTTTGTTGGCCTCAGCCTGCGCTTTGGTGATGGCCTCCATCAATGTAGTCAGGAATTGGTCAGAGTCTGTAGGTATCATTAGACCGCGCGGCTGCTCTGGCGCCTTGCCGGCTGCGACGGGCCCCTCTACGATGCTGTTCGTCTCTGACCTCTCTTCCGCTCCAGTCAATGTACCTTCTTCTTCATGTTCCGACTGGTTTTGTTGTATCCGAGCTGCCCCATTACGTGTGAGCGGCATTTTAGCGTCGTTCGTCACGTGACACACGTGCCGACTGAGAAATGCTTTCGCTCTCCCGCGTAAAGCACTCGGCTACTCGTACGTATCTGCGTGGTTCGGCCACTTAGATGGGCGCCAGATTTAACGGGGAGGGGTAGCCCTAGCTAAAGGAAAGCCCACTCACTTCAGTTAAATAGTTATATTTCACAAAATTACGACTCGAACAATTACACACACAAAACGTGAGGACACAAGGAAGAAAAACAATAGTCAGAACACGGGTAAATACACTAATACACAGAATAGGTACACTTTAGAGTCACTTTTACATATACGGTAGACCTCTTTGAGCCGAGAATCGCGGAAGACTTTGTATATTCGGATGACGTGGTTCGCGCGTAAGATGGAAATCTCGACTGGCCACCCCTGCCGGCGACGGCGGGTGCGTCCTTTCCCGATCGCCTTTCTTCTCCGCGTCTCGGTGTTTGGCGGGAACCATCGCGTCTCGGATTGGTCGGCACAGATCGCGTCACGCATCTAACCTAACGGACCGGCCAGTTCCTAGAACTGTCGCCGGCGCGAGCCCCCCAACACGATGCCGTCTACCTGCCTACCGCTGGCTTCAACTACCACATGTCTGACTAACCCTTACTGCTACAAGTATTAATTATAATGTAGGTATTTGATTCATTATCCATTATGAAGAGGAAAAAGATAACAAAAATAAAAAGATCATAAAATAAGCGACGAAAATAGTTCGAGCCATTTTATTTTAATTTATAATTTATCGCGACGGCAGAGTTATTGATTTTTTTTATATTTACGTTGTTTAAATACCAAAACATTTAATACAAATAATCACTCATGCGTAAAATCTATTCCAGAACGATAATCATAACCCACCTTTTCTAGTTCGCGTTATGACCTATAATTATATATTATTACTTAAATACAGGGTGTAACAAATAGTAAGGACCAAACTTATAGAGGTGTTTCAGACTTGGACATAGAAACGAGGAAAATTATATTAAAACATTCTCGACTTTTATTTTTGAAAAAATAAATAATAACGAAGTGACCACTAGACAAGACTGATGCATGGGCAAATTTTAATTAAAAATTATTTTAAAAGGCCTACGTAACTGTTTACCTCTCGTTTAAAACACACAACACAAAAGTAATTGAAAATTCAAATGTATGAAGAATCTCGTGTCCCACGTCAGAATCTGAAATTTCAAAGGTAATTTTTTTGATGATCGACCAGAATCAGAATCAGAATCAATAACTTTATTTCTTTAGGCTTACAAAATAAGCACTTAGACAAGTCAAATTGTATACTATAAACATAGTTATTATTATCAAATAAGAAATAAGGTGTTATTGATATTCTCTTCACTTCAATGTTTTGTCCACTAGTGGAAGAAGTGAAAAAGAAACCACTAGCACATTATAATATCACTTAAGTGTCTAATACATGTTTTCTAAATCTAAATTTAATACAATTTAGATACATGTCAATATTTCTTTAAAGCTAAACAGAACATTGAATTTCTTACATACTACTGTCAGTGCGGAACGGAGCGACACCTGGCCAAGCATTAACATCATTGATGTAATCATCTATGGAGTAAAAGGCCTTCCTGATAAGATTTTGTTTAATGTACTGTTTAAATTTACGAATAGGGAGTTCAGTTGCTTCAGATGGAAGCTTATTATAGAAGCGCACGCAAGTGCCCATAAATGATTTCCCTACCTTTCGTAATCTATATGCTGGGATGTGTAATTTGTTCTTGTTTCTTGTATTTCTATTATGAACATCACACTTTTTCAAAAAGCTATCTCTATTTTTGTGCGTATACATAAGATTTTCATAGATGTACTGCGATATTACTGTCAAAATATTTATTTCTTTAAATAATTCCCTCAAAGAGTCGCGTGGCTTTAATTTGTAAATTGCGCGTACCGCTCTTTTTTGGAGAACAAAGATAGTCTGGATGTCAGCTGCCTGTCCCCAAAGCAAAATACCATAAGACATAATACTATGAAAGTAACTGAAATAAACTAACCTAGCTGTATCTTCATCGGTAATATATCTAATTGTTCGAACTGCATAGGCCGCTGAACTAAGTCTGCCTGCGAGAGCATCAATTTGGGGGTCCAAGGAACCTAATCATATTTTAAATTATTAATGAAGCTAAATTCAAGCATTTCTAGTTACTGTGCTACCAATTATTTTTAGAGTTATATTCCATTTAAAATTTCCATACAGATGAGCAAAAAAATAATAATTTTAGAACAGTTCCATAAAAATCTATTTTAAAGCGATAATTCTCCCATAATTCGTAAAGGAGTTGAACAAAACTACAGGATAAAATAATGGGGTTTTTAAAATTTGTGGTATTGTTTTTAGAAACGTTCTGGAAAAAATAATGCAAGTTACATCCTTAATAATTACTTTCAATAAAAAAAATAGTAATAAAATGCTAAAATATAAAATAAATTACGCAAAGTTTGCTTGTAAATGCGGAAATAAAAGTGTAGTTTTTTCAATTCCGTACACTCAGCTCACCCACAGAAATAATGCTTACAGCGAGAATGCCGATATGAATCACATACATAGGTACATATAATTTCAGCAGAATCCAAAAATGTTAGATTCGTAGTAGATTTTCGAATGAAACTGTTATAAAATTGGTAAAAAGTGGAAAAATTTTTTTGGCCCATCTGTGTGACAAGTTGAATATAACTCTAAATATGATTGGAATAGCCATTCAAATAGCACAGTATCTATACTATATATAACTGGTCTAAATAAGCTACATTAATAATTTAAAACAAGATCTAGGTTCCTTGGACGATCATCAAAATATTACCTTTGAAACTTACGATTCTGAGGTGTAAGTGTGACACGAGATTCTTCATACATTTGAATTTTTAATTATTTTGATGATGTGTGTTTTAAACGAGATGTAAACAGTTACATAGGCCTTTTAAATTCATTTCTAATTACAATTTGCCCAATTGCCCATACATAAGTGATTGCCTTGTCTAGTGGTCACACCGTTATTATTTATTGAACTGATTAAATAACCGAATTGTTTAAATAACCGCAGCTATTATAATAAGCCATTTTTACATACATAATAATACAAACATACATAATCTCAAATATTTGAGGTATTGTAGAATGAGCCTTACAATTTTTATTCAGTTAGCACGTGTTCCTTTTTTGTTACTATCACACGATTTCTGATTTGTTTATTAAATATTTAAATAATTTGCAGAAAATACATCAAATTGACTACTCAAAAAGTTTAAGATGCTAGATGCCTACTATGGAAAATAAACCTAAACCTTCAAGTTGGTCTATCTTAGATATAATTAAGAAATAAACGCACTTTTTGAACAAAATAAAATAATGAAAATTAAACCTTTCACTTAATATACCATGAGGTAGAAAAACACATTAATGCATACCTATTTTAAAATTTCCGACATTTTCAAAATTAGTGACATATTTTTTCAGAAACGCTCTAATAATCACGATTTGTTTCATTTTATCTAAGATTCATTTTACCCAGATAAACTAAGTCACACCACACTCTCAAATCACACCATCACAAACGCATACACAAATACATACTTATGTTGGGACACCATTCAGTCGATGGACCGACGACATCGTAGCTGTTACAGGGAGTCGATGGATGGAGGCGGCTCCGGACCGCTATTTGTGGCGTCGTATAGGGGAAGCCTATGTCCAGCTGTGGACGTGTATGGCTTGATATTATGATGATGATAGATAGATAGATATTTTTTTATTATACTTAGAATACGTCCAGAACACCCTGAACTAATATTTGGAGATCGTACAAACACCTCCTGCGTCGCAGGCGGTTGCATAATGTTTGATGTTTACTTACCTTTTCTTGACCATTTCGTTACATCTATCAATATAAACCTTTCATCTTCATTTTAGTAACTTTATATATCTTTACCCATTTTAATTATTTTACTCAGAAGATAATATTGATGATACGGCTATCGATGCCTATTACTGGGCGGGAGCTCGATTGGCACAGGTCCGACGCTGACAAGGGTCAGAAGCGGACTGAAGGGGGGCCACCTGCCTGCATACAAATAGACGCGAGAGCTAGCTTGAAAGTAAAAGTTGTAAGCGCCAATACAGTGATTCTTGTTTAAAATAAAAACTATTGATTATGAAAATTCCAATTACCATTTTGAAAAGGGTGTATAGACTTATCTGTACAGCAAATTTAGAGGCAATAATCGGTTCCGTTCACCTGTAATGAATAATCCAAAACATACGTGTGCGTTCCCCCCAGCAGAAAAGTTTCTTCTAGAATGAAGTGAGTTCCACAAATGACTCGCCCCCGCGCTCCCGTCGTGCGAACTTGTATCGGTCGCACGCGCTGCGTAATAATTGCATTTGGATAACCTCAAATCGTTCAAATATGAAGTGTGACGTTTGTAAAAAAGACCTTACTAAAAAGACGCCTGGATTGGAGTGCCGGAACTGTGCAAAGGTGGTCCACGAGACTCAATTGTGTTCTGGACTTACTGCAAAACAGCTCTCAGCAATCCGAAATGCAGATACTCTAGACTGGACGTGTGAGGAATGTCGTCAAGTTTCGCCCAAAAGGACGTCTTTTGTTGTGCCGGAGGAAGATGATGAGGAAGAAGACATCGTAAGCTCTGATGAAATTATAATGGGAAACCTGAACTACCTATAAAAGTTTCTTACGGAAATGATCGCTGAAATGAAAAAAGTTCTTAAAAAGGAATTGACGCCTGTACAAACTCAAATGGATTTTTGCTGCGAAAAAATCGACGACCTCCCCAAAACTGTTGAAATGCAACAGAAACGCATCGTCGAACTTGAAAAGAAGTACACAAATATTAAAAATGAAAAATCCCATCTTGAGCTGGAAATAGGCGGTATGAGACAATATCTCAATAGCGTAGAACAACAACGTCTCGAGAGTGTCGTCGAAGTGGTAGGAATTCCCAAAAACCAAGGCGAAAATCTGCGAGAAATTGGGGCTATGCTAGCAGAGTCGCTGAAGGTAGACCAGAAAGAGGTATCGACCATAAAACGGCTAGGAGGACGAAGTGGCCAATATGAAACCATACAAGTGGAGCTAAAGACCGCGGAATCATCAGTTTTGTGGGTTCGCGCCTCTAGGAACATACCAGTATTGATTGAACGTTTCCTGAAGGACACCCCCGCCCCCAACACCAAGGTATTTGTACGCCGAGCCCTTACTAAAACTAACAAATCCCTCTTATGGCAGGCTCAACAAAAACTAAGATCTACCTACAAACACGTATGGTGGATGGGAAAGTGCTGACTCGCAGAGATGACAACGCAAAAGTTGAGGTCATGAGATGTGAAGCCGACATTGATAAGCTCTGCCACCCCTCGGTGAATAGTGGACCCACTAAACATCGGTAGAAGATGTCAGAAGAAGTAAGCCAAATACCATCTTCAGTAGGGCTAGCACAGGCTTTCTTGTGTAGGTAGAATAGATACATGAACATGAAATCATGAGTGTTAAGAAAATGATCTCAGAGATGCAAGATACTTGCCTAAAACAGCTACCTACCAGTGATACGATCTCGTCTCTTAGGTCTTATCATAGTGATAAGAATACTGGAAACGAAATGGAAAAAAAAGCATTAACTACCAAAAATGTGGGTAGCGGTACAAATACCTACGCAGTGTCGTCGTCGGCGGCGGGGCTACTCACTGCGCCTGCGCCACGGTTGGAGCCGTCGGCGCGGCCGGTGGGAACTTCTTCGCATGTACCTACTTGCAATACTAAAGACGTTGCTATATTGACACCGGCTTTGCCGATGACTTCTGTTGCAAATCAGTGGACTAATGATTGCATGAAAGCAAATACTCCATCATACAGAGATATTACCGTTACACTGCAAGATGGCGCGTCCCAGCTGACGGACAATGAAGGATTTACTACAGTCACGAGAAAGAAATATCCTTATCGCTACAGAAACACGCGCGGTACACTACAAAGTACCAGTAAACTACAGGCGGCTGAGACGTATGAATATATTTACATATCGCGCATAAAAAAACTAATTACGGAAAACGACATAAAGGATTATATTACAGGAATGAAAGAGGACTGTCAGGCTGTCAAAATTCTGAAGCAAAGTAAAGAGACGAATTTTAATTCATTTAAAATTACCGTATGTACATCAAAATTATCTAAATTCTTAAAAAATGATTTTTGGCCTGAAAATATAGTGTTCCGCCGTTATAGGCAACCGCGCTCTAATGGGAGCGATAATGTTTTTAATAACAAACAGTTATGATTGTACAACCTCAGGAAAAATATATTAATGTTATTTCATTTAACTTTAGATCTCTAAAACGATGTTACGAGCAGGTGAGGTCTCTGTGTAAGAGTGCGGATGTGTTGGCGTTGCAAGAAACGTGGCTTCTCCCGCATGACCTAGGTCTTGTGAAAGACCTAGATAATGAGTTCACCTGCTATGCTAAATCCTCAGTGGACACGGCCACCAAAGTGCTGCGCGGACGGCCATACGGCGGAACGGCACTGCTATGGAGGTCTAGTGTATTTACGAGTGCATGTGTATTAGATTGCGATAACGACAGAATTATGGCCGTTCGCCTAGAAGTGGGTACTAAGAGTGTTCTGATTTTCAGTGTCTACATGCCTACTAACTCAGAGGATAATCTGCCAGAATTTACCGGGTGTCTCGCGGAAATTAATGCTATGATAGAAAATTCGGATACTGAATGCGCATTTGTTTTGGGCGACTTTAACGCTCACCCCGGTACTCTTTTTGAAAAAGAGCTGGCAGATTATTGTGTGGAGCAATCGTTTCGGTGTGTGGACTTGGAACGACTCGCGCTGAATACCTACACCTACGTAAGCGAAGCACACGGCACGTGTCGGTGGCTCGACCACTGCGTCGCGACTGAGGCGGCCGCCGCGCTCGTGACTGATATAACTGTTTTGTATGATTCATACTGCTCGGACCACTTCCCACTTATTGTTAAATTTAATCTTAACCACTTACGGACAAAGTCTATGTTGACGCCCGAGACTCGAACCCAAAAGCATGTGTGGGGAGTACGAGACCAGTACCAAATTGACTCGTACTTTAATCTGTGTACAGAAAAAAATTCTAGTCTTTTATATAGTTTTAATTTTAATGTTTTAGAATGTTCTGACATAGGCACATGCAAAAACTGTGATCATTATTTTAGTATCGATAAATTATACAATGAAATTATACATATCTTACAAAGTTCGGCTGTACAAAGCGCTTATAGAAAGAAGTTTAAAAATAAACTAGTAGGTTGGAATTATCATGTAAAAGATCTACACGCGAAAGCTCGATACCATTTTCATGACTGGGTGTTCCATGGTAGGCCAGGCTCTGGACCTTGTTATGAAGCTATGTCATCTTCGCGAAGACATTTTAAAAGTGCTGTAAAATATCTTCAAAATAATCAACAGAAAATTAAAATGGATATATTGGCCCGCGAGCATTCATCAGGTAATTTTGTAAAATTTTGGAAGGAAACAAAGAAATTAGAATCTAATAAAAACAGCATTCCATCAAATATTGAAGGTGAAGAAAATAAGAAAAATATTGCAAATTTATTTAGAAGTCATTTTAATGTAGGTAATAACTTAAATTCAACTAGTAATAGAATGCCGAATAATCGCTGCCAACTCGGGCGTGGTGACTCGGAGACTCTACACGACATAACTATAACAGCTGGCGATGTTGGAAAATTACTTGAGAACATGAAGCGTGGTAAATCTCCGGGTCACGATGGCCTGAGTATTGAGCACTTACTATACGCGGGCCAGGACATATGTGTTATTCTTGCTCGTTTTTTTAATATATGCATGCGACACTGCTACTTACCAAGTGATATGATCACCACTCTGGTCGTACCTATCCTAAAGAATAAGACAGGCGACGTCTCCAGTGTGGCTAATTATAGGCCCATCTCCCTCGCCACCGTCATGGCTAAGGTACTTAAAAGGATTCTTCAAGATAGACTATCGCCGAATCTTGTGATTGATGATGCTCAGTTTGGATTCAGATCGCATGTTTCAACGGACATGGCCATCTTCTCCTTAAAACAGGTAGTTAATTACTATAAGGCAGGTAACACAAGCGTTTACGCATGCTTTCTGGATCTAAGCAGAGCATTTGACACTCTTAGCCATGAGGTACCATGGAAGAAGCTTAATAGGACGAATGTACCGGATGATGTTGTTGGATTTCTCCGATTCTGGTATCAGCACCAGACCAACAACGTAAGGTGGGATCGCGAACTATCTGAAAGCTTCAGGTTACCTTGTGGTGTAAGACAGGGGGGAGTCACCTCTCCAGGCCTATTTAATGCCTACGTTAATGATCTGATAGAGGAATTGAGCAGCACCCCAGTAGGACTTAGATTGGATGACAGATATGTCAACAATCTGAGTTATGCTGATGATATGGTGCTGATCAGCCCCTCTATTAAAGGTCTAACACAGTTAGTGGACATCTGCGAACGCTATGCCAAAGAACACTGCTTAGTTTATAACACCAAGAAGACACAAATGGTAGTATTTAGGTCGGGAAAGGGACCCGATAATATTCCAAGTGTACGTCTTAATGGACAGACGATTAAAATTGTGGAGAGCTTCAAGTACCTTGGTCATATTGTGACGTCAAGCCTAAAAGATGACGAGGATATCGAGCGACAGAGAAGAGCGCTCTGTACAGTCGGAAATATGATCGTAAGAAAATTTGCCCGTTCATCCAAAGATGTAAAACTAACGCTCTTTAGATCTTTCTGTCAGTCATTTTACACTTGCCACCTTTGGACACAATACACAAAAAAAGCGCTTGGAGGCATCAGGGTTGCTTACAATAACATCTTTAGGCAGTTCCTTGGCCTACCATGGTGCTGCAGCGCTTCCGGGATGTTCTTTGAGGCAAGAGTAAGCTCCTTTGAAGCCATCCAAAGAACTCGCATCGCTAAATTCTTGTCCAGGGTTGGCAGGTGTAAAAATAGTATAATTTCTAGTATGTCTGAGCGTCTGATTCAAACAGATACATATAAACGCTGGATGCATATAGCATCCTGAGCATAGGTGCATTTTATAATTTGTTTTAATATTATGTTTAAGGTACCAGACTTATTTTAAGTTTAATTTTAAAATAATTTTTATATGGATCTTGTGTCTGAAATAAAAAAGTATTATTATTATTCTGTTTCTCATTTCCATGATCACGGGCCATATAGTGACCCGGTCCTTTGGGAGGCATGCATGGAGCCGAAGCCAACAGCACAGAGGCCCTTTATGAGAATTAATCTAAAGGCGAGAGCTACACATAGCGGATATCATCCTTGGTTGCACAATATGATACACCCGAAGATGATATCCGCCAGGTGTAGAGACTATTGCAAAG
The DNA here is from genome assembly GCA_947859395.1 of Eupithecia insigniata. Classification (NCBI taxonomy): domain Eukaryota; kingdom Metazoa; phylum Arthropoda; class Insecta; order Lepidoptera; family Geometridae; genus Eupithecia; species Eupithecia insigniata. The sequence continues at coordinate 15,753,372 of OX402001.1, forward strand.
GAAAATGAAAATAACAAAAAAGCCATATTATTGTGGTGAATGGATGGACTGGGTAATTGGGCTATGGGGGAAACTATGGACGCGCTGCCATAAACATACTCTCAATACTGTTACAAGCGGCAGACGGTGGCTTGCCGAATGCTGGACGGGTTCCTCAAAATGTTGGCTTATATGCCGGTAAAGGAACAACATCGGTGCAAACGACTAAGGGGTGTCGAGAGGTGCGGCCCCGATTTCACCATCACGAAGACACGTGAGCGGGCTTCCTCGTTATTACGCCATTAGACACTTCCACCCCCGAGTCTACATCCTAAGATGCATCTCTCGCGACTCCACTCAGACCGGCCAATGAAGGCAAGCAAGAGGTGGGGATCTGGTTCTCTTGGGGTACCACTCCGCAAGCGGAGACGAGAACCCGGAACTTCCCCGGGAGCACTCGGTATACCCGTGGTGTCGCTACTCACCAACAGCTCGCCACAAGCTGCCCTGCAGGTATTATTATTATTATTATAGATAAAAAACGACGTAAAAAAGACATTCAGAATCAATAATAACTTTATTTCTTTAGGCTTACAAAATAAGCACTTAGACAAGTCAAATTTTATACTATAAACATAGTTGTTATTATTATTATTTTTACATTAAGGTGTAGAGAGTAGAAAGTATTCTTCGTTCGCGAACACAGCGTTCGGAAGAATAAGCGGTAGAGATATTTTCTATTCTACCCTAGAGATGAGTTTACCGATGCGAACATGGCGATCAATTTACTCGTTTCTTGACATTTGAGAATATAAACATTTCTTCTAAAATTGTCTACACCTCTCGAGACCTAGACAAGGTCTTTCTTCCCTCGCATCTCGCAATATTTGGATGTTTAGTTATATTATTATAATACTCTTTGATTTTTGGGGTTTTTGTGTCTAGTTAATGGCCCCGCAGCCATTACGAGCAAATGCAACATAAAAAATCAGAGAGTAATTCGTTTGTTTGTTTGCTCCAAAACCAAATTAATCTCCGTTATTCTGTATTGTATATGCTATGAGTTCAATAATCTTCATTTGCCGCCTTTGCCAGAGACAGTATTTCACCGAAACATTTTGAGAAAAGATTTCGGGGTTTCTTTCGTCCAATAAAAGAAAAAATGAAAAATACGTCTTTGAACGGAAGAAATTACCTACCCTTCAAAACATTGAAATTGACATTGACAAATACATAAAATTGAAATTTTGGTGTAATCAAAAAACGTTTCGTTTTACGGGCTCAGTTTTCTTTTTAGCGATACGGCTGGTTTTATGTTGATTTTCTTGGTAATGAAACGCAAAGAACGAACTTTTTACAGCATTTATATTTTTTCTGTGGTTTGGTTCCCGTTGCTATAGAAAGCGCTTCTCTACGAAGAAACTGTTTTCTAGGGTTTGTTTCTCGAAACGGCATATTCGGGCAAGAGAAAGATTATGAAAACAAGAAACTTTCTTCTCTAGTCTAGGTAGAGTAGAAATGAAAAGCCCGTGCTAGCGGGGCAGATCACACTGAGTTACTGGATTGTGCTAACTACAACGATTTTTGCAGGAAGTTACCTAAATCGTATAAAACTAGGCTTAATATTGTGCACTTAAACATAAGATCTATAAAGAAAAACTTTTGTTTCATAAGTCAAATAATTAATTCTGCAAAATCCGATATCGACATCCTAATATTAACTGAAGTAAACATCAATGAAAATCTTGCTTCTATGTATCAGATTAGTGGCTATACAACTTACCAGAATCTGCGTAGAAATAGGAAAGGTGGTGGCATCTAAATCTACATTAAAAACACTCATACATTCACAATGCAAAGTAATTCACTACAGCACTGTGAATCAATAATAGGTCATCATTTAACTACACAGCTGATCATCCTTGCCATGTATAGACCGACAAGCGAAAGTACGAATCTCTTCATACTAGAACTAGAAAACTTATTATCTATGCAAACTTTTTCACAACATGACGCCTTTATGTTGGGTGACATGCAACAGCATCCAGGAATACTACGTAAGTACCATGTCCGAGTTTGGTCTGACAAGTATGATCTCTGACTACACCAGAATAGAAAATCTAGGTGATAAAATAACACGCAGCTGATCACATCTTCAGTAGATCGCGTTTGTTAGATGCTTACTCGGGCGCGGTAGGCGCCGTACTGGCTGATCATCGTATGATAATCTTATCGCTCGTTAGCTGCAGTTACGAATGCAAGTTATTTTTATAAATCGGACAGTAACAAAATGAAAGGTTTGCTCAATTCGACTAACTGGAGTGAGATTGATTGATGGCCTAGAATGTCCTAATTTAATATATAGCCAAATTAAAAACAAATTATCTTATTGCTACAAACAATGCACTAGTACCATAAAAAAGAATTGTGCGAGTAGGAGAAACCACTCGCCTTGGATAAATAATTTGTGCAGACATAAGGATTTATTGTTTACTAAATGGAAACATGATCCCACAAATCATTTAACAAGACAATACGAATAAAATGGATCCTCGGGCCCTCTGGCAAATAGTAAACAGATTATCTGGACGTAATAAAGAGTCTGTAGACGATACTATACTGCGAGCGTTTAGGAAAAGCACTATATCAATAAAAGCCATAGCGGATAATTTTCACGCGAATTCTACAATAGTGTTAAAAAATTTATCCCGAACTGCAATAAGCGTCTCTTATGCGAATCAGAATATATGTTCCCCTTAAATAAATCTCTCTACTATAAGAAAGCTACTCCGGAAAGTGTGTCTAAGATTATAAAAAACTTAAAAACGAATAAGTCCCCAGGAATAGACGGTATTCGATGTGTAGACATTAAAAACATCTGTAACAAACTCTTAAATGTGATAGTTAAATTTATAAACACAAGTATTAATAAAGGTCAATACCCACTGGACCTAAAGACTGGAATTGTCAGACCAATCTACAAAAAAGGTCATCGCAACGATTTTGGTAATTACAGACCTATTACTATATTGCCTGTGTTTACTATATTGCCTGTGTTAGACAAATTGGTAGAAAAATTTGTATGTATCCAAATACAGGACTTCTATCAGAAACATGATATGTTGTCAAATGCCCAATATGGATTTCAACCAAAAAAATCTACAGCCCAATTACTTTCAAAATTTACCAATGACGTAAATAATTTTCTTAACGAGAAAAATCACGTGATTCTTTTGTTTATCGACTATAGTAAGGCATTTGACACACTAAAGCATAGCACACTTAAAAATAAATTAGAAAGCACTGGGATCCGAGGACCGATCCTTGAATGGTGTAAAAACTACCTTGTAGACCGTAAATACGTGGTAAAGGTCAAAGATGAACTTAGTGACGTCATTAACGTCACTGAAGGCACTGCTCAGGGATCGGTTCTCGGGCCACTTCACTACTTGGCCTATGTGAACGACATAGAACACGTAGTTACCCATTGTTCCATATATCAGTACGCAGACGACACATGTCTCTTGGCAGCCAGTAAGAACCTAGCGACTGCAACCAAACACATGCAAAAAGATTTTACCCAAATATGTAAATGGTCGCACGACGCAGGTCTAGTTTTAAACTCAAGCAAGACCAAGATAATACATTTTCACTCGAGCTATATCAAACAACAAAGTACCTTTATTATATTAGCCTCATCTTAATATCATAGTTGTCTGCACAGTGTGTTCACGCCCTATTCCTGTTCATGCGACTCAATTGAACAAGTGACTCACCACACTTACCTGGGTCTCGTTGTAGATAACAGATTCGGATGGAACTTCCACATTGATACAGTATGTAATAAACTGCGGGCCGTAGTTGCTAAATTCTATATTTTGAAATGCAAAATACCATACAAAATTGTTTTATCCATGTATAACGCGCTGGCAGACTCAATAATCTCATACGGTATCACAAGTTACGGAAGAACATTTAAATCATATATAGATCAAATATATCGCTTACAAGTAAGACTTATAAAACCTATTCTACCTAAAAAAACAAACAAATTTCATGCGAAAATACAGAAATTATTTTTAAATATACAAACGTCTTACCTATACAGGAAAAAATATCCCTTGCCCTCCTGAAAGAACAATATAATAATAAAGATATTTTAATGCCCGTATCTCACAAAATAACAACCAGGAAAATTACGCAAGATAAAATCATAGTACCACACGCCAATAATTTCTATGGATACCATAGAATGTATGATACCTAAACTCATGAATGATTTGCCACATAAAGTCAGAAAAAAAGCTAACTATAAAAACTACAAATTTATCCTTCAAAATTATTATCACGAGAGGCTGCAGAGTGAATAGGAGGCAGCAGGCTGCCCCTTATTCATTCTGTAGCAAAACAAACTCGATAACTATGATAACACGTTGATTCTGGCAAGTACCTACCTACAAGGTTGTGTAAAACATGTTAGTAGCGTAGGTAATATTGGATTGTGGAATATCGAGTTTCTATCTTTTGTCTCTTAGATTATAAGAAGCGATCCAAATGCATTGTACTACCTATTTAATGATATTAAAATGTATGTATAAGTAGAGTGTGAGCACCAACACAAACCTAGCGTAGTTTAATGGTGCAACATTACAAACACATGTATACCCTATAAAATAAATAAATATTCTATTCAAATAATTAGTGCGTTGTACGCTGTAAATGTGCGTGAAGATAAAAAAATTGTGCATGTTCACGTTTTGGAATAAAACGCAAAATTCGTTTCCTGCTGGGGTAACGTTTTTCCAGCAGGAAGATTCTAAACGGTTTTTGAGATATTCAATTTCCTGCTGGGGTAACGTTTTGCAAAAGCTTGTTTCTCGGAAACCATTGAATGTGCATCTACAAAACATACATTATCATTCAATTCCGAATGTTTTGTAATAGCTGAAAAAAGTTAAAATCCCTGACGCCAATATCTTCAATGCGTCGTCTTAAGAGTATTATCAATTTCTTGCAAACCGGTGTGTTCACACACATTTTTTCGTAACGTACCAAAGTAGAAACCGAAACAAAATCCTGCCATCTATCGAGTGATAGAATTTATTGCAACATGGCTTCTATGGAAGAACAAATTATACTTAGGCTACTTAGGTGAAACATTAGTATTTGTGGTCAAAGCAATTTAATACCAATAAACGCCATCTAGCGACAATCGTAATGTGAAGACTTGTACTCATCTATAATCTAACGGCCTTATGCATAATAAATCGGTATCGTAGGTTTAGTATTTACTTACTTAAACTGTTCGCTAAGATAAGCCAATGATTGCTTACATCGCGAACCACTAAAGGCTCACTAGTGCTTTGTTAACAAAAAACATTATTCATAATAGTTTTCTAACGTTTGCGGCTAGTTAGCAGCTCGCTAACTTTAGCAAACCCAGACCCCTACTTTACGTGTTCTAGAGTGTGAAATAATGGCCGAAATCAATCAGCTGTTTGTTATTATTTCCATTCCAATTTACCGCCAAGTTATTCCACTCCAAATAGTAAACAATTCAACTTCTTTTTTAGCAAAAGCAAGCGGCATCACGCTTGCTTTTCTTTCGCTAGGACTCTGCCAGTGTCAGTATGAAGTGTCATAAACTTCAAAATAATATCATCGGTTCTGCCAAAGAGGTAGTATAGTTTTTATAAGTAGGCTGTTTGATCTTAGGCGTAAATGGAGGATTTATGCTTACTATTAAGCTCAATCTACGATCTTAGGGCTCGAATTCAAATCGCGTGGTTTGTATCGCGGCTGGACTAACCGCGCGGTTACGTCTGAACGATTACAAAAAAACTAGTATAAATAAGACCCGCAAGATTCCGCCTCGGGTACCAAGCTCCAAGGGGTGCCATGCTGGCTCTGGGGTGCTCTGGCACCCCAAACCCGAAGGGGTGACAACGGAAGCTCACAAGCACAGCCAGATCATAAAAAGTGGGTAGAAATCCGCCCCATTTACTAACCCACGCTACGCCGCCACTAGCTCCGAACCGAACCAGCACACCGTTCGAGAAATTACGTCGTGGTAACTTGAAACGAATGCTTGTGGCATGATCAGATTCCATAGCTGAACCATACAAAATCATTTACAATAGGTAAAATACAGAGTTAATCAATTTATCTTTCTTTGAGGAACTAACTAAAATACGACGGCAATATCTCACTGTAGCTACTAAGTTAGTATTATTATAATATTCTCTGCTACTACAGTGCAAACTATGCATAAATAAAGTGATATACAGTCGATAAGCGTTTTGGTCCGAAGAAATCCGCAGAGTTACGGTATCGCTAAAGGTCCGCATAGGTATAAAAAAGTCCAAAACAGACCAAAAAGATCCGCACCGGCAACGCTGCTAGTTAGTTTTGACAGACGAATATCGCGAGGCGCTTACATTTTCAATATTATCGCGTATCATATCGCGGATCGCAAGATTTCTTGATAATATCACGATACTGCGATACGGCTTATTATACTATCAATATTATCGTGACACGCCGATATTATTGAACGTGTCTTTTTCACTTCTTCCACTAGTAGACAAAAAATTGAAGTGAAGAGAACATCAATAACACCTTATTTCTTATTTGATAATAATAACTATGTTTATAGTATACAACTTGACTTGTCTAAGTGCTTATTTTGTAAGCCTAAAGAAATAAAGTTATTGATTCTGATTCTGTAATATACCAATGAGGTTTGCCTGTCTATGGTTTGCATTTGGAGCATAGACTTCCTATATTTCTTTGGTCTATGCTTACCTATTTTAGTAGTTAGTAAGCGACAGTTTAGCAGACTATTATGAATAGAAAAAGATAGCAAACGTTGGCTTACCTTAGCGAACATTTTAACTAACTCACTGCTAAACCTGTGACAGTGATTCAGTCGGACAGACAGACAGCGGAGGCTTAGTAATAGAGTACCGTTTCACCCGTCGGGTTAGAAACCCGAAAAATAATACATAAATATAAAAAAATAATGAATGGTCCTACTAATATTATAAAGGCGAAAGTTTGTGTCGTTGTGCCGTGTCTTTGTGAAAATGTTTGTCCGAAGACAACGCCAAAACTAGTGAATAGATCGGGTGGAATTTCGCACATGTGAAGATCGTGGCGCTCGCGAAGCCGCGGGCAAGAGTTACAAAAAAATTGTAAATGCAATAATATTTATTATTTTAGTAGGTAAATTTATATTCAGTTATACTCAAGGGTAAAAAACAACACAACAAAACATACAAGTGTTTGAATTCGGCAATATTAACGGTCGCTAAGCTCGCTCTAGCTCCCGTAAAGAAGGGATCTGGGTTTGCTAACCAGCTGCTAACTCGCCGCAAACGATTGTATTAAGAATACCTAACGTTTTTTGATAACAATGCTCTAATCAGCCTCTAGTGGGCCGCTAAATCATTATGCATAAGGCCGTAAATGTCTAAAGCCAAATATCTCTGTGTCCATCTAGTTAGCAGCCCCGCCATGGAATTTGGTGATTTCAACTATGCCAATAGACCCTCCCGGTGCCATAAGTAAAATAAATAGTGCCCCCGTACTTTAGGAGATATTTAGGTGTTTCACTGTGGCTGCTATCTTGACGTCTAGTTGGCAGCCCCGCTGATTCCGACGAAATCGTAGCGAAATATGAATCATGAACTATGTCAATAATGTTCCCTACGGTTCTGTTCTCCTGCAAGTCTCATAAATAGACCCCCTGTGGTTTAAGAGATATTTGCCTCTAAACATCTACATACATTAATTTAGAGTACCTATAGATGAGTACCAAAGTGTTCACATTACAAGTCTCCAAATTCCATGGCGGGGCTGCTAACTAGACGGACACGATATAATACGTATGGTTTTATGCGGGCCGATCTCCTGAACTGGCGTAGGTACCTATACCTACAGAGCGTGCTCATGTGTTGCATTGCATCGGACTCGTCAGCAAACGGCCCTAGTCTGGGGTGCTGGATTCAAACAAGTTTTGTTTAAAAAAATAAATGCTTTATTAGTTAAATTCAAATTTTTATTGTTTAACCCTTTCACTCTCGAAATAAACTCCACAGCTCCTCCATGTACGACATGCGAGCTCTGCTTTGGATCAGAGTCAGGCTAGGTCCATGGGCGCGGGCGCGTCGGGTGTGAGGGGCGCGAGAGCGTGGCGTACGTCTCGGAAGCGGCGCTGGAAGCGCAGGCCGCAGCCGCGCGCGCGTCGGAACTCTAGCAGCGCGGCGCCCCCGGGCTGCGGCACCGGCCAGGCACGCATCGCCACGCCCTCGGCGCACTCCACAAGCAGCGAGCGCGTGCCCTGCAGCGTCGCCTGCAGTCCGCACGCGCACAGCCGTGCGCGCGCTGCCTCCAGCGCGTGCTCCCACCCGCAGGCGACAGGCACGCGCGTCAGGCGTACTGTCCCCTGCGTGGCAGGCAGTACCAGGTCCTCGGCGCGGCTCGGCTGCGAGTAGCTGATGAGCGCCTCCATGGCGGCGGGAGAGAGCGCAGCGGGAGGCGCGGGCGAGGGTGGCGCCGCCGCGGGCTGCGAGCGCCACGCGCGCTCCGTTCCGCCCTCCGTGTCCTCGTCTGCGACAGGCACACATACATTAGACAGGACACCAAGCGCGACAGAGACCAGCCCTACAACCGCACTCCACCGGTGCGGTGCAGCGGTGGAGGTGGAGATCCACCTCCGCTCTGTCTGCTATCTTTAAGACTGTTTTGTATACTTAAAAACTATTACCTGTCAACGGAAACATTCATTTGTTTTCTTAGAACATAAAATCGTACTCCGCATAGTTGCAGACGCGCAGCGAAAGAGATGAAATTTCAAAGACAAATCAAATGATGAACGAAAGCTTGTTCACCAACATTTCTTTGGTTATGTTAGGGTGCATCGGGGTAAGATCGTATTCGGAGTAAGATCGGATATATCGAATAACTCCCTAATCTAGGTTGTTTTTTGATTTTTGTCAAAATACGGACTTCCGGACCTCTTCTGTAACTGGCTCTTTGACTTACTGAGGGAAAGATATATTCGTGTAGTCGTTGACGGCTGCTCGTCTGATCAATTGGCGATCAACGCCGGGGTACCTCAGGGGTCTACTCTCTTCCACGTTGTTCCTGCTGCACATTAACGATCTGCTGGTTCCCAGTATTATTGGGTACGCAGACGGCAGCAGTGTGGTGGATGGGTACCTTTCCAACGCCAAGGTCAGTCGGAACGACATACAGGTGCAAAGAGAAGACATGCTGCAGCGGTTCAACTTGACTTTGAAGGCAGACTCGGATTGGGGCGAAGCCAATCAGGTTAATTTCAAAGCCTCAAAACGCAAGCTTGCCGCAAATATGTCGGTAATTACTAATCAAAAATAAATGGTCGATAAACATTTTAATAATGTTGATGTTCAGTGACTCAAAAGACTAGTAAATCCTAACTTGGGTAAAATGGTGGTCCGTGCCTTTATATATACCTTCGTTTGACCACAATCTCACCTGATGGAAAGTGACGATGTGGCCGACGCTGTGTCACGAACACCTATTCACTCTTGTCTTGAAGAAACCCAGATGTAATTGGCTGAAAAAACAGAAGCAGGCAGCGAACTTTATTCCTTACTGGTGCGAATGACGAAGGTGGCGGAAAACCGCTTAGTACGAGTGGATGATAAATCCACCTGATAAGGATGGTATTGTGCCGCCCGTCTGCTAGACAGCTGGGTAGCGAAGTAGCGACCCCCTCCCAAAGTACTAGGTAGTAGGTTGCGGTGTCGTATGGGAGGCACCCCAACTGAGGCGAGCGTATTGTTCCTAGCTTGTTTCAAGGGTGGATGGCAGGTCAGGTAGGGTGCACAGATGGTTATTTTACTTCATAAGTAAATAGTCTAAATATCTTGACTCTATTTTTTATTTAAGTAATTATAAAATATGTGGCCTGAACATTGTTAATTTCTTCGCGGTCACATGATATCAAGGAACCGCGAAAAAAATTAAAAATAGTGACTTTTGAAATTGATAATAAGTATTTGAAATACTTCGTACGTTGATCCATTTAAAACAAGTATCTAAAAAAATCCCTGAACTCGATCACTTTTTACTGCACTGCAACGTAATAGTATTTTGCACCTGTGCGAAGCCGGGGCTGGTTGCTAGTAAAAATTAAATAAGACAAAGTATGAAAATAAAGTCACATACAAAAGTAATAATTTTTTTGCATAAAGTGAAACAAAAAGATCTGATTAAAATAAGCCAGCAAGGCGCGGCTCTTAATTTTAAACAAAACTCGTCATTTCTCAGAATCTTTTCTTCCTATGACGGCAGCATAAAATAAATGCCTTTTGGTGTACGATGCAGTGGCGTGAACGTGAACCTAAACATCACGTAGACGACGACCGCTACTTCTGTTTGACAACTTCCAAAGGTTTATAAAAAATCAAACGACTCGGTTGAGTATTCTAACGTGTCTTCCATCAGTCTCGATGCCGCCGCCACCACATTCTCCACACATTCCAGTACCGGATACATTTTATAGTTCCTACAGTTCGAGTATGGAAGAAGAGGACGAAGCAGCCCATCTACTCCTAGTAGTGGAGAGGTATGTACAGATCAAATACTTCCATCACAACTAAATTACTACGAATTTGAAGAATACCAATAAATGCCTTTCACTAGTAAATCTGACGAGATGTAACAACCCTCAAATAGTTATAAGGTGATGTGCTGCTGATGGTGATGAACTGATGAGTCATAATTAAATATTGTAAGTACCTACATTGAAAAAAGCATAAATTTGTTGCATAGTGTCAATAACGCAACTAAGTGATATTTGATCTTCCAAGGCAGTGTATCATGCATATTTTTACAACCAACACTGGCAGCCTTTATAGATATCGAAGGAGCTTTTGACAAGACACATTGCACCAGCATATTATACAGTGTCCTCACTAGATATGGTGTTGCGCCGACACTGGCTGAATGGATAAACAGCATGGTCAAAAACAGAGCTATACAAGTCACAATAAATAAAACCACAAGAGGTGTAGTGGCCAGAGGCTGTCCTCAAGGTGGCGTACTATCTATCGCCCCTATTATGGAACATAGCTGTTGATGAGCTAAATCCGCAGGCTTCACGGCCACGGACTGGTCACGGTGGGATATACGGACGACATCGCGATCCTGGCGACCGGCTCTTTCCGGAGAATACACTATGTGACCTGATGAAACTCGCCTTTAGAACCATCGAAACATGGTGCAACGACCATGAACTCTCAGTTAATCCAACAAAAATTTAACTAATAATGTTCACAAACAAGCGGCATCTGGGAAATCTAAAACTCCCCAAACTGTTTAACACAGAGATGAAGCTAAAAATAGAAGTCAAGTATCTAGGCGTCATACTAGACAGCAAGCTGCTGTGGAATAAACACCTAGACTACAAACACCAACGTGCTACTGCCAAATTCTACCAATGTAGCAGAATGCTAGGAAAAAAAACCTGGGGACTTTCACCGAAAATAACAGAGATATTGAACAAGACTTGTGAATGCATTCCGAGTTTGCAGCGTACCCATTAAACATCGCAATAGTTCTTATAGAAAACGAGCTTTTCATAGTATAAAAGCTATACATATGTATATTTAGAGTATGAAATGCCGTTTCTGCCAGTAGTCATACTTTATGAAAATTCGTAGCATATAAAAAGTCGATGTAAAGTCACAGGACGACCTGCACAGCTATTCTAACTGGATCAAAAAGTTACCATGATTCGAAATCTGACACAAATCCGCGCGAAATTCAAATAATTCGCGCGATATTCAAATATTTTAGCGGTTTTTATTATTTTCTGCGTTCTGCAAGGAATAAAACTACCTAAAAAGTAGTTTTTCATAAATCGCTGACCATTTTCTATGAATCCATGTTCCAATGAAGTACGATTAATGGGGCTTTTGGTAATGATGTTGATTTTTTATTATATTTATCATAAATTATTATTTTCTCCAAAAGTCGAGTCGAATCGAAATTAATTAAAACATGGGTTCATAGGAAATGTTTTACGATTTACAGTAAACTACTTTTCTGATATTGATATTGCTTGTAGAACGCAGAAAATATTAAAAACCGCTAAAATATTTGAATATCGCGCGGATAATTTGAATTTCGTATATCAATAGCAGTAAAGTAGTTTACCGTAAATCGTAAAACATTTTCTATGAACCCATGTTTTAACTTATTTCGATTCGACTCGACTTTTGGAGAAATTTATAATTTATGAGATGTATGTATTAGTAAAAATCAACATCATTACCAAAAGCCCCATTAATTGTACTTCATTGGAACACGGATTCATACAAAATGGTGAGCGATTTATGAAAAACTACTTTTTAGGTAGTTTTATTCCTTGTAGAACGCAGAAAATATTAAAAACCACATAGATATTTGAATTTCGCGCGGATTTGTGTCAGATTTCGAGTTACTGAAACTTTTCGATTGAGTTAGAATAGCCGTGCAGGTCCATTCTACCTAATATTTAGTCATTTTGATCGGCCTATGATATACATCAATGGCAGGCATGAATTTTAAACGATCCAAAGTGCTGGGATCTATTATGATCTTAGAGTATCTAGAAAGGAGTTGCCAAGCGCTACTTTTAGTACTAAAATGATTCTGCCAGTTTTCGCGGGAGGCGAGGTAGCACGGTACAGCACACATTTACATAATCACGCACACTAATGCAGAAAAATTAAGCGTCCCTATAAACGCACACGCAAGTAAAAGCTTGTACACAAACACAAAACACGCACACAATTAAAGAATTACTGTTGTTACACTATTGTTTAGTTACACACTAACACAAAAAAATAGTGATGGGGTGTAAAAAGCCCGATAAAATGAATGAAATCCTGATTTCATTCATCAAAAATCATATACTTTTCTTTTTTTTATTGATTTGTAGGGCGTAATCTCTTTAACTACTAAACCGATTTTAAAAATTATTCTACGAATAGAAAGGTACACTGTTGTTTAGTAACACGGCTATATTCTATTTACGCAAGTAAAACCGCGGTGCGCTAATAGTTATTGTATGTACAATTACAACAAATATTACGCAATTATGAATCTTAGGGTTCTAACTTAGAACATGTTCATAGAAATCGGTTCAGTCTTAGAACGTGTAAGACTGAACTGATTTCGATGAATCTTTCATGAATGCATTTTTTTGATAAATATTTTGTTTCTTAATTGGTGTGGTGGGGTGAGAAAAATAAAGAGCAGGAGAAGAATAGCGGCTGTTAGCAAATGTACTGCCCCAAGCGGATATGTAAGGCTAGGAATTTAAAAAAAAAATGATTTTGTGGTGTTTAATCATCATCATCATCATCATCAGCCCATACCCGTCCACTGCTGGACATAGGCCTCCCCCGTACGACGCCACAAATAGCGGTCCTGAGCCGCCTCCATCCATCGACTCCCTGCGACCGCTACGATGTCGTCGGTCCATCGAGTGGATGGTCACCCATGTAGGGGGGATTTGCCATAATCACCACGCTTAGCAGGCGGATTGGTGATCGCAGTGTTGGTGTTTAAAAATACTCAGAAGGAAGCTGCTGCCCTTCCTCTGGTAGGCTTCCCTTAGTCGGCTCTTACGACATCCACGGGTTGAGTTGGAGGGGTCGATATTCGTACGCCGCGGCCCCACGGCCATGTATATTACATAATATTTACACTATTGGTTTTTAAAATGGACTAATTTATTGTAAATGTGACGTACACATTTATTTGGTTCTGTTTTTTTTTTTTTAAAGAAATGGGATTCTAGGATCTGTATACTTTTGCATAACCAATCTTCCTAATTCGATATTGTGATTGACTACTACCGACTACTACAGAACTAGCACCAAATGCTTACTTCAAATAATATAGTTGGCTTGGCATTTTCATTAAAAATTTTTTTTCTTGGTTCATAATTTGAAACTTAAAGTGTCAAAATGATCTGAGTAAATAGTATTTGTCCAACGCAACCATCGCTACTCTGACAAAACGTAACCATTGTTTTTGCAAAAGAGGGTCCTTCGGAAATCTATAAAACTGATAACTTATTTTAATATTAATTTGAAGTAACAAATGATAAATGTGTCATTATAAGCATTAGGAGCATCTTTGTATTATAAATTTAATATAATATTCAATCATTATCTACTTGTACTGTATTGATATTTCAATCCAGTCTATTTATAAAGAACTAGCTATGCACCGCAGTTTCATCCAAGTTGTGATGAAAAAAAGTAGCCCATGTCACTATCCGGCTTACACACTGCACCAGCTGTACAAAAAAGCACGTATGTTTCTGCGTTCAAAAAGTACAAAGCAAATAGCAATAAACAAACGACACAGCACCACCAAAATTTTAAGAGAGCTCCATAAATCGACATGTTGAAGGCAGAATGACAGAGACAATCGCAGCAAACTAGTTTTTATAAACAGACACAAATAACTGTTCATGTACCTCAGACTGCGTACGCTCGGCTACTCCCGTTCTGAATGCTCCAAGTAATGTATTCCCGATAGAGATCCTTTCCCCGTGTTTCGTTAACTAATTTGAAATGATGTTGTATACATACATTACGAGTCCAATACCCGAATCTCCTTTTTTTTAATCGGTTAAATATGGGTACAAAAAAACACATGACATTTTATTCATTCCATCATTCACTCAATCAATTTCATTCAACTAGTCCCCACACTACGCCTTCTACCAAGGAATTTATACTCGCATTACTCACCTACACCCTCTACCAAGAAGTTGGCGTCGTATTAAAACTGTCGCAACTGTTATTCCATTTGAATCTAAATTAAACAATATTACAATAAACAATTGACAAAAATATCACTTACTTGTGATAGGAAATAGCGTGGTACCTTAAGTTTGATGTGTCTGATCGTCTTTTACACCGTAATACCGCACAATTCACCATTTTCACTGAGCACTACTTCGCGACACGAAACGACAGCTAATGGTCGCGGTTACGAGTGAAGTAGTTTTATATAACGTGTATGGCCATATGGCCGGCAGAGGGGTACGCCTTGCGTTGACATCTCCGTTCTAGATTCTCTAAGATTTTGATAAATAAATTTTTACTCATTATCAATACACTCTTGAAAAGCTAAAACGATCCACAGTGCTTCTACCAGAGAAAAGAATACATTAAAGGTCTACCTCTCTTCCTTTTTCCTTGAGGGCCTAACCACGTGTTCACCCTTTTGGTCCATCTCTGGTCTTGTAGGCGCGCTACATGTCCGGCCCACTTCCATTTTAGTGATTGGGCATGTGTTAGTCCGTCTATTGCCTTAGTTAATTTTCTTATTTTTGTGTGTCTAATTCTTTCTATTTTTTTAATGTTTAGCATACTACGTTCTATTCCGCGTTGGCATGAAATTATTTTGTTTCTTGTTTTTATGTTGAACTTCCACGTTTGGCAGGCATATGTTAGGCATGGTATAAGGCAAGAGTTCAGTACTTTTGTTTTAATTTTTGTCGACATGGTACTTTTAAACATGTCCTTCATTTTCCAGTATTTGTTCCACGTCAACTGTGCTCTGCGTTCCACTTCTTGGTCGTTGCTTTTCTGGTCAAAGCTAATTTGCTTGCCTAGGTATATGTAGGTATCCGTGTATTTAAGAGGTTCACTGCCAATATATAGTGTTCTCTTGCTGCTGTTAGTCATCAACATTGTTTTGAGTCGGTTCATTTCTAAGCCTACTAGTTTACTGGCGTCATTTAGTGATTTTATCATGTATTCAAGTTCTGTTCCTGTTTCTGATAGGAGGACTAGGTCATCTGCGAACCTTAGGTGGCTAAGGTATCCTTCTTTGATCTTTATCGCGCGTCCTTCCCATTTTAGCTAGCTGATAGTCGATTCTAATGTGGCTATAAATAGCGCTGGTGACAGCGGGTCGCCTTGTCTTACTCCTCTTTCAACCGGAAACCATGGCCCCGCTGTCAATAATTTTACTCTACTCTTACAGTTATTGTAGATACTCTGGATTACACTAATGTATTGTTTTTCTACCTTTTGCGATATTAGTGTTCCCCATATGCTTTTATGTGATATGCAATCCAAGGCTTTTTGGTAGTCTATATATGCTATGTAGAGTGGTCTTTTTTTTTCTCTATATTTCTCAATGAGAAGCTCTAGTGTGTGTATATGATCAGTCGTTGAGTATCCTTTCCTGAACCCCGCTTGCTCGATGGGTTGATGTGTTTCTAGTGTAGAGTTTATTCTTTTATTTATTATTGAAGAGAAGAGCTTGTATATAGTAGGTAGCAGGCTTATAGGTCTGTAGTTTCCTATATCGTTTGGGTCGCCTTTTTTGTAAATAAGGATAATGTCCGATTCTGACCACTGGATGGGTGTCTCTCAACTTTCAATAATTAGGTTGAATAATTTAGTTAAGTGGGTGGTAAGTGATGTTGAACCAGTCTTTAATATTTCGTTTGTTATCCCGTCCGAACCTGGGCTTTTCTCTGTCTTTAGAGCTTTTATTGCTCCTTTTACTTCATTTATTTCAATCTGTGGTACATTTAGGCTGCTGCCGTTGTAACTTACATATTGATCTCCACTATCTATACTATTTCTTTCTCTAGCGCTGTATAAATTCTTATAGAAATCTGTTGATACAGTGAAGATCTCATTGCGGTTGTTAAGTATTTTTTCACCCTGTTTCAGTCCATCGATCCATGTTTTGCTCGTACTCAGCTCTTTGTAAGCTTTTCTTGAAGTTTGATTTACAATATCTAAATTTCGGACTACTTACTAACTATGAGCGTAATAATTAAATAAAAATAGAGTTTATTTGGGAATTACTAAGCATAGTGTACCTTAGAATAAGGAGAACATCGAATTAGAGTGTCTTTCAAAGTAAATAATACAAATTTATAAGACTAGTGTCTATGGATGGTCGTCTTTTTAACAACAATAATGAGAACAAAATAGATTTAATTAGGGAATTACCAAGCATAACACAACTTAGAATAACAAGAACATAGATATGAGTATCTTTCAAAGTAAATTATACAATATTTATAAATCTAGTATCTAAGGACGGTTGTCTTTTTTACAACATTAATGAACAGAAAAATATAAATAAAGCATGAAATAGCAAACACTACCTTCAGCTTTGTATACAAAGTAATTCTTCGGTAGACTCGTAGGACAGGGTTTGTAGCCAATTGTTAATAGAGCGTTTGGCTTCTAAAAGTGACTTAACCTTAATATTACAGTGTTTAGCAACTTTGTTATATATGAAAGTCTTTAAGCAATCACCAAAACGTTGCGCAAAGCGAGTTTTAACTGACGGACCAGGTATTTTATAAACTCTTCTACAACATAAATGGCGTAAATTACTATCAGTGGATGTCAGAATGGCTTTGAGAACGGAGACGGAGATTCTAGAAATAAAGAGCTGGCGAACATTCAAAATACCACTCTTCCTATACAGTTCAGTCGTTGGGAATCTATACTGCTTACATAACATAACCTTAAGAACGGAACGTTGTACCCTTTCAACTTAAAGCAGGTGTGTTTTGGCAGCACTTCCCCAGCAGGTTATGCAATAGAGTAAGAGAGACTGGCATAGTGCATAATAGACAGACTTCAATAATGACGCGTCGGCAACTTCTCTCAGATTTTGCATGATGTTGACAACTTTTCTAGTTTTCGCAGATAATGCCTCAAGGTGGTATTTAAATGTAAGATTCTCATCTAATAGTACTCAGAGATATCTGGTTACCTTTGTTCTTGTCAAGGTTTCACAAGCACATATACTAGTCCCTACACACGAGCCGTGAACTTTTATAACTATACCAGGAGCCGGAGCCGAAGCAGCTGTCTTATGAAAACATACATACAAGGATTTCTTAGCGTTCAAAGTAAGAAGATTACGTTGAAGCCATGTATGCAATTGTGCCATTCCATTTTCAGCCGCACACGCAACCTGGGTCCAGTTAGGACCGCGGAACAGTACTTATCGAAAAAACAAAACTTAAATCTACAACTCATGACGTCCTATTCAAATATATTTCTTAGATATTAATTGTTTTAAATATTCATTTACTCAAATCAGATTTTTTAGAACCTTATGGCGGAACTAAATTAGAGCCGGTGTCAGCCAAAATATTAGATGCGGCCGAAATTTCGCGAATAATATTTTTGTAGTATTTTACCTACCTAGGTTATTAGCAGATCGTAAGAACCTACATTTCATTCTTAGACAGAATAATAGAATAGGATAGGTAGATTTTAATCATACCAGAGCTGTCCAGTCCAGACACGATCGCGGCCGAAAACCAATCACTGTATTTAGTGGAGGGCTACATCAACAAATCATCTGCAGTGGCGGCGTAGCACGAGCTATATTTCTATACCCAAGAAACGGAAACAAAATTGCTGAACGGCCTTGGAGTTGAGGGTCGGTATTGTCAACCAACCCCGTTGAGGGTCGGTATTGTCAACCAACCCCGTTGAGGGTCGGTATTGTCAACCAACCCCGTTGACAATACCGACCCTCAACTCCTAGTAATAATAAGTACCTAAGACATCGGCAATCGGGGTGAGCCACAGTAATTTTGGAGTTTGCTGAGGTGGGGTTAGCAAAGACATACGACGACAACGAGCGGAGATAGCCGTAACATTTTTCGCGTGTATTTTGTACGTTCTAACGGGTATTTCATTAAGCGTGTCCTATCTTTACATTTAAATAAAACAAAGTATGTGTGAGATATTATCGAAATTATTTATTTATTTATTTGAAAGATGTAGTGATGCCATTATGTGTGGAATATGACATCATTCAAATGTCCGCCACGGCTTCTCTGGGTGGAGCGCATGCGAGATATTCAATTTTCCATGACTTTTGCGCATAAATCAGGCTGAATTTGACCTATCCCATAGGTTATGTTGGCTTTGAGGGCCGCTGTTTGTGGTTTATTCGCATAGACCTGCGATGCGACTTAAGAAAACCCCACAAGCAAAGTCTAGCGGGGTTTTTGCGGGGTCACGACGCAAAATTCGCCAAGTTGTGGTCTGTGAAAGGACGAGTTCTTGTGAACGACGTGAAATCGACTGCCTCGGATTCTCCTGCACACTCTCACGGACAGCGGCGATGTTTTCGACAGACTTTGCGTTTCGTTGACGTACGGGTGTTGGTCGATCATTTACCGAACCAGTGGACTCAAATTTATTCACCACACGACGAATAGTCCTCTCAGTAGGACGATTATGGCGACCGTAAAATGGGAGAAGCGCGCGGTGCGTTGCCCGAACAGAACACTAATTTTGATAAAACAATTTTACCGTTTGCACGTGTTGTTGAATGCTATAGCTATCCAGAATGATTTGGCAAAACAGAATGAATAAATGACAACCAATTTGACAGATGTACCTTCAACAAGATGGCCGCTACCAACTGTCAAAGTTCGGACGTGCCTATTGGAAGACCCTTTATAATTTACTATGTAGGGTAGGTAGGTTTTTATTAATTCTTTTGACATGAAATTTTACTTATTATTATTATTATTATCACCTTAAATTGTATCCATTTTATTGTAATTCATGTATGACAGTGTTATTGGAAAGGTTTTTCTGTACTAGCTCAATAAATAAATAAAACTAGAAGAAAATTAGTTTTGCGCAAATCGTAAGTATGATTACTAGTAGAATACAAGAAACGCAAAAAACATTTTTTTGTAAATTTCGCGTGTGACCTTAACCCGACGTCTGTCGACTCGCCGTAGACGAGCCGTAGCTCATGTGCTAGCGAGATGAAGCAAGCGGTGCGTGGCCTGATCTGGTGTAACGAGATTCTAGGAGTCGAGTGGTAGAAAACTGTTGTAAAACGAAGAAATTTTTAATTTTCAACTTTTGGAATACCGTAAATATAAAATAAATGATCCGAAAAACTATCAAAGTATATCAAATATAACATTTTCATAACAGTAATGGATTAGAAACTTTTCGCGGGCCGTTCAAATATTGCTCGCGGGCCGCGCTTTGAAGAGCCCTGATCTATACTGAGAGTTTACAGATATGTAGGTAGGTAGGTAGGTTAGGTACACCTACTTATGAAAACGTTAGCCATGCAGTTCAGATTATAATATTTATTTTTAACAATCAGTCTTACACACTATTTACTAATAATAACATTACATTTTTTTAAACTTCTGTACAATCATCAATGAACCTTATACAGGATGAAATCGAATTCGTTGGCATCCTTTCAAACCAAGACACCACTTATGACACCTAACGCATTGGAGCTAATATCACGCGAATCAAAAATATAATTTATGTAGTGTGGAAAATGCAAAAATTAAGAAGTCATATCATAGCTAAGGGCTAATATTTCAAATAAACACCAAAAAATTATAAAACAAAATTTAATAATAAAAAACATCGATATTTTTTTAAATACTTAAAGTATCAAACCTAATACGCGCTGCGTTGTATGGCGGCCACGCGAAATACAACATACCTACGTAGGTAAGTATACGTGCTTCGGCTACATCAATAACTAATAATTTGTGGGTAATATCTGTCGCCGACCGCATATGACCATCGCGGTACGTAAGTACTACAAACAAATGCACCTAGCCTACTCTATCCCCGCGCGCAAACGCTCCCCAATCGGTCCCCAATTGGTGTACAATAAAGAATTTTGTAATTGTAAAGCATGGAGCCTTTGGTACCTAAATGTTGATTTTTTTATAATAAATCTCTTATATAGGTACCTAATTAATTTCTCAAAAAGTAGCACTAAAAAGTTGTTAAATAATCAGTTTATAGAAACTATTTTACGATTTACCTAAAAGAAGTAAAAGAGGTAAAAATATAAAGAAGTAAAAGGTTATAGCAATAAAAGACACCGCGTTGTAAACAGAAAAGTGCAGGAAATCACATCACACGAATATTATAATAAATAAGTTTCGATGTATGAATGTTTGTTACCTCTTCACGCCAAAAGTACTGAACGAATCAGGCTGAACTTTTGCATGCAAGTAGTTCTATGCCTGGAATCAAACAAGGCTCAAAGGTTACTTTTATCCCATAAATCAGTTCCCATGGGATTCAAATCAACCTTTAAACATTTCCATATAATAAACGGGAACGTAACCGCGGGCAGAAACTATTAGTACATAAAAAATAATCTCAAAGATCCCTAATCATTATGATCACAAATACAAAAGTCCAGAACGACCATGAATATATTTACCACCACTAGTATTGGGTTATACTAGGCTAAATCCGATACCTGTGACTTTGCGTTACTGTGACTTCAAAATACCAGTGACAAAATACTAACTAGTATTTCTATTACTATTAAGACCTTTTTTGAATAAACATTTTGAATGAATGAATGAATACGCCTCATGCCTACTAAACACGTGCCGCGGTGGGCACAGGCTGCGGCAGTGGGTGTAGCGCGGCCACAACTTCTTAATACGTGCGTTTTCCATACTTACATAAATTATATTTTTGATTTGCGTAATATTAGCTCCAATGCGTTAGGCGTCATTAGCGGTAGCTTGGTTTCAAAGGAAGCCAACGAATTCAATTTCACCCTGTATACAATGTGTATTTCGAACCTTGATCGAACGAAATGTGCGGATAAACGACATAAATGTATCAATAAAAATCTAAAAAATAATTAGATGCGAGCTATTTCAAAATAAAGGCAATTTAATGAAAACTACTTCATCTGGTTTTTTCTTCGTTTCTGTTTCAGTAAACGGTATATTTTGAAATGAAATGAAAATGAAATTTATTTATTGTAGAAACTGTGTACAAAAAAGATCTTAAAAGCTTTTTATTCAAAGTAGTCTCTTTTGAAAGCTAGATAGTTTACCTAGCTATGAAAATAATAAAAAAAAGACAATTTCGGTACTTAAGCCTAGAAAAATAAATATTTTTCCTATTCTAGATATAAAACAAAAAAATCGATTTTAACTTTAAAACTGGATTTTTGGTGTACTTTTTGCATGTTGTATTAAACTTCATAATTCATTCTACAAATCCTCCAAAAACTATGTGTCTACCTCTTTTCGTTGTCATGTTATTCGCCATTTGAATTGGGTACTTTCTACCTTGTACAAAGATCAACAGACAACAAATTATGGAAAAAACAAAGCAAGATAAGATGAAACGGAACGAGGCCTTTGCCCAACAGTGGGATAGTAACGGTGGATTAAGATAAAATAAAGTAAAACAAAATGTTTAGTTATTGCTATCAATTAATTTATTGATTGTTCAAAATGTCCACCATTTTCCTCAATGCATATCGTTGCACGTAAAGCCACACTGCGCGTTGTTCTTTTTAGTACATCGCGATCGTTTCTTATTTGATTCGCCGCGGCAATTACTTTTTGCAATAGCTTTTCTCTGCTTTCAATGGGAGTACTGTAAACCAGCTGCTTCATGTTCACCCCAGAAGTAAAAATCGAGTGAACATAGTTTTTTCCTATTATTCGAATAATACCCGGAAAAAAAAACGAATATTCGAATATCAATATAATGGGGGGCTGTATTGATCACGTCCGTAGGTGTGTACCCTTTGTTGCCCTACACGTATCCTCTGGGTGGTGCTAAGAGCGGTACCTCTCTGGTGGTAGGCTTCGGCCGTGGCTTGTCACCACTCTCCGGACTGAGCCAGTCCGTGAAGCAACTCGTTGTGTTTCGGAATGTGGTCCGAAGTAGCCATAGTGGAGGGACGGGTCTGAGCAGTTTTGCATTGGAGCAGGCAACGGCGTAGCAGGAAAGCAGCGAGGCAAGTGTATCGAACGGCTGGACGTGGAGGGTAGCGGGATCCGAAGCACGGTTCTGCGCTGGCCGACCGCAGGTTGTAGGGGGCCCAAGTAGCGTGCCAGCCACACGCGAAAGGCTGCCCCGCCGCCTCGCGAAAAGTCCCGGATTGCTCTATCATGCCGGTTGGCAACCGGTCGAGAGGACCCGATAGCCATTCCTGGGGGGGTTCGGGCGTCCCTGCAGTCTCCATGTCCAGCCACTCCAATGGTGCACGAACCTGCTGGTGGTACTGTGCTCCCTGACCAGTGCCGCACTCAACTGCCGTCCACCCACACACCTAACTCACTCTCTCCATCATGAAAAAGTAAAAAACAATAAGTCGTGCTCACAGCGGAAGCACGTCCTCTCGCTTAACGTGCACCTCTGTAACATCCGAGGACTGCACTCAAATATCGACTCAGTCCACCACCACCAAGAGACTGCGAAGCCCCACTTATTGTTTCTCACGGAGACGCAGATACGAATGCCTACCGATGTCTCATGTCTCATACCTCACATATCCTGGAGCACAATTTTAAACCTACAGCCGGTACGTGTGTGTATGCTCGGGATGACATTTGTTGTCTGCGCCTTCGTGATCTTGAGGAACCCAGTTTTTCAGTAACATGGATATTGGTGGATACTGGCCTAGATAACATTATCTACGCCGGTCTTTATCGGTCACATACTGGAGATGAGGAGACAACCAGGTTGTTTGATTACATCTGCAATAAGGCTGATGTGGCTCAACGACGGTACCCTGCTGCCAAACTGGTACTATTGAGAGACTTTAACGCTCACCACCGCGACTGGCTCTTCCCGTACCAGAACACCGATCATGCTGGTCGAGAGGCCTACAAACTTGCTTTGTCATTAAACCTTTCCCAGCTGGTGGACGAGGCGACCAGGTTTCCCGACGTTCAGAGCCACACCGCCAATTGCCTGGACCTGGACCTGCTGACTAATGACGCAGACCGAAATTCAGTGTCCGTGCTACCTCCTTTAGGAAGCTCTGATCATTGCCTGGTAAGGTCAGTATCGTCATACTCGCCTCCAGATCCAGATCCAGTTCCAGGAGTATTTTATTCCATACACTGATACCTCACCCTCTGACAGGGGTCCCCCGTGGTTTAACTCCGTGTGTGCTAGTGCTGCTGCGCTGAAACACTTGGCTTATCTCGCGTGGGTCGACGCTCGGAACAGCAAAGCCTCAGACACATCACAAAGGAAGACCGCCTACAACAAAGCCGCTAAGTCCTTGAAGAAAACGCTAAGAAAAGCTCGTTTTGACCGGATAGGCCGACTGGGAGTTAGACTTGCCTCATTCCCTACAGGCAGTAAAACTTTCTGGTCATTAGCTAAAGTCGAGGCCAACTTTAGCCGTCCTTCACTTACCCCATTGCTGAAACCGGATGGATCGCTGGCCCACACTGCGATTGAGAAAGCAAATTTATTTGTCACGCAATTTGCAGAGGCTTCACGTCTTGAGCCTACTAACGTTACTCCACCTAGCCTTCCTCGATGTAGCACAAATATGCCTGACATCCATCAGAAAGAAGTGCTCAAAACGTTGCGTGGTCTCGACGTGAATAAGGCTAGTGGCCCGCATGGAATCTCGGCTGTGGTGCTGAAGTCCTGTGCTCCTGAGTTGTCTCCCGTTCTTACGCGACCCTTTCGCCTGTCCTTGAAATCTGGTAAAGTCCCCAAGTCTTAGTGACCGTCAGTACGGCTTTCGCAGAAAACGGTCTACAGGAAATTTTCTTCTGTATGCCACTCACATTTGGAGCGAGGCTATCGAGAAGCACGGTGAAGGCATAGCGGTTTCACTAGATGTCTCGAAAGCCTTCGATAGGGTCTGGCACGACAGCTTTCAGCATACGGACTTCCAGACCTCTTCTGTAACTGGCTTTGTGAGTTCGTTGCCCCTCTGATCAATTGGCGATCAACGCCGGGGTACCTCGGGGGTCAGTACTCTCTGCCACGATGTTCTTGCTGCACATCAACGATCTGCTAGTACCCGGTATTGTTGGGTACGCAGACGACAGTACTGTGGTGGATAAGTACCTTTCTGACGCCAGGGCCAGTCGAAATGAGATACAAGCGCAAAGAGAAGGGATGCTGCAACGCTTGAACTTGACCCTGAAGACAGTCTCTGATTGGGCCGAAGCCAATCGGGTTAATTTCAATGCCTCAAAAACGCAAGCTTGCCTCTACTCTGCAAAAAAGAGTCTATTTATCCAGGTTCCCGTTTTCCGGAATGTACCGGGTACTTATAAAGCATGGGTGTCCAAGATACGGCCCCCGGGCCACCAAGCGGCCCGCGGAGACTGTCAATCCGGCCCGCCAACATTTAACTTTTATTGATCGTAGGCTAGGCACGTCCTAGCCTACGATCAATAAAAGATCTAGCCTCCGTTTTATTGTATTATTTTCTCAATGCGCTTGAATCGGAACAAAAGAAGCCAGGGTCGCACGTGTTGACCAGATGTGGAACTCTTTGCGCGGCTCAATCTTTCGATACCCTCATAAATTCTATGCGGGGCTCTTGCGCAAGTACTTACTTACGTTCAGGTAAAAGTAGCTACTTGTTGTCCGCATAGCAAGCGCATGATTTGATGTGAATACCTGCACTAAAGCACTAAAAATGCTCGGTCGGTTGTTCCATTTCATCGCACAATTGAATCAGTCGGCTCTGAGCTCACAAATCGATAATACGTTGTTTCTTTCGCCTTTTTAATCGTGTAATAATACCTAATCGTGTCAAAAATTATAGCAGTCGTGGTAAGTATCTTACTTGTGGGTCGCGTATTCGCAGTCGGTGTCTACAGAGCAATCGGTGGCTGAAGTTATGATTTTAATAATAATTACTACAATTGCATAGGTAAATGTTTAATAAACTTTCTAATAATATATGTGGGTCGTCTTTGCGAATTAATTGTAAGAACTGTAAATTTGTTTGAGTAGGTAGTCAAGTAGGTACCTACATACCTACTTTCCTTTACCCCAAACACTCCACCAAAGCGCCATGCGAGGTAATGAGCTCTACCTTGCCGTAACACAGTATTGTTACTAACACGGAAGGTATGAGTCATACAACAAATGGAAGCCCTAATGTACTACGACTTGCAAGTCCGTATGCCTACTTAATTACATAGTATTATGATAACATAAGATGTACCATAAAAGTAGTATGTACTTTTATGGTTGTATAAATAGTAGTAATTATGTACCTAAGGCTATATTGTATTTTTGAAATAAAAATATCTTTATCTTTACTTTAAATGTTATTATCCTGTTGTTTCAGAAAGTAACAAGAAGCAGATCGGCGGATTTACAGATAATATTGTGCGCATGATAGTGTACTTATTAAAATCATGGCCGCTGTAAAGAAACGTAAAATTGATACAGAATGTCGAGTATTCAAAAGCAGATGGACCGAAGCATTTTTCGTTACTGAACATAATGGAAATATATTATGTATCATCTGTCATGAAAAAATATCAGTTTGCAAAGAGTATAACATCAAACGGCATTATTCGACAAAACACGCTTCTAAATACGACGAATTTAAAGACCAAATTAGAATCGATAAAGTCAATACGCTAAAAAAAATATGAGTAGTCAGCAGGCTATGTTTAAAATACCTCAAGAAAATCCCGAGACCTTAACCAAAATAAGCTTTATGATAGCAGAAGCCATTGCCAAACGAGGAAAACTTTTATCAGACGGAGAATTTATAAAAGAATGCTTGGAGATATTTGCATCAGCCGCATGTCGGAGCAGAAATCACTAGTAAAAAATACAAGCTTATCACATCAAACCATAGCCCGAAGAGTTGATGATATGGCAAATAACATTGAAATATCGCTGAAAAATCAATTAAAAGAATGCGAGTTTTACAGTTTCGCGCTCGACGAAAGTACAGATGTTTCAGATACAGCACAGTTGGCTATTTTTGTGAGGGGAGTAACGAAACGTTATGTAGTCATTGAAGAACTACTTGACTTGCGCTCGATGAAAAACACCACAACAGGAAAAGATATCTACGAAGAAGTTAGGAACTGCATGGAAAAGTTTGGTCTGCAAGATCACAAGATCACAATCTTTCCGGCTTAACAACAGATGGTGCACCAGCGATGATTGGAAAAACAAATGGTTTTGTAACTTTGATGAACAATGATATGAATCAGTCAATTGTAAAACATCACTGTATTATTCACCACGAACAACTGTGTGCAAAAGTGCTTGAAATGAAAGACGTGTTGGAAAAAGTTGTACGAACCGTAAATTTCATACGTGCAAGAGGACTGAACCACAGACAATTTCAAGCGTTTGACAGAAGTAGGCTCGCAGCATGAAGACATCGTCTACTTCAGTCGCGTTCAATGGCTCAGCAGATCAGCCACTCTCTCGCGATTTTATTCTCTTGAAGAAATAAAAACTTTTAGCAAAGGACAAGATGTTAGGTATTTGGATGATGAACAATGGATGACTGATCTAGCTTTTTTGGTGGATATAACCAAATATCTCGCTGATCTAAATCAAAAACTCCAAGGAAAGGATCAACTTTCCACTGAACTCTATGAACATGTACAAGCAAAAGCTTGTACATGTTCATAGAGTTCAGACCACCCAACCACCACGTTTAACCAGAAAGTTAATTTTGCTGGAGAAACAATTAAGTGAAAAACAGTTGAGCCATTGGCAGACCCTTGTTACACGAAATCAACAAACTTTAGATTTCGGAAAGTATGTCTCTTTGCTGCAAAAGCTTAGGAATGAGCTCGATGAGCGATTCAACGATTTTAAAATTCAGGATACCTACATGAAAGTATTTCAAAATCCATTTGATGTTGATATTGAAGATGTGGAGCAACATTTCCAAATGGAGTTGATTGAGCTGCAAAGTAATAGTCTTCTTAAAACGGCCTACTATAGTTGTCTACAAAATGGCCTTATTGAATTTTACAAAATGTATATAAAGCCTGATCAGTATCCAATTTTATCGAAGCTGGCTTTACAGCAAGTGTCTTTATTCGGAAGCACTTATACCTGTGAGCAGTTTTTTTCGCGCATGAAGCACAGACCAGATAAATACCAGCTTGCAGCCTTAGAGTCGATAGAACGAAGAGCTTTCAGACTCATAGACGAGCAGTACCTTGCAGAGACTAAGATCCAAAGTCGCAAGGTTGCTTGTCTCTCGATCTTTTATAGGATACATTTCGGAGAATGCTCCCAGGAACTTCATGACCTGATTCACCATCTCCCTTCCACTCCAGGATAAGCAGACGGACGGCACAATACCATCCTTATCAGGTGGATATACCATCCACTCGTACAAAGCGGTCGTCCATCTTCATCATTTGCACCGCTAAGGAATGGAACTCGCTGCCTAGTTCAGTTTTTCCGGAGAATTACAATATGGGTCTCTTCAAGACAAGAGTGAACAGGTGTCTTCTAGACCTTCGTGATACAACATCGGCCACATCATCACTTTCCATCAGGTGAGATTGTGGTCAAACGAAGGTGTGGACGAACGATATGCCTTGTGGGTGCCCCCGTAAAAGATGTTTATATGCTAAAGAGGTGCACACTGTACACAAGGCACGTAGACATTTTAATCTTAGAACTAGAACCTATCGTGCAAACTAAATGTGATTGGGACTTTCAATAATTTTTTTCTTTTTGGATGCTTGACTTGCTTGGCTATCTTAAGTTTTCGAGTAGGTAGGATTGAGTAGGCTTTGTATTTAGTCGGTAGGTAGTATGCCAATTGTTATCTATTTGTTGTACGTAGGATCGATATCTAGGCACGCCGCCACAGATTAGGTAATGTTACTACGACGTCGCGGGTCGATCACCGCAGTGGCATTTAGGTTTAGGTGTATTGGCTTTTAAAAGAGAAACCATTTTATTTTTGATGCCAAATAGACACGTGCATTAGAGTCTATTGCCTAAACTAGTGAACATTTCGTATTTATTTTAATTTTCAAAAACTAAAAGGCCGATTTTTTTTTTTCTGTATTCCGGAGTCGAACGTGCACCGCATCTAAGAAAAGTTTGGTCCTTCATTTTTGTTACACCCTGTATACTATTTAAAAAAAAACGAATGTTTGCAAGCCCTACTGCCGACGTTTCCAGGAATTTTGCAGAATAAATAAATAACGATATTGACGAAGCTCTCACTGATGAATTGTGTATGTAGTATACATATATAGTACTAGATGTATTACGTATAGTAGGTATAGGTACATTCTAATGTGATTTGTTTATAAAGGACAATGGGCAAAAATGTATGGAACCTGGGACCACCCTCCAATACCAATAAATGTATGTTCTTGGATAGGTCTATTCTACTGGAACAACTATTGCTAGACAGCTTTGCTGTTACAACTGTCCCTTCAAAGATATTATAAGATTTGTGGTTTGTTTATAAATATTTAGGCATGAATTTAACGAGGCGACAAATGACAAAATATTAGAGGGCAGCTACAGCGATGGACAAGTTAAAAGTAGCAGCTTAATATATCACTTCTAACTTTTGTTTTAATACAAACTGGCATCGAGGATAATCCATCAATAATAAATAACATTAGAATGACATGTCGTAACGGTCGGCTGCGGCGGGCGACGAACGAGCGGGACTCGGTGCTTTGGTAATCTAGCTTTATGAGCTTTGGCACGTCACCGAGCTAAATAACCAAAGTACCGCGTCGCGCTACCGACTCGACGGGACGGGACGGGACGGGATGATCCAGCGGGCGGATGCACGACGGGGCGGGCGGCGGCGTGCTGAGGCACCGGGCGGCTCCGAGACGCGCATACTCAGAGTCACCTAGTACCTGAGACGCCAGCGCCGCGCGGGGCCTGCGGACGGAGACACACATGGCACACGCATGGATACATTCGCACTCACCCGGTTCCAGCCAGCGATGCTGCAGCAGCTGCGCCAGCGTGGCGCGGCGCTCGGCCGGCGGCTGCAGGGCGCGCCGCAGCAGTGACCGCGCCGCGCCGCGCACCTTGCGCCATACACCCGACGCGCTGTCACCGGGCCCGCCCTGCTCCCACGAGGCGTAGCGCGCGTCCGTGCTCGTAGCGCGCTCCCAGGGCAACTCTGCGGAGGAAGAGCGCAGGTCTGAGCGCGCGAGGAGGCGCCGCTCCGCCTGTTCGCCGGCCCGCGCGATCGATCGGATGAAGAGTGCCGCGGCTCCTAACTTCGGTACCGTAACTTTAGGGTCTGCATACACGCCTACAGCTAGGATACCAAAGACGCGAGCCTTGGCCGGAGGGCGGAGCGGGGGCGGCGGCGGCGGCGGCAGCGCGGGGCGGGGCGGGGGCGACACTCACCGCCGGCGAGCATAGCGACCAGCACCACGGCGGCGGCCCACAGGTCGGCGGGCTGCGCACGGTAGGGGCGCGAGGCGGCCGCCAACACCTCGGGCGCCGCGTATGGCACAGTGCCACAGACGCGCGACAGCAGCCGAGAGCGCGCCTCGCCGTGCCTGCAACGGGAGAGGGGACAGGGGGTCAGTGTGCGCGAGGAGCGGGGTGTCTGCGCGGACGCTAGCTCGCTCACCTGAAAACGGTGGCCATGCCGAAATCTGATATCTTGAGGTCGTCCTTGTGGTCGAGCAGCAGGTTCTCGGGCTTGATGTCGCGGTGCGCGACGCCGCGCGCGTGCAGATAGGCGAGCCCCCGCAGCAGGTGACGGAAGTAGCGGCGCGCGCGGCCCTCCGGCATGCCCTGGTCGGGCTCGATGCGCTCGAACAGGTCCCCGCCGGCCGCGTACTCTAGGAAGGTGTAGTGCGTGTGACGGTGCGCGCGCGCTCCCAGACAGCGCAGTACGTGCGGGTGCCGTAGCGCGCGGTGCAGCGCCGCCTCGCGCGCCGCCGCCTCCGTGCCGCCTGCCTCTTCGCGCACCGCCTTCAGCGCGACGCAGGCGCCCGTGCGCGCGTGCACCAACAGCCGGACTCTACAGCACAACACAACACCGCTCATTAAGCCGCGCCGCACCGCGCCGGTTGTGCTCAAACAAACATATATTCGTTAATCACGACTCCATCTATACCTATAACTCGATTCTAGTTTCATTTTCACACTGTCATTTAGTATTGACGACCATTTCATTTATTATGTGTTGCTTGCTAGGTTTTTCTAACTTATTTCGTAATTATATCCTTTAAAATAAATTTCCTCATATTATTTTGGGTATCAATTAAACGGTCAGCAAATTATAGGTTTTACTTTTGTTCCGAAAAATTGTTTATGCCAGCAGAAATAGTGAATTGAGCTGCATCAAGTGGTCGGCCATAGTAACGGTCAGCAAGTATCTATTGTGTGTGACATTGATCAGCATTTTAAATATTTCTGCAGCAATAATATAATAAGGGTTAAAGCATGGTTAAAGTATGAAATTGCCGTTTTATTGTAATAGGTACTTTGAATAATAATTGACATAGAACCTTCATGGTTTGAGATTTTTCAGTTGTTTTTTTTATTCAGCTTAGACAATAAAGATGGATACTTCGAAAAATCGAGTGATTTATCAATACGAGTTCCGACGCGGAACTAACGCGGCAGAAACAGCTCGCAATATGCAATGATATTCCATATTTGTGGCGTCGTACGGGGAGGCCTATGTCCAGCAGTGGACGTGTATGGGCTGATGATGATGATGATTCCATATAAACTGAGGTAGATACGTTTTACCGAGGTCTGCGTGGCAATATAAAATCAAGCTAATTAGCTTGAGTTAACTCAGTCGGCCCTGCGTCCGGCTGCGACGCGAACATGCCTTGCGGAGTGCGAACAAAATAACAAAATGCCATGTTGTGAGTTCAGAAAGTGTAGAACTTATACTAACTTATATGGACGGCTGTAAAAAGCAGGTAGGATTTTTCTTTTCATTTTTTTCATTTATAAGTAGCGTTTAGTCTATTTAAAATTAAAAATCATAAATTTTATTTTATTCAAAAATCACTCCCGCGCTTTTGCCGCTCTGCCACCTACACGAACGAGACAAGTTAGTGCGTTGCATTTGTGAGTGACAGAGAAGAGATAATGGGCGCGCGATGTTGTCAGTTCGAACGACGCAGAGGAGGTTGGGTTGATATTGCACATCGGCCTTCCTTCCTAGCTTGCTACAATAATATTTTTCACCACTGGTATCCAATACGTATTTTATCTATAGTAGTAAATATAAGATTTTTTAACATTTGACTATCAACGTTAACTTCATTTTATTTTATATTTTCTAAAGATGAACTTATTAATTAAAAATGGGTGCAAGTAGTATGAGTAAACAAGAACATAAGTAGAGCGGAAACTTCCGCCCGGGACCGGTTCAAGGTCGCGGCTAGACGTTAAAGTCCGGCTACACGCTCAAACATTTGTGCAACAATGCATGCACAAACACAGTTTGCGTAAGTAAGATGGAGCGTGTGGCCAGGATCTTGCTTGCGTAAACTGGTTTGGCAATT
The DNA here is from genome assembly GCA_947859395.1 of Eupithecia insigniata. Lineage (NCBI taxonomy): Eukaryota > Metazoa > Arthropoda > Insecta > Lepidoptera > Geometridae > Eupithecia > Eupithecia insigniata. The sequence continues at coordinate 15,785,683 of OX402001.1, forward strand.
TGTGTTTATTTGGGCCAAATGTCTCGTAGTGTTTACGTTACATGAGTGAGCTTAATAATTTATTTATTTATAAACGTATTAACACTATTTTGACAGGAACCCCTAATGCAATAGTGTCACACATTCAAATTAATTAAAACAATCATAATAACATATTTGTCAGTCTCGATAATTATATATTAAAAACATGAACTAATAATTAAAATTACACAATAAAACATAAAAATAAGAAAATAAAAATCTTCAATTGACAACTTAAAATTACAAAATATCAAACCTAATAAATAATAAAAATTCTACAATGTAAAATAATTTCACAATAACATACTTATAAAAATTCTTCCGTTCATAAATTCACATTACATAATGTCCAAACTAATATAATATAATGTCACACAATGTCAAATCTAATTAGAATAGCATAGAATAAATAACAGAGTCCGATGACATTCGCTCAGGGAACAGTAAAAAAGATACGACTCTCTCCGCTACTAGATTTAGCGTGCGGATGCAACGCGTTAGAGGTGCCTTGTTCAGGAGGTTGGTCCTTCCTTTTGGCAGAGCCAAAAGGGCGGGCCGTCTTCGTCGATGAACAAACTCATCAGGCACATTTAGCCGCATTTCCTCTAAAATGCCGGGGTTGGAGATCATCCCACGAAAAATTCTAACCAAATATAGAGCAAGCGCTGCATCCCTCCTCCCCTCCCAACTTATTATATCCAACCATGCCTATAACAAACAAGGTTGGATACATCAACGGGAAGAATGGATAGATGCCGTAGATCTTCAAGTACAGAAATCTGGTGAATTTATTTTGAATGCGTTCCACCATTTTACTGTACTTGGCCTCGTGTGGTGCCCATACCGCAGCATTAAACTCTAAATGGCTTCTCACCAATGCGTCGTATAGAGTCTTTATTGCAGTCATATTTGTAAAGTTGTTCGTCTGACGGATATAATAGTAACTATGCATAACCTATGACATGTCATATGAGTATGTACAGATAAGGATATAGGAAGTATCACTACACTGGTTTGTGCAATCAAGCATGCACAAATATTTGAGCGTGTAGCCGGGCTATTAAAACAGAATACTCAGTCTATCCCAGTCGGGCTGAGTATTTTGTTCGCGACCTTGAGCCGTTTCGGGGCGTAAGTCGCTCTACCTATGTTCTTGTGTGTGAGACAAGAACATAGGTAGACGAGAAGATGAATGGATCCCAACAACATACTCAACAATTTCTTCTCAACACTTTGTGGAAAGTGAAACGATTACGATTTTTTTTTTCGCAAACTTTTAAGGACCTGTTTATTTTGTTCATGCTGCATGCTAGGTCCCTTTTTACCCCAGTTCACTCTAGCTGCTAGCCTATGCGATGTCATAGGCTGTCATTGGCCGTCAGACAGCTAGCCGCTCATGTAACCGTGAACGTATGTATATCTCTTTCTGACAACGGGGTCCTATATATCTCTGTGATCTTTTATCCTGCTAAGTGATAGAAATAAAGTTCCATAGGTCCTATGTAGGTAGCTATAGTAAAATATTGCCACGTTTTTATTTCTTTATAATGAGTATACGTCTCTATTTGTAAAAACTCATTGGCAATATGAATGTTGCGTTCGGAGAGGGGACTGCTAATGAACGCACCGTGCGATTTTGGTTTAAGCGCTTTCGTGATGGAAACTTTGATTTGAAAAATGGTGGAAGCCGATCCGAGCCAAACTACCCAGGAATTAGCGGCATGGTTTAACGTTACTTTACCAACAATATTAACTCATTTGCGTTAAATCAATAAAATATTAAAAATGGGTGCCTCATCACTGATCTGCAGAAAGAAACGCGTGTTGAAACTTGTGTTGCCTTTTTGAATCGATACAGAAATGAAGGAATATTGGATCGAATTGTGACATGTGATGAAAAGTGGATTATTTACGATAACCGTAAGCGAAAAATGCAATGGCTGATCCCAGGTCAAACGCCGCAACAGTGTCTTAAAGAAAAGCTTACCAATAAAAAGGTAATGGTAACTGTTTGGTGGTCTCAGCATCCGTTCCGCACTGACAGTAGTATGTAAGAAATTCAATGTTCTGTTTAGTTTTAAAGAAATATTTGACATGTATCTAAATCGTATTAAATTTAGATAGGCAAAATAAACATGTATTAGACACATAAGTGATATTATAAATGTGCTAGTGGTTTCTTTTTCACTTCTTCCACTAGTGGACAAAAAATTTAAGTGAAGAGAATATCAATAACACCTTATTTCTTATTTGATAATAATAACTATGTTTAAAGTATAAATTTGACTTGTCTAAGTGCTTACTTTGTAAGCCTAAAGAAATAAAGTTATTGATTCTGATTCTGTTATTCACTATAGCTTTCTCCGATCTGGTCAAGCAATAACGGCAGATGTCTACTGTGACGAACTCAGAACAATGATAGCAAAACTAGCAGTGAAACAGCCTCGACTCATGAATCGATCTTCACCATTATTGCTCCATGATAACGCGAGACCCCATACAGCACGAGAAACCGTTTTAGCTCTACAGGAACTGCAATTAGAAACCATTCGTCACCCTCCGTATTCGCCAGACCTTGCTCCAACGGACTACCATTATTCTCGTGATTGGGACATCTTTCTACGTGATAAAAAGTTTTCGTCCCAGGAGGCAGTACAAAATGCTTTCACACAGTTTGTCGAATCTAGATCACCAGAGTTTTATCGCAAATGCATAAATGACCTTCCTATTAGATGGCAGCACCGTCTAGATAAGGATGGTAATTATTTTGATTTAATAAATAGGTTAATAAAAATTGTATTTTTATTGTGTCTAGCACATGTTGTTATGCATTACTATATTTTTCAATTCAATATTTATAGAATATGCAAAAACATCTTATACTCAATGACAGATTATTTAAAACCTACAATGTTAGAAGAAATTAAACTTTTAATCTAACGCAATTAACCCAAGTTTGATAATTACTATGTAGCAAATTTATTTATAATCTTGTTGGCAATACTGTTGAATGAATGCTTTTGAGTACAATGACGCAGCAAAGTCTTTGACGGTTGTTCGGTGTTCGTTTCGTTGACTTGATAGTTTATTCTTGCGATTTTGTGGAGTATTCCCTGATATTAGCTGTTTCTCTTAAAAGTTAAATATGCCTCGCGGGCGGAATAACCTACTGCGTCATCAAACATGGAAAATGGTGTTCGATGTCATAAGTTTTATGAGAAAAGAAGCCGATGAATTCAACCTCAAAATGGTACTTCAGTGGACTGCAGCTGCAACAGGTGTTTCTATTAGCACCATAAAAAGGATTTCTAGCCGAAGCCCGGGTGGGTCGCTAGTTGGTTAATATCACTTTTCTATTTGATTGTACTTGCGCGGTATGGTTCCGTGCCTATGTTCACAGAGCTCATTAAGTTTTGCGATTACTCTAGGTATCTTAACCCTTTGACCGCCATAGTCACCTATACATGACAAATTACCTGAGGACCCCTCAACGCCAACGACGTTTAGAATATCTTTTGTTCACTTTGTGCTTTGGCGTAGAGTACTAGGGAATGCGTTTTTGGCGTGGCGGTCAAAGGGTTAAGAGAGCAAAATAATATTTTTACGGCGAGGGCGCTTTTTTAATCCAGAGCGAAGTGAGGTATTTTAGAGTAGAATCCCGCTCTGCTACAACACTTGAGAACAGTTTAGTCCGCTCCAGAATCTGCCTAAAGGGTAGCGGACAGAAGTACGACGAAAATAATGTCCTGTATACAGTTTGATATGATTTTAGCATTGAGTAGGTACCTACTCCGAAGAATAGAAGGTAGTTCAGTTTTGGCTAATTACTGGAACTAGGCCAAAAAGACAGATTCTCAAAAAAAAAAGTCGGACGGCGCGACTGTGACCAGTCGTAAGTACCAGCCAGTCTTTATTCAATAGTAGATTGTAGCATAAGGGAGCAAAATAATATTTTTACGGCGAGGGCGCTTTTTTGAATCCAGAGCGAAGTGAGGGATTCTACAGTAGAATCCCTCGCTCGCTCGGGATTCTTTAGTAGAATCCTGAACTTAGCGAGGGATTCAAAGTATGTCGCCCGAGCCAAAAATATATTTTGCGCCCGAGTGATACACTCTACTTCTCATCACCCTCTATGAGAAAATAAAAGGTGCCTCATATTTTTATTCTAATATTATTATTTAATATAAAATAGTAAGTACATAACAACTAAATTCTATTTCACTGTCACTTGAACTCATTTTTCAAAACAAAACCGAATCCGTGAACATTTACGAAATCGCGGGCTGTAATTCGCGCGTTTTTAATTTGATTTCTTTTTTTTTTCATTCAGCCGGCGCGGCGGCGGCGCAATATGGTCCGTCGCGTCTTACCTGCCAGTATTTATTCAAACAATATTTGCGTTCGATTTTGCTGGCGCTGAAAACTAAGACGTTCCGAATTCAATAACTGCGAGGCAATACACTTTTCCGCGCACTTTTTGAATTAGGAATTTATAAAGAGGAATAAAAGTTCTTTATTGCCCGCTAAATAGTAGTTTATGCAACTGTGCATAATGGAGGGCATTACAACACAAGTGTGGGTTTAAGAAACGAGCCGAAGGCGAGTTTCTTAATAGCATCACACGAGTGCTGTAATGCCTAATTATGTACAGTTGCATACACTACTTTATCTACCCAAATATCATAAGGGCTCTATGATGGGTTCAGGCACCATAGGGAAATGACCAGCATTGTTACCAGTGTAATGCAATAAAAAATAAATTGAACACATACAGAAGCAAATTATTTATTATAGTAATGGTAGTTAACATTCGAAGCGATCGTGTCAGTAAATACAAATTTAAACTGACCGCAACGACAACGGGAAAGCAAAAAACACTTCATATAGTCCATCAGAATATACAAGGCTTACCCAGCAAAATCCTAGAATTAGAAGTATTTTTGAATTATTTAAATGTAGATGTTATGTGCTTAACAGAACACTGGATTGTGAAGAATCAGTTACTTCCCTTTTATCATAACTATTGTTTTGAAAGTTCCTACAAAAGAAAGGCTGCTATACGTGGTGGCTCTCTAATTATAGTTAAAAATAGTCTTAAATGTAAAGAACGGAAAGATATTGTAAACCTCACTATCGAGAGGACTATTAAACTTTCATGTGAGGAACTGGAGCGGCATATCATAGTGTGTGTGTGTATAGTAAACTGGTTCCTCTTTTTAAATCTGGAAGTCACACTGATCCGGCCAACTACAGACCAATTTCAATACTTCCAGCAATAAGTAAAATTTTTGAAAAAAATATTCACACTCAGTTGTCCTCTCATTTCAACCTTAATAGGCTACTCCATAAAAATCAATTTGGCTTCACCAAGGGTAGATCAACAACCGATGCTGGTACAGTTTTACTTAAGCATATATTGGATGCCTGGGATAAAGCAAAAAACGCTATTGGTATATTCTGTGACCTTTCTAAGGCTTTTGATTGTGTAGATCATGCTACATTAATTGGAAAATTGAAACACTATGGAATTCAAAACAAGGCACTGGACCTTATGCAATCATATTTATCTGATAGAGTTCAAAAAGTAGATATTGGTAAAGAAAGATCTAGAGGCTCAAAAATTTAATTAGGCGTTCCGCAAGGATCAATATTAGGTCCTTTCTTATTTTAAGTATACGTAAATGATCTCCCCTTTTTAGCAAAAGATCTGTGTGATATAGTCTTATTTGCTGATGATACTTCACGATTTTTAAAGTTGACAGATATAAATGTAATTATGACGATGTAAATGATGCGCTTTCACACGTACTAGATTGGTTCACCGCCAATAACCTCTTACTCAATGCTAAAAAAACCAATTCATGTTACCTAATGTAAAAGATTTTCCAACGAAGATAATGCTAAAGAATGAGATTGTTGACTTTGTAGACTCTACTGTTTTCTTAGGGTTACATATTGATTCCACTCTTCAATGGAAACCGCAAATTGATGCTCTCGCAGGCAGACTTAGTGCAGCAGCCTATGCAGTTCGAACAATTAGATATATTACCGATGAAGATACAGCTAGGTTAGTTTATTTCAGTTACTTTCATAGTATTATGTCTTATGGTATTTTGCTTTGGGGACAGGCAGCTGACATCCAGACTATATTTGTTCTCCAGAAAAGAGCGGTACGCGCAATTTACAAATTAAAGCCACGCGACTCTTTGAGGGAACTATTTAACAAAATAAATATTTTGACAGCAATATTGCAGTACATCTATGAAAATCTTATGTATACGCACAAAAATAGAGATAGCTTTTTGAAAAAGTGTGATGTTCACAATAGAAATACAAGAAACAAGAACAAATTACACATCCCATATAGATTACGAAAGGTAGGGAAATCATTTATGGGCACTTGCGTGCGCTTCTATAATAAGCTTCCATCAGAAGCAACTGAACTCCCTATTCGTAAATTTAAACAGTACATTAAACAAAATCTTATCAGGAAGGCATTTTACTCCATAGATGATTACATCAATGATGTTAATGCTTGGCCAGATGTCGCTCCGTTCAGCACTGTCAGTAGTAGGTATGTAAGAAATTCAATGTTCTGTTTAGTTTTAAAGAAATATTTGACATGTATCTAAATCGTATTAAATTTAGATAGGCAAAATAAACATGTATTAGACACATAAGTGATATTATAAATGTGCTAGTGGTTTCTTTTTCACTTCTTCCACTAGTGGACAAAAAATTGAAGTGAAGAGAATATCCATAATACCTTATTTCTTATTTGATAATAATAACTATGTTTATAGTATACAATTTGACTTGTCTAAGTGCTTATTTTGTAAGCCTAAAGAAATAAAGTTATTGATTCTGATTCTGATTGACAGTTGTGCAATGAGATATGGTTAACGGTCCTGGTTGAATTGCATTTGAAATGAGGTCTTGTTTTGGAGCTGCAGAGCTTGATGGTGATGATGGCATATTTATATTTATTATTTCTGTATTTTGAATTGAGTTCATTATTTGATTTGAGACACATATTTTATTTTGCATAGATTCGGCAATGTATTCTTCGGCAACTGTTGTAGATCTCCAGCCCCCATGCCGTTTTAGAGCTGTAATGTCGCCGCCTGCATCTACCAGCAAAGTGGCAGATGTCCTGCGAAATCAGTGGCCGGTGTACAGTTCAGGATCCGGGAGATTTAAATATATTCAACTTATCAGAAAATTTGTCTACTCGTAACTGGAAATAAAAAGCTAACGAACAAATGACAGCTCCAGCTACTTACGAAGTATACTAATTGGTCTATGGACAGCTCGTAATGGCGGCGTTTCGAATATCTGTATTTTTTTTTAAATCATAGACAAACGAACAAAGTCACTATTCTTGTGTCACTCGAGATCAAAATGTCGTGCGATTTATAGTTAGAATGTAGATACTAGTATAGCACACTCACTTGAATTTGACACCTGTTCCAAATTTAAACTCTATAACCTACGGTTTTCAGTAGGTTATGAGTTCATTACAGTTCCGTTTATTTCTGTTGGTTGGTAATGCTCGTCATTGCCTATGGTTTTTGAATGCATTAGAGAGGGTTTATGATATTTGGGTAGATAAAGTTCCTTAAAGAAAACACCACCTTTGGGTGCACATAAAGGCGAACAAAGTCGTCTTTTTCGAATAGATGGGATGAAAAATCAATTTCTCACTTGTTTGGGGGTCCCTAACGTAAAATTTTTATTATTTGTTGTTTTTTATAGGAAGTTTTACTTACTATGACAAAATTTCATCTATCTACCTATTTTTAAGAGATACATACTACATTGACAAAAGTAGAACAAAAATACTCAAAATAAAACCGGCTAAGAGCGAGTCGACTCGCACACGGAGGGTTCCGTCCGTCCCATCGTACATAATAACTATTGCAAATATTTAAGAGGACGCAGTCACCCATCCAAGTACTGACCGCGTCCGACGACGTTGCTTAACCTCGGTGATCGGTACTCAGCTTGGAATGGACGCGACGCTGGACCCTTACTAACCAATTAAAAAAAAATATGATAACGTGGCATAGTAAATATAAAAGGAGGTCACCCAGCCCCCATACATTTTTGGGCTAATTTTGAAAGTGCCGGCCACATAAATTAAACTCGATATTATAATAGAGTATACCAAATAAATACTTTTTATTATTAGAGGAAAGCACAGATTACTTGATGTTACTACGTAACAGATACATTACTTAGTAGTTTTCAATCAACTTTGAGCCTCATAGAGATACATAGATGTTTCTAACGCTCTGCTCACTGTCAGCTAGGCGGCTCGCTGAAAGCCACCCGCGCCCACCTACCTCAGCAGTCCCCTCGCCGCGCCGGCTCCTTGGCTCTCACGCCACGGAGTCGATAGGGTTCACCCTACATTTGACAGAGTTCGGATATTATACATATCTATCTAATTCACTCATGCAATCTTATACGTCCTTCCTTACCCGTTACCTTGGTACAGTTGGTACTTAATAAGTCAATCAACAAAAACAAATGTAGATAATAATTACATAGTATTTTTTTTTATCATTGTTGGTTAGGCCAAGTACCTGTACCTACTTACCTACCTATGTAATTCGATAAATTCAATAAGTAGGTAGATCCAGAACAATTTATGTATGATCTCGGATCACAGAAAGTATGTGAAATAATAGAAATATTGTGTCTCAAAAGAAAAGTCATGTAATAAAAAAAATCTATCTATGTATGTAGTGTATTATATTAAGTATATCAGTTATCTAGTACCCATAACACAAGCTCTGCTTAGCTTGGGGCTAGATAATGCTGTGTGAATTGTCCAGTATTATATTCTCTAGGGTAGGTATAGTTCTACTTCCTTCAGTCATTTGAACGTCTACAAAAAAACTTCGCGTAGATAATCTCTGCAATGTCCGAGCGAAGGAAACGCATCGTTCATTTGTTCGACTTGCTGCTCGCGGCTGCGTTAGAAAGCACCCACCCGGGTGGGTAAGAAAACTGTAGGTATACAACTCAAAACCGCGAGTGACGGAGCACTGAATAAAATTATAAGCATCGATATACAATGTGTCTGGTCACCGGTGTCCAAGACTTTGGGGGGGTGAAATCCCGTAAATTTTATCTCTTAACATAGGATTTTCGTATTAACAGGGTAGCTCCATACGCGTCCACGCTGCGTGAACGTCGAAGCCACATTAAAGTAAGGTGTATGGATTACAGTACAGTTTAGTCGCAGAAAATGAGTGTTCGCATCGCGAAATCTAGTGCGTAGTACATTAAACAATGTGTCTGGTCACCGGTGTCGGAGACTTTGGGGGGGTGAAATCCGGTAAATTTTATCGACAAATCACTACTTGTTTTTTCTGCAGCCATTTTGTTTTCTGCACGGGTGTTTTGTACTGATTAAGCTATAGCTACCCTAGTAGAGGTTCTAGGAAGACGATAGAGGACTTATTTGATAACTAATAATGTATCTCTTAAACCACAGGGGGTCTATTTATGAGACTTGCAGAACTAGATACCGTAGGGAACAGTTTATTGGCATAGTTCATGATTCATATTTCGCTACGGTTTCGTCGGAATCAGCGGGGCTGCCAACTAGACGTCAAGATAGCAGCCACAGTGATACACCTTAATATCTCCTAAAGTACTGGGGCACTATTTATTTTACTTATGGCACCGGGGGGGTCTATTTAGGGTATATTTATTGGCATAGTTGAAATCACCAAATTCTATGACGGACACTGGCCGGGCACGGTCCGTGTCTGACGGCTTCCGGCCGTCTTAAGATAGATATGAATACGTTCATACACACTGTGTGGAAGAATATTTTTTTGTCTGCACGGCACGTGTCTGATACACGATGTCTGAAGATTGAATACACCTTAAAACGAGATTTTCTAAAAATGAATATAGATCGATTTATCACCCCCCGAAACCCCCTGTATACTAAATTTCATGAAAATCGTTGGAGCCGTTTCCGAGATTCAGATTATATATATATATATATATATATATATATATATACAAGAATATTTAAAGACATAAGATTAAACCTTATAACTTGGGTATAAAAATTTTATAGGGCCAACTCGGGATTGTTTTCTATACAATAGTGAAATAATTTTCAGAATCAGTCCATAATTGGCGGAATTATCGTGACATACAAACAAAAAAAAAAACTGTCGAATTGAGAACCTCCTCCTTTTTTGAAGTCTGTTAATAATAGCTCTTTCACCTTTGCTTATAAGGTACATAATGGGTTTAAAAATACTTTAACATCTAATAAGTAATTTTGGCTAAAATTGTCACCTATGTGACTTCTCACACTATAACAATGATCATGTACATACAGTACCTTCATGAAGGAAGTAACAGACCTACACTGAATCACTGCTAATTCCAACCCAATCAGACCCTCCACTGTCAAAGTTACTCTACATTTTGTTTTCTTTTTACATTTAATAGGCTTGCGTTTGGGCGCTATCTCACCCGATGCATGGCCGAGGATGTAGCAGGCTTGCCCTGAACTCATTTATGTGCACACCTAACCAGACATATATAAATACCTAAGTTCACATAATAAATAATATACCTTGGGAGCTTTTGGTGCATCAGTGACTGACAAAATGGATGTAGGTAGGCACTTATTAATTTGGTAAGGTAAAATATAGGTAATGCAGTACCTACCCAAAACTATTCAAATACACTAGTACATAAACAATATATACCTACTGGGCATCCCACGGCCATGCCACACCGAGAGAAAGTACCTATCTTAAATATTTAAGATAGAAAATTTTACTGGAAGAAGACTTCATTTTGATTTTAAAAACAATTTAATCTGCATTCAAAGATTTTTTTAATAATCACCTGTCTGAACCGGGAATTGAACCTGCTAAATTGTAAAAATATACACCCATAATTGAACCTGCTAAATTGTAAAAATATACACCCATAATTTTACTATACCAATCAAAAAGCTTAATCATAAGAATATTTTTTTCCAGATGAAAGCTTTTTACATACATTTCGAGCAGTCGCACCCTTGCTTGGAACATAAGTAATCCCTTGCTATCTGTGATTCCACAATAGGTATTAAGTGTCTGCTTACAGATAAATATTTAACACCATTGTATAGCCTGTTAATGAAAAGAAGTCTTTTGTCTGTATAACTCACAATAAATAACATAATCAAAAGTTTGTGGTGGATTCAGAGACCGCGCACGACCACTGGAATGTTAAGATACGTTCCCTCCATGGGGCATGGCCGTGGGACAGCCTGTATAATATGATGCCAAACAAAGTAACTCCAAGATAAGCCAAAAAGCAAGGTTGTGCTTTTTGGCTTATCTTGGAGTTCAGAGGTTCTGTATTCTACAGTAGGTAAGAGGTACTCTCCACTTGCTGGGCTACCTATATTAATTTATACGACAGGTAATGTTCTAGGGCGCACGTCATGTTCTGCATTTAGCAGGAAAAACCAGGGAGATGGATGGGTAGTCCTTGAAAATATCTGCGGACCTGTCCACCTAGAGCGCTTACACATTCGAGGTGCGCATATATTTCCGACGGGTTTTATAGTAGTGCAATACTCACTCGCCGTAGGCTCCTTCACCCAGGAGTTGCGCGACCAGCCAGCCCTCGACGAACTCGCCGCCTGCAGCCGCAGCCTCGTCCATGGCGCGCGCTGTCGGCAGCGGCGCGCTGCTCCCCGCCTCTGCAACAGACGCACCGTTGAGACCCACGCCGCCGGCATTCACACCATTTCCGATAATTACCATATCAGCTTTGCAGCATTACCGTTGCAGGAATGTCCAGACTCGACGACGTTCGTTTCTTTGGTTTTGGCTAGTTTTAGAACGTGTGATAAATTTATCAGACAATATATAATGGCGGAAGGCACGTGGAGATCGGCGAACAAAGCGAACGGGCGGGCGGGCCGATTGCTGTTTTACTCGGCTTCGGGCCAAGTCGAGGCGTTGTTGATATAATCTCAGGATAACCAAGAAATAAACTACCTATTTCTTACGATTAATCTCTACAAATACATAAGGGCACTAACCTTACTACGATCAATGGATTACACCATTTTGCCATCTTTTCTTTTGCTTCCATTTCAATCCCTTCCATTTCATTCCAGCAAATCAATGCCAAATTGCCAAATTTAAGCTTTCGGCACCAGTATTGCTAGCTCAATCAAGAACTGTGGTTAGAAATTTTAAATAAATAAAACTTGCTACCAGCACAGCTATTCTAACTCGATCGAAAAGTTACCGTGACTCGAAATCTGGCACAAATCCGCGCGAAATTCAAATAATCCGCGCGAAATTCAAATAATCCGCGCGATATTCAAATATTTTAGCGGTTTTATTATTTTCTGCGTTCTACAAGGAATAAAACTACGTAAAAAGTAGCAAAGCATGATTTTGTTACTCACGGAATGCCAGACATTTTTTTTTGGATCTGCACAGCTATTCTAACTCGATCGAAAAGTTACCGTGACTCACACAAATCCGCGCGAAATTCAAATAATCCGCGCGAAACTCAAATATTTTAGCGGTTTTTAATATTTTATGCGTTCTACAAGGAATAAAACTACCTAAAACGTAGTTTTTCATAAATCGTTAACCATTTTCTGTGAATCTTTGTTCCAATGAAGTACGATTAATGGGGCTTTTGGTAATAATGTTGATTTTTAGTAATACATCTCATAAATTATTAGTTTCTCCAAAAGTCGAGTCGAATCGAAATTAGTTAAAACATGGGTTCATAGAAAATGTTTTACAATTTACGGTAAACTACTTTTCTGCTATTGATATTGCTTGTGGAACGCAGAAAATAATAAAAATCGCTAAAATATTTAAATATCGCGCGGATTATTTGAATTTCGCGCGGATTTGTGTGAGTCACGGTAACTTTTCGATCGAGTTAGAATAGCTGTGCAGATCCAAAAAAAAATGTCTGGCATTCCGTGAGTAACAAAATCATGCTTTGTTTAAAGAGGTAGTAACATTTTGTCGTTTCCGGTCTTATAACCATGTACTCGATGTACACTATAGGTCATGTAAATATCTTTGTCAATCCCACGGAGCCAAGCTATGATTATAGAGAATGTTCATATAGTAATGCTACGCTGCACTGTCGTCGGTGTAAGTCGTGCCCTCAGTTCGACCCAGTTTATGACACGACTTACACCGACTGACTTACACTGATCGGTCAGACTAGTCGTCTGACTGATCAAAAGTTGTGATTGATAAGTCAATGTTAGTTGAACGACCAAGGTGCTGTGATCAGTGGCATAAATAGGACGGTGCGACCGGTGCCCAGGCACAGGGCGTAAAACAAAGGGGGCGCAGAAATTACTGTCGAAAATTTCTCTACCTAGGTAATTGTTACGCCCACCAAACAGATTTTACACCCCAGCATAGCATACCTATCAAAAGTATTTCTATTGGTTAAAGATAGAATATAGGGAACGAAATGTTGACGGCTCACTCCGCTAGCCGTGCCGTAACTATAACAATGCTATCAGGGAGTAATGCAAATTATGCTGACAAGACCTCGTGAATTTATTCTTGGACAAACGGGAGCCTGTAAAAAAATACAAAACAAAAACAGTAGGGTGATGAGTGAAAACAGAAAGGTTCAACCTTTAGGTTTTGGGGTGAAATGTACAGAATCATTTTGCTATCACACTCGTCTTCAAAATTTTTGTGGCTCGCTCCATTTGCCGTTAAAATTACTGTTAAAACTGTTTAAACCTCAGATGAAGTATTAGAGGATGCCGCCAGATACAGTTCTACGCATGTCCGTTTTTTGTTAGGTGCTGTTGCAGATTTGTAATAGTATGCGTGACTAGGGATGTGACTTCGCTGTCAAGCCGAACTGGTTTCGGCCCAAACTAGTCCAAATCAGGAAAATAAAATTTTATGCCGATTTCATTCCTGATTCGTCCCATATTTCCTCCGCTGTCTGTCTCTCTGTCGATCTATCGAGCTTTATTGTATCTCATGATTCGTAAAACCTGCATTTTTTGTGTGTATTCCATTTACCGAAATAATAATTATATTATCAAAATAAATACTAAAATTTAAGGGAGCTCCACAAAAACGAGTTATTTGAACACTTTTTGCTCCATTCACGTGATGCAAAAATCTAAAAAAAGGGTTAGGGTTCGCTCCGCTTTCCGTTGCTTTAGTTTCTTTGTCATTTTGGGCAACTGCCACTATAAAACCTGAAATTTCTTGCTTATCCTTATTTACCAACTTTTGCGTGAATGCAATAAAAAAATATTAAAACTGATTATAGTTATAGTTTATGTATCTATGTATTTTGCATGCCGAATTAATCCACCTTGTCTGCTCCTATTTTTTCGGCCAGCTATAACCTGGGTCTCTTTAAGACAAGAGTGAATAGGTGTCTTCCGGTGGGTACACAGGTACGTACATACTCGATAAACTTGCTCGATCCCGAGCAAGTACGAACGTGTGGACCATGCAAGACTCAAGGCAAATCCTCGAAGCCAACCAAAATGTTTGATTCGAACAAGATTCAAACGTACATAATTCTAGCACGATGTTCGAAGCAAAAATGTTTGTACTCGTATGTAGCCACGACGTCGAACGTTGAGTATATTAGTCGTGATTGATATTTTTGTGAATAAGGTGTTAGTGCACAGCTATATTGTCGGACTTTCGTTCATTTTCTCGAGATTTTGTGGAAAAATTTATGAAATAATTAATATAAATTTATTTAATCAATCATTTTAATTAATTCATAAATTTTTAATTCAGCATATAATACAGCGTAATGCGTCGCAGTAGACCTAAGTAATGATGGCGCGATGAACTAGACACCTTCGATAGAACGTGGGCCCAACTGGCTCAGAGTCGTAATTCATGGAGGGATTTGCCCAACAATGGGACGTTACAGGTTAATTGTAATTAAATTAATTGGTAAAAAAAAAAATCCCCGACCGTAAATGTAGCAGGCGATGCCCACTAAACACAACAACGAATCGTCCGATGCTCAAAGAGTTTCAATTCACACTAAACATGTTCTTCGAGAAAGCTTTTATGTGTAGACGCAGGGTCGAGCATGTTTATAGATAGCCCTGCTCGGATGAAATATGCTCGTTGAGCATGTACTTACGTACCTATGTACCCACCATTCTAGACCTTCCGATACACCAAATCGACACTTACCATCAGGTGAGATTGTGGTCAAAGGTCTATCAATGTGATAATGTGATAGCTCACAGCGCGCCATACAAACGAACAAGAATATATAAAGATAGGATTAGGTTAGTAGAAGAGGTTGTTATATAGTCTAAAGCGCTAATTGACACTTTATACTGGTAGTCACGGGTGTGAAACATCCTTCATTCAGGGAGTCTAATGGATAAGCTATGTGGACGTATTTTGCATAAATTGATCTTCTCTTCTCTTGATTGATGTATACATAGATATTATATATTGTTAATTTTAAGGATATTGTATACCTAATGTTTGTGCCTTAATAAACGAAAAATATAAACAAGGTAACCTATGTACCTACGAAAAATTGATTTTATAACTAAAATCAAATTACGTAACTTTTGGAACGAAAGCTTACGGAAAAAAACCGCGTGAAAATAATTCCAAATTATTAAAGTTAATATCTTGTGTATTTCTACTTTCCTCTTACTGTGAGTTACATAAACTAGTTAAATAAATACTACGGAAAAATAATAATAAACCAATGTATCATGATGCTACATGCACGAGAAGAGTGTCAAAGATATTACTTTCCTGTAAGAAATGTTGAAATCAGGAATGAAATCAGAATACAATTTTATTATCCTGATTCGGGCCAGTTTCGGCCGAAACCAGTGGGAAGAATACGGAATAACCCGAAAACTAAATTTGACGGTAAGCCGGTATCACTAGCACAGATGCAAAAATTATCTCGGCTAATTATTCGTGCTTTTGGACATTATTTGTATCCTAAACTCACAGGAACACATGAATTAGATTGTTAAAATGTTGTTACTATAGATTTCTAGTAATAAACATAATTACTTTAGAATTTATACTGAGCGAAAAACTTACGTATGTAATGACAAATCTGGAAATTTTACTCCAACTTTTGTGCTTCTTGAAGGACAGTACACAGCGGAACACGACATATTTTCAATTTTTCAACAAAGTTTTAAGTAAGACGCAGTAATTTCATAGAATTTCAATAAAGTTCATCAGTCTGACCACAACTTTAGAGCAAACTACTGTGTCAGCACCTGACACGATTCACACCGACAGTCCAGCATAGCTATACGTACATCATCTATCTCTTTTACTTATAGCTTGGCTCCGAGGGAGAGACAAAGATACATGACAATTATAGTGATACATAGATATAAGACCGGAAATGACTTACGCTACCTCTACCTACATATTTACTCTATGGTTTAAACCACCCAAATTCGCCAATGTCAAAGTCTTTGAGTGTTTAACCCAAGGAATTTATATACTAACGTAACTTAGTATATAAATTGGTGGTGATGGTTTTGCTTCCATAATATTTAACCTGTAAGCACTGTTTACGAGCTATTACTGCAGTTAACTCGGATGATGAGGGGTCAACGGACTTTGAAGACAATAAATCTAACCGCGAAGCTAATTTTCGACCAAACACTAGCTGGGCTGGAGAGGTCTCTGTCGTAGTATTCAATGAGTTTGCGTAACCGTAACGTAATCTTCCAGTTACGTTAGTATATAAATTCCTTGGCGAGTACATATCCCTTTTTCGTGTCTATCTTGGCATGTCCGCGTTGCTCGATAAGGCAACATCTACGTTCATCGACTCCGCGATCTATAAATCGTAAAAGTGGTTTAATTTGAAGTATATCTATTGTGATTTTATATTAAGGTGTAGCCATTTCAATACCCAATTAAGTGACACTTATAAAATCGAAATTGGTCCAGTGGATTTGTTATAAACAGACAAAACATTTCAAATAATTTTGTGTGTAACTGACAACTCGCTGCCCGCTTGCATTGTTCGTGCGGGTGAGTCATCATCGTCAGCGGAGTCCGGCGGCCGGCCGGCCGAGGTACTTAACAAACGTAACTCGCTGCAGTGCTACTACCTAAGCTGTGGTGCGGCCTTTGTCACCACCACGGACGGAATTAAAATTAAATAAAGTCAACTACACACAACCTTACTAAATCTTAGCACGTAAAATGAGTTGCGCTGCTTGTCTTTCCGCTGTTTTGGATGACGAAGACTTTCTGCGGTGTGCTATAGATGATTGTGGTAAGTTGTACTACTGTTCCTGTATTGGCAGAAAAACGCCTTCTGAAGCTGGCAGTGGATGGATCTGTCCGGATTGCTGTTGTGCGTTAAAGAAAGGGGGTGACAATAGCCTCACACCTGGAGCCTCTAAAAAAACTGGCGACCAGAATATTACGTTCCGTAAGAAGATGCTACTGGTTGACCATACCGTAGCAACTGTGAACACAGTTAATGCCAGTGAGACTTTAGCGTCTGAGATCAGCAGTCTGCGCGTTGAGGTCTCACTTCTGAGGGATCAACTCACAAAGGCGGTATCCCTCATTATGGGATACGAATCCAAGCCGGCTGGGCATGTATCTAATGTTGAGGCATTATTAAAGCGCGTGAAACGGGAGTGACGGCACCTCCCTCTGCGAGCCCTGCCTCCCAACCGCAACAACCACTGGCTGCAGGTACAGCACCGAAGAGACCAGCCAAAAAAGTACATAGTAGTAATTCAGAGCCGCGGAAGGCACATAAGCTGCAAAACCCACCACCTCAGTGTCCAGTGCTGCGGACCGATACTACTGGAGCTAAAGTCCTGACCCAGGTTAGCGCCAACCCTAGTACATCCGCTCTAACGACCGCCCAAACAGATCAGGGAAACTTGACGTGTGCATCTGAAGACCAGCATAAATGGACGGAGGTGAGGAGAGGTCGCCGTCCACCGTCTCTGTGTGGAACCGCAGGACCAGCCATAACCTCCTTGAAAGCTGTTGAGCCACGCAGATACATCCATCTATGGAACATGGAGTCCAGCGCCGATGAAGTTAGTGCATATCTCCGACAGCCCATTGGCTCTTGCAGTGTTGTTGAATTGACAGCAAAAGGCGACTATAAGTCCTACAAAATTGGCGTTCCAGTGGCGTTCAAT
Organism: Eupithecia insigniata; assembly: GCA_947859395.1. Classification (NCBI taxonomy): domain Eukaryota; kingdom Metazoa; phylum Arthropoda; class Insecta; order Lepidoptera; family Geometridae; genus Eupithecia; species Eupithecia insigniata. Next base: position 15,803,909 of record OX402001.1, read on the forward strand.
GATAGCTGCATGTCAATGGACGTGTGGCCGGTAAATGCTAGAATCAAGGAATGGATAGTGTACACCGAAAGACCATTGACCTTCAACAACGCTGCGAGGAGGGCCCCTCAGCCCTTTCGTGGCACGGATGCCTTGTAAAGAACAGCCTGGTATTAGGGCTTTCTACCAGAACGTACGCGGCCTAAAGACGAAGAAATTGATAAGATGGCGGAATAACATGGGACTAGCCGAGCATGATTTGATTGCGGTCACAGAAAGCTTCCTTGACTCGTCTGTCGAGGATGAAGAAGTTACCTGTACGGGCTGGTCTATTCTACGTCGCGACAGGAAGAAACCTTGTGGTGGCGTTCTACTCGCCGCTCGAGCTCCTGTTGTACTGAAGAGGCGAAATGAGTTTGAGACTGAAGATACAGAAGACCTTTGGGCTAGTTTTTCGTGGCACGGGCGCCCGTTTCTTGTTTGTGTGTGCTATATCAAACCAAGTGCAAGTGATAGTATCTACCTGTCATGGTTTAATAGGGTTGAAAGTTTTATTTTGTCCACCAAAATGTCAGTGTTGATAGTAGGTGACCTAAATTTGAATAGCGCTTCAGTGAATGTCGTTAACTATTACTGTTATTTCTTATCTTTTGGTAATTTAACCGAACATAATGTCGTCACAAACTTACATGGAGGAGTGTTGGACGTGGTGCTGGTCCAGGAGAGTGATGAGGTTCGTGTGGTCTCGGGCACCGGTACTGAAGGATTGGTTCCTCCCGACGCATATCATCCACCGTTAGACATCGAGATTGAAGTCGACAGGACTTGCTGTTCTGATCGAATATTACCGAGCAATATTGACCCAGAAAAAGACTGGAACTTCAATAAGTGCGACCCTAAGAAGTGCCGGAAAAGCAGTGCTCCTAAACGCTTCCCAGTTTGGTTTACTGGTGACATCATAAGGGACATGAAGTGCAAGCTAAAACTTCACGGAACCTAGAAACGGTCTGGATGTAGATAGATAGATAGAAAATACTTTATTGCACACTTAACAAAACAGTTTACAAACAATTTGAACAAAAAAATAAAAAAAATGTGACAATTGGCGGTCTTATCGCTCACGAGCGATCTCTACCAGACGACCTTGATGTAAGGAATCTTACCAGCTATTCTCCATTCTCCGTGCTGATCTAAAATCCCGAGTGGCGACGTCGTATGTGAACTATATGAATTCTATCGAAAGCAGCATAAAGAGTGAGCCCCGGAGATTCTGGCAGCACAAGTCAAAGTCAAAGTCAAAGTTTCTTTATTTCCGTAAATACAATAAATGTACACTTAGAACAGGTCAAATTCTTAAAATTAAACACTGATTTGGAAATAAAGTGATATTTTGATTTCGATCGCTTCGGTATGTAGACTAAAGTAAAGAAGCGACGAAGAAACCTTTAGCCTGTTAGGTGTTATTTTTAGAGTTACTTTTCGAGTTGGAGTAAAATCCGTCCCAAGCTTTTTTAACTTCTAGATAGTCTGAAATTTTGTAATAAGCCTTTTTACAAAGGATATGTTTGACAATTTGTTTGAATTTATTTAAAGAAAGTTTTTACAACTCGCTAGGGGTTTTGTTGTAGAAGCGTATACATTGCCCTCTAAAAGATACATTAACCTTGTGTAACCTAGTTTTGGGCACAGCGAGTTTATTCTTATTTCTAGTATTTACATTATGTATGTCGCAATTTTTAGGGAACCGATCGATATTTTTATGAGTGTACAATAAGTTTTCGTAAATATATTGACATGGTACTGTCATTATATTTAGTTATAGATTGCACGAACAGCCCTCTTCTGCAGCACAAATACGGTGTTAATATCTGCAGCGTTCCCCCACAGCAATATACCATACGACATAATACTATGGAAGTAGCTGAAATAGACCAGTCTGGAAGTATCAACGTCTGTAAGATGACGGATTTTTTTACTGCATACGCTGCAGAACTAAGTCTCTTCGATAGCTTATCTATGTGTGGGCCCCATTGAAGTTTACTATCTAAGGTTATTCCTAAGAATACGGTAGTGTCTACAATTTCTAACGTTTCTCCTTTTACGTTTACATCAGCCTTAACTTGTTTTACATTTGGTAGATGTCTTAGATTTATACATTTAGTTTTAGTTTCGTTAAGCAAAAGATTATTAACACCAAACCAGTGGACTACTTTTGATATTGCATTGTTTACCTCGTCAAAATTTGTGTTTTGTCTAATCATCTTAAAAATTAAAGAAGTATCATCAGCAAACAATACAATCTCGTGATTATTTTTAACGAGATGAGGCAGGTCGTTAATATAAACCATAAATAGGAAAGGACCGAGGATTGATCCCTGCGGTACACCCATTGTAACTACAGATCCCGAAGACCGTTTCCCATTTACGTCAACTCTTTGTATCCTGTCACTCAAGTAAGAAGTAAGAAGATCCAAAGAGTTGTCCTTTATTTCATAGTGATGTAATTTCCTGATTAATGTTCCATGGTGTACACAATCAAATGCTTTTGACAAAAAACGCCTAAAGCGTCTTGCGACTTCTCCCAAGCATCGAAAATATGCGATACCAACTCTACACCGGCATCAGTAGTTGACCTGCCGCGAGTAAACCCGAATTGCTTACAATACACATAAGCAGCCTACGGTCCAAGAGAGGGTTTGAACCAAATATCACCTACAAAGGTACAACTTTCTCTGGGCCGGATGCGGCTGAGGCCTTCGCGAGCTACTTCGCTAGTGTTTTCCTGCCAGACGCTCCCCAGCTAGATGCTGCTGCTAGTGCCAGTTCTGATGATGCTGCTAGTGCCAGTTCTGATGATGCAACAGCTAACGCCAATGATATCAACGTTATGAGAGTCACACGCGAAGACGTCATCTCGGGTATTAAGCCTTGTAGCGCAGTGAGACCGGACAATTTGCCCTCTGCAATAGTCAAGAATGCGGGAAAGCTATTGTGCGTTCCACTCTGTCACATCTTCTACTTGGGTCTCAAGTCTGGGGTCTATCCGCCACAATGGAAGGTTTCTAGGGTAACTCCAATTCCTAAAAGTTCTAATAAGTCCCTAGTTGAAGAGTATCGCCCAATAGCAATTCTCTCCTCTCCAGCAAAGGTTTTGAGAGTATCTTGCATAAATATATTTATGCACAAGTAAACGGGTTTCTATGCAGCGAACAGCATGGTTTTAGAAGCATGCGTTCCGTCAATACTAACTTGTGGACCCTCGTTAACTTCGTTTCTGCCAGCATGGATCGTGGTGTTCAGGTTGATGTCCTTTATTTTGATTTCCGGAAGGCGTTGGATAGGGTCAACAATGACATTCTGCTGACGAAATTAAGTGCTAGCTATAGGCTTCGCCCCCGGTCTTCTACGGCTCCTCGCGGATTACCTTCGAGATCGTCAGCAGTTTGTCAGACTTGGTCCCTACGAGTCTCAACACACGCGTTTCGGGGTCAGCCAGGGGTCTATACTGGGCCATTTACTGTTCCTTATAATGGTTAACGACCTCCCAGCTGTTGCGTCGTGTGCTAAGAGCCTGCTGTATGGGGATGACTTAAAACTCTACCTAGAGATTAAGTCAGAAGCAGACTGTCGGGCCCTACAACATGATGACGCCATCTTCGAGTGGAGCGTTATTAACAAAATGGAATTCAATCCGAGTAAATGTTACGTCATGACCTTTGGCCGAATGTTGCACCCAATTCACTTTGATTATAAAATAAACGACGAATCAATAAACAGAACCACCACCATGAGAGACTTGGGTGTCACATTCGACCGAAAGCTCACATTCCATGACTATATCCGTTCCTTGGCCAAGGAGTCATTCAGGCGTCTTGGGTTCGTCCTCAGAAATGCCCGTGACTTCAAGAACGATCATGTTGTTCGCCTCGTTTTTACGGCACTTTTTAGGAGCAAGTTGGAGAGCAGCGCTTGTGTGTGGAACCCGCACAAGGTTACTTACACCCTCATGCTTGAGAAGGTGCAGGAAAAATTCCTGCGGTTCCTCTACTGGCGATGCTTTGGCTACTACCCTTACCTTTATCCCACCAAGTTCTTGTTGGGATGCTTAGGCTATAACTCGTTAGAGGTGCGGCGTGCCTACGACCAAATAGCCACTACACCAATCTACAAGATCCTCCACGGAAAAATTGACGCTTCGGAATTGAATGACGAGCTTTGTCGACTCTACGTCCCGAATAATTACTGCCGGGGTCGGAAACATAGGTTACTGGCCGTGCCGCAGTCCCGTACCGCAGCGCGGTCCATGTCACCCATCCCTCGAGTACTCAGCGAACTCAACGCTCTCCTGGACGACAGCCCCGATGTTGACCTTTTCGCTGATAGGTGGACTAAATTCTTGAGAGTGTTTTTTATTTTGTGAATGTCATAATTAATTTAATTTTTCTATGTGTTTAGGAATTTTACTGACATCTCTAAACTTATGTCATGATGACTATTGTACTATGTAATTTTGTTCTCTATTAATTAATGTAATTGGTTTATACAACCGTGGTAATTAAATAAATAAATCTTTCTGGGTCTGGAATGGTGTGGAAAAATAAATTTTTGATTCAATATTGAATTTTATAAAGTTCATTTCAGTTTATACCGCCAGAGCGCTAAATGGCTAATACTAGGACCAAGAATTTTATGGACTTCGCCTTTCAGTTTTACGCATGTCCGTTTTTATTAGTGTGCAGTTGCAGATTTGTAATAGTGTGCATGACTAGGGAAGTGACTTTGCTGCCTAGCCGAACTGGCTTCGGCCCAAACTGGTCCGAATCAGGAAAATACACTTGAATGCCGATTTCATTCCTGATTCGTCCCATATTTAACATGCACGTTTTAGTGACACATAACCTGATGCTGATTTTGGCCATGTGCTTGCCACACTAATTCAATGTAGATGATTCTGATTCTACCAATCTAAAACGAGTTTCGAAAACTATACACATTTTATAGAAAAGCTACGCACTTTTTTAGGGTTCAGTAAACAAAAGGTACCAACGGGACCCTAGTACTAGCCCTCCGCTGGCTGTCTGTCTGTCCATCTATCGTTCTTTATTGTATCTCATGATTCGTAAAAGGTAGACACTTGTATTTTTCAGTATGTATTTCTTTTGCCGCTATAATAACATACTATCAGAATAATCAGAATAATAATAATCCGCTTTCCGTTGCCTTAGTTTCTTGGTGATTTTGGGCAAGTGCCGCTATAAAACCTGAATTTTTTGCTCATCTTTCCAATTCTTGCGTGTATAGCCTAGAGCGCTAATTGACACTTGGAACTTATAGTCACGGGTGTGAAACATCCTTTATTCAGGGAGTTTAATAGATTAGCTATAAGGACTTATTTTGCGTAAATTTGTAATTGTTTATATGTTGTGTTTGCTCAAAATTTTACATCGGTGTCGATGTCATTTTGTAAGACTAAGAATATAATTTTGGAAAAATCATAAATAATAGGGGCAATAATTGTGATAACACATTACAATAATATTATATAGATAAATGCGCGCGGCTTTGCCCGCATGGTTGATTTAACGTTGTATATATCGTGGGCGTAGAGCGAAAAATCATCAACTCGCTATTTGGCCCAAATTGAGTTAAACATATCATGAAAATCACCGACTTTTTCTGCATTTTTCATTCTTACAACCATGTCTGTAGCTATCATAGTTTTTATTTCAGAATATGCGAAAAAACACTAATTCTACATTTGGACTATAATATTGTAGTCGAAAATTAATTAACTTACTTAGGTATTTTTTCTCTACTGGGAGAAATCGCAATCCGATACCTAAGTCGAGTTGTTTACTTTTCCTTATTATAAAATAGGTACTAACAAGAATCCAAAACTAACTTAATCCACTTGAGTAGTTTTAGTATGACTGGTTCGATACAAAACATGAAAGCGAAAACTAACCAACTCTAGTTACTGAGTTTTCGATCAACATTTATAAAAAATACGCTCACTACTATGCAGGAGCAAAAAATCATTAAACTGGTTTAAAGAGTTCTATCCTAATAATTGTGGACACAAAGCTTTGTTTTGAATAGTCGTTAAAGTGTTTTGATGATTTTTCATTCAAAATCTCCGTTCGTCGGGCGATTTTGGCGCGCAACTTAGGTACCGGTTGTACGCTTTTGATTTTACCCAATCAGATTCGGTGTCTGGTGTCTCTTATTCTCGGAGTATACGTTGACCGATGCGCACGCGTGTTGAAAAATAATTACTTAACGTTTTATTTTTGATAATGAACAATGATGTTATGATTATGATAATACCGGTCGACCTGCACACCTTAAAGAAGATTATGATGCCCATATTGCGATAAAAATTGCGGCACAAGCTGCCAAGGAACTAGACAAACAACGATCTATTGAAGACGAAACCTATCTTGTACTCACAGCTGACATGCAATCAACGTTGCATATTCCTATTTGTGGTGTTGGCATCCTCTATTATACCCGAAAGCTGAATGTGCAGAACTACACGATTCATACTGCAAAGCCTCCTAACAAAGCATACTGCATTACATGGAATAAAATAAATGGCAAAAGAGGGAGTGTTGAGATCGCATCTGCCATAAACTGGTGGATCAGTAAGGTACCACCTACTGTTAAAGAAGTCACTATTTATAGCGACACTTGCGCAGGCCAGAACCGAAATCAATTCATAACCGCATTTTTGGTGCATTTGATTCAAAGACCCAACATAAATCTTGAAGTTTTCGAGCAAAAATATTTGGAGAGTGGCCATACACATATGGAAGTCGATTCGATGCACAGCTCAATAGAAAAATAACAGAGGCACACGCCAGTTTACTCGATGATTGACTGGAAATCGATTATGGTTCGCTCTAAAAGAAAGCGAGAGTCAGCAGAACCTTACATAGTGAAAGAACTTACCTATGAAGAAATGATTGATGTGAAGGCCCTGAAAGATAAATTTATTACCAACACAAGCAAGGATAAAGACGGGAAAAAAATAATGTAGCTAAAACTAAAATGTCTCAGGTTCGAAAAGGAATATCCAGGCATACTAAAGTTTAGGTACAGTCACGATGGCCTGTACTCTGAATTCGATGCGTGCCAAAAACAAATAAAGGTGGTCCCACGAACTAGGAAAAGAATGAGGCTTCAGGAAGGCTATAGCGCAAGAGAAAGTGATTTGATTGGTCAACTAAAGGTATTCAAAATCCCTATGGCTTACACAGCTCCTCTTCCGATTTCTGAGGCAAAGAAAAAAGATCTTGTTGGTCTTTGTAGCAAGGGAATTATTCCGGGCCGTGGGGCCGCGGCGTACGACTGGGCCGTGGGGCCGCGGCGTACGACTATCGACCCCTCCAACTCAACCCGTGGATGTCGTAAGAGCCGACTAAGGGAACCTACCAGAGAAAGGGCAGCAGCTTCCTTCTGAGTATTTTTCAACACCAACACTGCGATCACCAATCTGCCTGCCAAGCGTGGTGATTATGGCAAATCCCCCCATACATGGGAGACCATCCACTCGATGGACCGACGACATCGTAGCGGTCGCAGGGAGTCGATGGATAGAGGCGGCTCAGGACCGCTATTTGTGGCGTCGTACGGGGGAGGCCTATGTCCAGCAGTGGACGTGTATGGGCCGATGATGATGATGATACATTCCAGGTATGAATCTCTACCTACCAACAATGACGTTGATGACAGGCTGTTAGAGCCCGATGTCACCGAAGAAGATGAAGACTGATTGTATAAAATTAGAATGTCATCATAAACTTCACTTAAGATCTAGGTTTGAACCCGTTGATTTTAGTTTTTAGTAATCATTGAACTGTTTACTCGTATTTGAAATTTTAACTGTGTTCCTTGTTTATTCTGTTTCTGCATGTGTTTTTATTATATTTTTTTATAAAAGTACGACAATTTAATTTTATTACCAAATATTTTTGTCTCTATTATCTGATTAGGTGACATAAAAACAAAAAAATCGTATAAAGTAGAGAGTCTAAAATAAGCACTAAAATACCTTTTGAATTTTCTAAAGCTAGTCCTATTTTAACTAACTCAAGATAATTCTCATTCAAAATAGCCAAAACATGGGCAAAAAGTAACCAACTCTATTTAACAAATCACTAATTTAAAATGTCGATGCAGGATTTGAGGGCGTAAAATAACCAAGTAAGTTTTATGTCGAAATCTCTAATAAAAAAACAATTTACATATAATGTAGTACTTTAAACCTATGCGCTTTTCTATTTCCTATGATATGAGACCATAAAAATAAAAATATGTTATACCAAACGGAAGTAATGTTTTTTTTTCATTTGAAAAACTTTAAACCTTCATAACTCAAAACACCAAATGACCTACTTGATGACTTTTCGCTCTACGCCGACGATATGTTGTGTAATGTTTATATTAGTGGCAATGGCATTTTGATTGATACGACTGTTAATTTTAAGGATATTGTATCATTTGTGCCTTAATAAAAGAAAAATATAAACAAAGTAAATACTTACGAAAAATTTATATTTTAACTAAAATCAAATTACCTAACTTTTGGAACGAAAACTTTCGGAAAAAACCGTGTGAAAATAATTCCAGGTTATTAAAGTTATTATCTTGTGTATTTCTTTTTTTCTTCGTATTTTGAGTTATATAAACTAATAAAACTAAATAAATCCTACGGAAACAATAATGATAAATCAATACTACATGCTTGAGAAGAGTGTGAAAGACAGTACTTTTCTGTACGAAATCTTGAAATGGGACGAATCAGGAATGAAATTAGCAAGCAATTTTATTTTTCTGATTCGGACCAGTTTTGGCCAAAAAATACTGAGCGAAAAACTTACGCATTTAATGACAAATCCGGGACTTTTACTCCACCTTTTGTGCTTTTTGAAGGACAGAACACAGCGGAACACGACATATTTTCACATTTTTAACAAAGTTTTAGGTAAAACGCAGTAATTTCTTAGAATTTCAATAAAGTTCATCAGTCTTAGCACAACTTTGAACTAACTAGTCAGTTCCAAGCTCACACGGTTCACACTGACAGTGCAGTATATCTATAGATATAACGTACACCAGCTATCTCTTTTACTCTTAGCTTGACTCCGAGGGATAGACAAAGATACATGACAACTATGGACCGGAAATGACTTATGCTACCTCTACCTACTTATTTCTCTATGCTGACGACCTAGCTGACGGCTTAAGAAATGAGCTATGGAAACTCTCGGGCTAATAGCTGTCTTTCTGCGTTTACATAGCGGGCATCTTTACATCATGCAAATAGCGTGTATTGAGCATTGGAGCGTGACTTCCGTGTGCTGTGAAACTTCAGTCAGTCCGTAGGTCTACGATGTCTGCGAGTCAGTCAGACCCAGAAAGATATCTCCGCGCTTGCAATGAAAAAAGAACCAACGGCGACCATTTTCTAACAAATACAAACATGACGTCATGACGTAAGACATTTTGAAGTTTGACATGACAAGTTAGGTGATGTCATAGAGGGTGATGTCATGGTGATGTGATATAGTTGGTTTGCGATTTGACACAAGAAAAGAAAGAAAAACGATTTTATTACATACATATTATTTTTTGGTTTTTGTGTATCTAATTTTCTGAAAAAATCATGGTAAGTTATGGTTTTGGCGCAATAGATTTTTAATAGAAATTTCATCTTAGAAAGAAACTAATACAATTCATGATTTTAGGCAGGCTATTCCGAAGATCAGTTGGCAGGTGAGTCAACTCAATTATTAGTTGATTTGTAGGATTTCTACGCTTGTTGTTAGTAATAATTACCTACTCAAACAGCAAAGGAAAGAGCATGAAAAGAAATATAATTATGTATGGGCTTCGTGTAACTCTCAGTGTGCGCAACATCGTAAGGTGAGATAGTAACTGCGAGCCAGGCTACGTCCGCGGTCTGCGGTGGCGCAGCTCAGGGCGAGCGTCGCATCGAGTGACTCACGTCAATCAACGTGTTTACCGAATGCGGTGGCTACGCTACAAGCGCCCTAGTTTCCATATAAGGCCTGCATTTTGAAAGCAACTAGGTGTGTTTCTGTGAGACGTGCTGCGCCCGTGGCCACTTGTGTAGCCGCCGCCGCCGCCACTTGCGTCCCGTGCCCACTGCCCGCCCTATAGCGCCATGTTCATGTACGAGCCTCCTACTAAGCTGAAGCTCTCCTCTGTTGAAGGTAAGTAGATAGTCAATTGCTAATATCTATCTCATCGTTAGTGGCTTTGATGGATATCTTTAGGTAGGTAGGTACCTACCTACTTACCTCTACATACAATACAAATACAGCATTATGGAATGATTGTAGTGTGAAGGAAACTATGTAAATTCATGAAAATTATTAATTTCTGGACATTTGTTGAATCCTCGACCAAATTGCAGTTGGAATAATTAAATAAAATTGAATCGCTAAATTATTCAATTGTCTACTGAATGTTATTCCTAAAAATTACATGTTTACCTGTAAGAAACATGTATATCAGGTCAGGACATAATATAAGTTATAAATAATATGTATTAATATATAAAACAAATAAAATACAGCATAGATAATAAAATAAAACAAAAACTTACAATGAGTCTTATCGCAACGGAAAGGATTTGTTCCAGGCAACCTGAGAGTTAACGTGTCCAGGATAAGTAGAAAAAAATAAGGTTGTTTGTTCAGTACCCAGCAGCTTAAAACACAGATTAAAATTCTGAATTTATAAAATAAATATTCATTAAATAAATTACTTTCTGCTTTTCAGCATTTTGAAGACAACATATGTTTTGTGATACACACGTTTGGTTAAAAAAGAGTTGAAAGTATCAAGACCTATATGAGTTTCAGGGAAGTATTTCATGATTGCTTGTGCGTTTAAATTAAAAAAAGCGGCCATACTTAGGTTTAGATCTGTGCTTTATTACAAAATAACCGAAGCGAGCACTTGTCGGTAGTTAAAATCAAGGGTCTTTCTACAAAGCATAGCTTTAAACCTCGTTTGTTAGTACTGTATACCACCGTTGGTTCGATAAGAATAGTAAGATATAACGGTGAGAAATTGGTCTGTGCTGTTTCAGCCCTTGCGAAGTCAAATCATCAGTATCCTTCCTGTGCTCTCGGTATAGGTGGAGATCGATGAAATTCATATTACTTTTTTTTAGAACTCAAACATCACTGTTTCTCAGTAGTATGATTGGAAGGAATGTTTTGGTGCCATTTTCCAGTTTTCTGGCTTATAATTTGACATTGATTAGAGTGGTTGAAAATGCTTTGAAACTTCGGGCTCTATCGATTCAGTCCTAGGAGAATTATCTTGACAGGTTGCCGTCAACTATTCTTTTGGATCTGAGTTACTTTACGAGTTTAAAAGATCTTCAAACTCTTTACTCGGAAGCTCTTCTTTACTCGGTTAGCCAAGCGATTCTTCAGTTGGGTAGGGCAAAAGTTGGAGAACATGCCACTTTTCCTGTAAACTTATTATGGACTCTTTTTCACGTGAAGTTTTAAGATCTAGAGACTACTTTCCTTAATTTTGTAACATATATAACGCGATCTACCAATATCGTGATTACTAGTACGTCTGAATGATCTGCGAAGAGATCTCCCCATTTCTAAGACCAATATTTAAAGTATTTTAGGGTGTACGTTTTACCCCGTAGCAGTAGTTAATTGGTTAAGTGTTATTTCCTTCTGACAAACATGTATAAGACGCGAAGAATTTTACGTATTATATGCGTAGATGTTCCATTTGCAGATTTAGGTACAGTTATGTTTGGATTGTAGTCCCTTATTCCACCGCGGTTCTGAACATTCCGAAGGGTTCTCTTGAACTTTGGCCCAAGGTTGCAGAGATTGTTTTTTTTTAACTATTTAGTTTCAGTTTCGACTATTCGCGCCATAGCGTCACCTGTCATTAAATAATTGTCTTGTTTGATTTTATGAAAATAAAAAGTTTAACAAAATAATTTTGACTTTCTAGTTGTTAACTCTTATAATTTTCACACACTCAATGAAGAAGAATGATTACTTTTTTGGTTTGCTGTGAAAAACATCCGAATTTTACTAAAATCCTTACTAATGCATAGGTTGGTGATCTTAATTGGCGAGGCAAAACTGAATAACTAACATGAATAACTAAATAATTTTTCTAAACCTTTAAAATTCGGTGAGGGAAAAATGTATACATAATTACATTTTTTTTCTCTAAAACAAAAGATCCTAATTTATTATCATTAAATCCAAAAATAGGAGACAAGGAACAAACTATAACATATCAAAAAACCGACGCATGATTTGTGTCCAAAAAAAGTTATCGCTATTTTTGTCGCAAAAAAATGTGTGAAAATGGGCAATGACCAATTTTTGACAAAATATTAGGTATGATGAGGTATCAGGGGAAATAAATGGGAGATGAAGTTGCAGCAAATTTAATTACCTTCATTTAGGACTGTAAGTCAGAAAAAAACCCCTATATAAAGTTTTAAGGGGAAGTTACAATCAAATTAATTTTGCAGCCAGATTCCTTTCCAGAAAAGATCGAGAGTGCAGGCGAGGCATTTTTGATTGCTCTGTATGGTGGAAATGGCCAAGAAGCTCTCAACACTTAACACTATACCCTATTTGTATGGGCATCCGCGAGCAACAAAATAAATTTAGCTCGCCTTCCACCTACCTGAAAACCTTTGTCGTCAGATCCTTCTAAAGTAGTTTTTTTTTTGCACAAAACTAAAAAGAGGGAAAAAATTGTAGTTTTCAGCAACTACTCAGCACGCGTACATTTCAGACTGCTGGTAAATTTGGTAAAATACTAGACCCTAAAACATACCAAAAATTGTGGTAAACTTGTTACCGCAATTTTTGCAATTTCAGCGTTTTTATTTGTACGATGATATGACGGGCCTAATGGGAGTGCCCTATTGATGAAGTTGATTATTGAAAACACGAATAAAACGACATTTATCGCCCCCGAAACCCCCTGTGTACTAATTTTCATGAATATTGTTGTTTTCCCGAGATTCAGATTATATATACACTCGGTTCCAAAAATAACGGTTTTTTAAGATTGTTTTTTTTTTTGCTGTTTTTCATCACTTTCTTCATTTTAGTACTTTGTACTGCCTCCACGAGCTCTTCTGGCAGCTTCCAGGCAATTAGGCATGCTGTACACCAAATTTCGGAGCCGGTGCTGAGGAATACCTACTCATAGGTACCTCCACCAGTGCTTGTAAAGCATGAATTTAGACTCGTCTGTGAACATTACCCTAGACCAATCGTCTAGTGTCCAGTTTAGGTGCTCGCGCACGTATCGCTGTCTTGCAATTCGATGTCCCCGTTCCAGTTTGGGGCCATTTGCCCAATGGTTTTAAGTTTGCGTCAGCAAGACGTCTCCTCACTGTTTGAGCGCTTAAATTGCCACCTCCAAACCGAATAAGGCTCCGCGCAAACGAGCCACCGACCACAGCCACTGGTGGCCAGCGACAGCCACTTAACATACTTTTTCATATATTTTGTATACACGCGCCTTATACGTGTAGCCGGTGGCGGCCACTCGCTACAGCAGTGTCCGTAGCGCGCGACAGCCACCAGTGGCTGTGGTCGGTGGCCCATTTGCGCGGAGCCTAAAGTGATTTTTTAGACCAACAGCAGTTTGAAAACTATTTCGGAGCATTGTAGCCACCAGTTGTCTTCCCTGGCCATTGTGCATCTTTGCTTGCCATTTCCTGGTCTCCTAAGGTGTGATCTGGTCTCGTGGTACCGCTGGACTACCCGCTGAACAGTCGACAAAGATACACCAATGTTTCTGGTTGTTTCACGCTGGCTCCGCCCAAGTTCCAAAAAAGTCAGGATTCTGATACATTCCTCTAGCGTGCCTGCCATGATTCACCTCACAGAATAATAATTATACACGTGGAAGACGTTCACGATTTTTTTTTTGTACAGTATAGAAATGGAAAGCATCCATAATGAAACGAAGCAAAAATTTTGTTTTTAAAAATAGTTTTTTTTTTAAATTTTGCTTTTGTTAAGGAATTTTTTTTACAACCAGTTTAAATAATATGATATTAGAAGCGCAATTAAAAAGTTAAAAGAGTAAAAATTTACCCGTTATTTTTGGAACACTCCAAAACCATGTACAAGAATTGCTCGAAAAGATATAAGATATTATTTACCTATGTCCTTGGTAAATTATTCACACATTTTGATGTTCCAAGTTCGATCTTATTACTCACTTGGAAGTAGGTAATGTTCATTATGCTCAAGGGCATTTACAACATCTTTATTGACAAAGAAAATAACAATCAAATAATATAAAGAAATTTAATTAGTATTTTCAATTGAAACAATTGAGCTAACTGCAGACTGTTGCAAACAATCTACAGATAGCTCAACTGGTCCATATCAAAACCAGTCGGAAGCATCCCCAAGATGCTGGCTGCATTGCTCGGTGTATGGCAATGCTAATGCGCTGCGCCAGATACCAGCTCTCGGGTCACGCGTCGCTTCGACCAGGCGCTCAGATAATTTTTTGAAAACCCGGAGAGCCTCGATACAATGTACTCGGAGCGAATGAGTAGGCTCTGTCGAGACCTGCATATTTGCGCCTCTTCAGATCCTCGGATCATTTATTTATCATATATTTTGAGGTTCTAAATTCAAACTCGTTACATACTCATATGTTTGTATTGTATGTATGTGTCGTATTCGTATGTAACGAATTTGAATTTGGAACCTCTAAATATGTATGGAAATGTTAACCTAGGAGACTCATAGTAAAAGATGTCATTAGATTTTTTGAAGTTAGTTAAACATGGGTAAAAAACTTCACCTATTGGGGCTACTAAAAGGGCTACTCGCTTGCGGCTGTGGTAACCTACATGATCTATAAAGTATGTTTTATGAGCACAGAGTGTGAAGAGATGTGATGTTGAAACGTGGCTTTTTCTTTTGAATGAATTTTTTATTTTATTTATGCGTCCACCTATGAGTGGAGATGGAGCTTGATTGGGTCGCTCTACCGAACCCGATCAAGGTCCCCGAGCCGTCACGTAGGAGGAGGCGTTGTGATGCAATGAAAGTGCGTTTGATTGCAGAGTTCCAAGAAGCGTTCCAGCTGTTTGACTCGCGCGGCGACGGCAAGATCCACGTGGCGCAGATCGGGGACGCGCTGCGGGCGCTCGGACAGAACCCCACCGAGTCCGACGTTAAGAAGTGCACGCTACACCTCAAGCCGGACGAGCGCATCTCCTTCGAGGTGTTCCTGCCCATCTACCAGGTGTGTGTCTGTATGTCTGTGTGCATTGCACAAGCGAGTGTGCCCAGCCCAGCCGCTCACCGCGCCCTCTGTCCGCAGGCCATATCCAAGGCGCGCAGCGGCGACACCGCCAACGACTTCATCGAGGGCCTGCGCCACTTCGACAAGGACGGCAACGGGTTCATCTCCTCTGCCGAGCTGCGCCATCTGCTCTCCACGCTCGGAGAGAAGCTTAGCGACGACGAGGTGCGTACTTAATATCTGCAGCGTTCCCCCACAGCAATATGCCATATGACATAATACTATGGAAGTAGCTGAAATGACAAGTCTAGAAGTATCGACTTCTGTAAGATGACGGATTTTATTTGACTGCATATGCTGAAGAACTAAGTCTCTTCGATAGCTTATCTATGTGTAGGCCCCATTGAAGTTTACTCTTTACATCTAAGGTTATTTCTAAGAATACGGTACTGTCTACAATTTATAAAGTTTCTCCTTTTACGTTTACATCAGCCTAACTTGTTTTACATTAGGTAGAATAAATCTAAAACATTTAGTTTTGGTTTCGCTAAGCAAAAGATTATTGACACTAAACCAATGGATTACTTTTGATAATGCACTGTTTACATCGTCATAATTTGTGTTTTGTCTAATCATCTTCAAAATTAAAGAAGTATCATCAGCAAACAATACAATCTCGTGATTATTTTTAACGAGATCAGGCAGGTCGTTAATATAAACCAAAAATAGGAAAGGACCGAGGATAGATCCCTGCGGTACACCAATTTCATTTCATTTATTTTTTATTTTTTTTTACCTGGACAGTTAAAACATTGTAAACACTGATCCAGAAGACTGTTTCCCATTAATGTCAACTCTTTGTATCCTGTCATTCAAGAAGGAAGATCCAAAGAGGTGTCCTTTATTCCATAGTGATTAATGTTCCATCGTGTACACAATCGAATGCTTTTGACAAGTCGCAAAAAATGCCTAAAGCACTTGCGACTTCTCCAAAGCATCAAAAATATGCGTTACCAACTCTACACCGGCATCAGGTTGACCTGCCGCGCGTAAAAAACCCGAATTCCTTACGTTACGCTGTAGCAGTCATTGCCATTGAAATGCCTAAGCAATTGATGTAAAATAAGTTTTTCAAAAACTTTGCTGAATGTAGGCAGTACTAATATCGGTCATAATAAGTTAGTTGGGGTCAGATCTACTACCCGATTTAAACAGTGGTATTATTTTACTATGTTTCATCAGATCAGGAAAAATGCCACATTCAATAGATTCATTGTATAAAGCTAGATCTGGTGCAATAGTATCAATCAATGGTTTAATAATTCTAACGGAAATTCCCCAGAGATCTGCGGTTTTCTTTATATTTAAAAGTTTAAAGGCTTTTTTAATATCTTTTTCATGGGCATGTTGGCACTAGGCACTTAATAATAATACTAAAAGTAAGATCACTCTCCGCACAAAACAATACCACGTGGGAGAGGTGATCCTCCCAGCTATCGTTTGTAGGATGGTGTTGGGGCAGTCACGTACTCTGCGCATCAGGGATGCGGTCTTTTTACGGAGAATGGCAGCAAACCGATCCGTCTCTTATTCTGCACGGATCAACATATTACTTCGTACCGCTAGAGCCCTACGCTCTCGTTCAATGTTAGCATTGTCCTTAAGGTCGTCAGCAATATAATGAGATCTAAAAGATGTAACTTTATTGATGTTCATGCCGTTGAGGGTTATCTCTGGGAATTCTTTGAGATTATTACCGGCGGCGGCCCTAAAGACAATTTATTCACACTTCTTTATATTGTAGCGGAGACCATGAGAAGCAGCATAGTCAGCACATACTTTTAGCATCTCTTCGACAGATCTCGCTGTCGGGCCCAGCAGCACCATGTCGTCTGCGTAGCTGATGTTGTTAATAAAAACATCATCAACACGGCAGCCGACACGCATGCAGCTGAGCCGAACAATGAGATCATTTACATATAGGTTGAAGAGCGAGGGTGAGCTTACCCCCCTGTCTTACCCCGCATTCCAACCCATATGTGTCGGAGAGTGCATTGGACCACTTCTTGTAGAATAGAATCAAGCATACTGTCCAACACCTTAGCTGTTCAGTTCAGTTCATTTATTTGTTCCTTATTGATACAATCACGTACACTCGGGAAAGTCATAAACAATGGTATGATTACATACAAAATTCATCAGCAATAGCTTCGTCAATATTATAGAAAGATTTACACAATAAAAAGCTTTTGATTGTGGTACAAAAATTCTTGAAATTAAGTTTCCATACATGTAAAGGTAATTTATTATAAAATTTTATACTGAGGTAAAGAAAGCTCTTGTTTAACTTCGCTAGTCTATGTTTTGGAATGACAACATTTTGTTTTTTGCGTGTATCATAATTATGTATATCACTTTGTAGGTCTAATTCTTGCATGAATTTTAGCATAAATACAATTTTGTAATATATATTCTCCAGTGAATGTCATGATATTTAACTCTGTAAATTTGTCCATGCAAGACTTTAGTTTATGCATTTGCAGGATAAACCTTATCGCTCGCTTCTGCAATACAAAAACTCGGTTTGATTGGGCCGCATTTCCCCATACCAGTATGCCATATGTATTTCTGTATTTCTGTCGTATAGTTTTGATTGCATAAGCGGCCGACTTAAGTTTTCCCACAAGGGAGTCAATATGATTAATCCATGTCAACTTACTATCTATTTTAAGACCTAAAAATTTTACATCATTCAATACATTCATTGAGTTTTTAACAGTAGACTCCTGTGTAGGGTCAATACTTTGGCCATTACCTAGAAAAAATCTTAGGATATTCGTTTTTTCTATGTTTAAAAGTAGGTTGTTTACTTTAAACCATTCATTTATATTATTCATTAACTTATCTAATTTCATACAAATATTTAATTTATTTTTATCACTAACTATTATCGTAGTGTCGTCTGCAAATAGTACTATGTCCGATTCATTTTCCACACATGTCACAATATCATTAACATAAAATAAACAGTAAAGGTCCTAGAATTGACCCTTGGGGTACTCCCATATTAATATCACAGGATTCTGAATTTAAACCATTGTATTCTGTCATTTGTTTTCTGTTTTGTAGATAGGATGTTGTGATGGCTAGAGAAATTGGTCGATAATTTCCTTTGTCCGATATGTCTCCTGCAGTTCTTCACAATTGGTACATCTATATCGTTTATTTTGGAACGCAAATGTTATTATACTGTAACTTTATGGCAGACAAACATTTTTTCGATAATACGACCGTTAGGTAGCAAATAAGTTTAATAATATTTTTGTTTGAAATTTTTATGCAATTCTACTTCTAGGTATATTTAATAGTTACTGTTATGATTTTAATTTATTTTCTATTAATTTAACTATTTATTTGACATTGTACGAAAATATTGCACGCCGTACATACCGGTAGAAATACATTGTTTCTCATATTAACATACGACATCTATTACCTTACACACATGTTTTTGGTGCAATAAAATATTACTTTACTTTAGGTACATTTTCTTTTAGTAATGACTCAGCGATTACTTGAGAAGAGTTCTTCTACACTTTGTAGTAGAGATTGGAATGTCAGTAAAAAAGTTTTCAAATGCTTGGGCTACTTCAACGTCAATTTTGACTGATCGATCATTAATCTTTAAATTCCAAGCATTAAATTGACACAATTAGTTTCCCTATCTGGTTTTAATATAAATGTAAATGAAAGTTCTGATGTAAATAAGTTAAAATTATAAATATCTTCTATAACTAATTATATTTGTGTTGTTTTTAATAACTATATTTATTTTGTTTTTAAACTGTTTATAATTTTATTTTATTTGGGTTCTTAGTAAAAATCTGATTGGTGTTTTTAAATTTACCGCTCATATTATTGTTGTAATACCGCCTCCATTCCATGACTAAGAAATTTCCATGAACTGGATACTGGCAGAAAAGTGGCAAACCAGACGCATATTGCCAATAACAAAGAAGTCAAGTCATGTAGGTAAGGTAGGTACTGACCTTTCCAATCTCACTGTTTAATATTTTCCACGTTGATTTACATTTTCGCTGTTTCTAATTTTTGAGCTAATCTCATTTGATTTTGCTATTTGACAAATTTTTCTAAATATTTTTGAGTAATTTTTTACCTTGTCTTTGAACTCCAGGCTAAAATTGTATTGTTTTTCACTATACAGTTCATACAATTGTTGTTTACTCTTATGTATGACCACTGTTGCCCACTCACTAAGGTTAAGTTTTTCTGAGACCATGGTCGATTTGGGTGTGAATTGAAAGCATTGGTGAATTGTTAAAAAAACTGCAATAGGAGTCATTTGGGCTCTTATGAGAGTAATTAGGTGATGGGTTACTATCCCAATCCAATTTCAACCGTTCAAATCGATCTTTTTATGTATGTTATTCTCTTTTTACGGTTATTATTATTTTTTAATTGAAAAAGTTGAGTTAAGTTGTAGTATAAAGCACTATGTATCACTCGGCAGAAAGTGCGATTCCTACCTCGTGTGTTTTAAGGCTCAAATGCCACACTCGATAGGAATTGGGCACTTTCGCCTCTGTGTACAATGTACTATTGAATCCCGAGTTGCGCTCGGGTTTCAATGAACCCGTGACGCAAGACACGCAAGGCTTAAGGTTAGTACGCACTAGGTGCATAATCTAGTATTTGCTGTGCAATGAGTAACCTCCTCCTCATGGTGCCCCTCAGGTGGAGCAGCTACTGCAGGGGCAGGAGGACTCGCAGGGCAACATCAACTACGAGAACTTCGTGCACCTCATCATGCAGGGCTGAGCGCGCGCCGCCCGCGCCATACCGCCACCGCATAGTGTAGTGATAGTATGCATTCATAGTTGTAAGTAAGCAAGGACGAGCTCGCTGCCGCTGGCCGCCTGGTGGGGCGGCGCTGCCCTCTCATAGATGTAGCCGGAGGAGGTGCCACTCTAGCTTCTCGGCATTTATATATATTTTATGTATACCTACGCAATGCGGTGCGCCTCACGACGGTCGCAGGACCGTTTCTTTCCAATTTATTATTCCAAATTTATATTTTATGTAAGTAATGTAATTTTACACTTTATTTTAAATATTAAGAGTACGTAAGGTAAATACATATAATTATAAAGAATAGATTTATGATAAAAAATTATGTACTTAAATTTGAGTTTCATTCCAAAAGCATAGTGCATGTCTAGCTAGATCCTTGAGGGGTAGTCGCTGTAGATTACGACCGAACCTAGTGCATGCATGTCGACCTAGATCCTTGAGGGGTAGTCGCTGTAGATTACGACCGAACCTAGTGTATGCATGTCGACCTAGATCCTTGAGGGGTAGTCGCTGTAGTTTACGACCGAACCTAGTGCATGCATGTCGACCTAGATCCTTGAGGGATAGTCGCTGTAGATTACGACCGAACCTAGTGCATGCATGTCGACCTAGATCCATGAGGGGTAGTCGCTGTAGATTACGACCGAACCTAGTGCATGCATGTCGACCTAGATCCTTGAGGGGTAGTCGCTGTAGTTTACGACCAAACCTAGTGCATGAATGTCGACCTAGATCCTTGAGGGGTAGTCGCTGTAGATTACGACCGAACCTAGTGTATGCATGTCGACCTAGATCCTTGAGGGGTAGTCGCTGTAGTTTACGACCGAACCTAGTGCATGCATGTCGACCTAGATCCTTGAGGGATAGTCGCTGTAGATTACGACCGAACCTAGTGCATGCATGTCGACCTAGATCCATGAGGGGTAGTCGCTGTAGATTACGACCGAACCTAGTGCATGCATGTCGACCTAGATCCTTGAGGGGTAGTCGCTGTAGTTTACGACCAAACCTAGTGCATGAATGTCGACCTAGATCCTTGAGGGGTAGTCGCTGTAGATTACGACCGAACCTAGTGCATGCATGTTGACCTAGATCCTTGAGGGGTAGTCGCTGTAGTTTACGACCGAACCTAGTGCATGCATGTCGACCTAGATCCTTGAGGGGTAGTCGCTGAAGATTACGACCGAACCTAGTGTATGCATGTCGACCTAGATCCTTGAGGGGTAGTCGCTGTAGTTTACGACCGAACCTAGTGCATGCATGTCGACCTAGATCCTTGAGGGGTAGTCGCTGAAGATTACGACCGAACCTAGTGTATGCATGTCGACCTAGATCCTTGAGGGGTAGTCGCTGTAGATTACGACCGAACCTAGTGTATGCATGTCGACCTAGATCCTTGAGGGGTAGTCGCTGTAGTTTACGACCGAACCTAGTGCATGCATGTCGACCTAGATCCTTGAGGGGTAGTCGCTGAAGATTACGACCGAACCTAGTGTATGCATGTCGACCTAGATCCTTGAGGGGTAGTCGCTGTAGATTATGACCGAACCTAGTGTATGCATGTCGACCTAGATCCTTGAGGGGTAGTCGCTGTAGTTTACGACCGAACCTAGTGCATGCATGTCGACCTAGATCCTTGAGGGGTAGTCGCTGAAGATAACGACCGAACCTAGTGTATGCATGTCGACCTAGATCCTTGAGGGGTAGTCGCTGTAGATTACGACCGAACCTAGTGTATGCATGTCGACCTAGATCTTTGAGGGGTAGTCGCTGTAGATTACGACCGAACCTAGTGTATGCATGTCGACCTAGATCCATAAGGGGTAGTCGCTGTATATTACGACCGAACCTAGTGCATGCATGTCGACCTAGATACTTGAGTCGTTTTAGTTTATGTTATATCTGAGTTTTCCGTAGTTGTAATTAATTAATACACCGATAATTTGATAAACCACTTTTATTATTTTTATATTTTGATGGAGCTCACATGACATTTTCCAATTGACAGGCCAGTGTTGCTCGCGTTGGTCAAAATCAACAACACTCTTCCCCACTTTACTAGAAATAATTTAGAACTAAGCTAGCCTAACTAAATGGAAACATAGATGTACTGTTTTAGTAAAACAGTGCGTGCGACATTCGGCTCGGGGTGTCGGGTCGACTGGACGTGCCTGCGTTTATAAACGAAATCTGTGTTTTATTGGCTTTGGATAGCAACCCTAACCTGGTACAAGTGGCGATCCTGCCAGTGACTAAAACATAATGGGTAAGTGCCAATAATCCCAAAAAATTTAAAAAGGTAAACTGACGAAGTTCCAATCTGAGCTGCAAACAATTTTGGGTAATAAACAATCGCATCGTAATATTGTAAGATTCTGCTAGGAAATCGCCTACCCTGGTAAAAAAAAAACTATAAATGTGGGTAGACTCATGTTGTGTCCAACCTTACCTACCGACACAAATAAATGACTGCGCAAGGATTTTTATATGGAAAATATTACGTAAAAAGTTTGACCTACCCTCAAAATGGGCTTGAGAGATACAAATGATCTTGTTATCAAATCAATGTTGGTCTGAGGTAAAGTTGAAATACATTATCTGGTAAATCTAATAATAACTACTACCTATGTTCATAGTAAAAAATAATTATTTCAGGTATTTTATTGTCACTATCTATTTTAAACGATTTGTATTCAGCTACTTGCTTGAATTATTAACTATGTAGGATACCTATGTTTAGTATACCTGTTTCTTAGGTCTGCCTATGTAGGTATAAATAAATAGGTACCTATTACAAATTTGTTTGCAACACAGTTGGGTGACAGAAGTTGATTGGTACCTACAAAATGTATCATAATAAGAGGTAGTTCAAACGAACGGTAGGTACC
Organism: Eupithecia insigniata; assembly: GCA_947859395.1. NCBI lineage: Eukaryota > Metazoa > Arthropoda > Insecta > Lepidoptera > Geometridae > Eupithecia > Eupithecia insigniata. Next base: position 15,826,966 of record OX402001.1, read on the forward strand.
TAAAGAACCGATCATGATAAATGGTAGTTCAAACGAACGTACCTACAAAACCCACTATGATAAGAGGTAGTTCAAACGAACGTACCTACAAAACCCACTATGGTAAGAGGTAGTTCAAATGAACGTACCTACAAAATCCACTATGGTAAGAGGTAGTTCAAACGAACGTACCTACAAAACCCACTATGATAAGAGGTAGTTCAAACGAACGTCCCTACAAAACCCACTATGATAAGAGGTAGTTCAAACGAACGTCCCTACAAAACCCACTATGATAAGAGGTAGTTCAAACGCTTCCGTAGCAACTGGATAGATTCGCAATTCGAAAGACGTGAACGAGACCTACATTTGCGATGACAGCTGTCATTTTTGACATTTGATATCAATTTTGACCAGAACAGTCTGTTTCCTATGATTATCTTGCATTAGAGATGTGTTTCGCCACATTTGACAGAAAGTGTCAATTTTGACAGCTGTCATCGAAAATGTAGGTCTCGATTACTCCTTTCGTTTGAGACAGGAACTGAAATTCTAGCACGAGCAGTTTCCAAGTTATGGCCGTTTCAATTTTGACATATGTCATTCTATGACGACTTTGACTGGAACAACTGTTCCCCATGAGTATCTTGCATTTGTGACAGTTTCTGTCACATCTGACCATAAGTGTCAATTTGACAGCTGTCACAGTTTTTTAAGTTGAATTTGATATTCGTTTAGTGTTCACTAGGTATTAGTTTACTACTACTACTCTGTGAAGTCGTTTGAGAATATTCACGATTGAAAATCACTGGGCGATACTTAAAAGAAATAGTTATTTTCTGATAAGAATGTGTAATTCAACTTCAAAATAAACCAAAAATTTTGATTTTACAAAACCAGCAATTTATCGTGAAAATGTTCGTTATTGGGCGAAACGAGGCTAGTCATTTTTGGTAGCCCCGTTCGCCCATTAATGGGGCGAAATCGTGGGCGATTCGAGGCTCATTAATGGGCGGCAATCATGGGCGATTCGAGGCTACACACACCGGCACTTCATGTTCGCTCGCTTAGCTCGCACACCTTTCACACACAGGTAGACAGCCCTCGTGCCGCCGGTAAAGATCGTTCCTGCTTACAATGTTCTAATGCCACCGGCCTAGCCTGCTGGCACCAACACGCCGGGTAAAGCCAGCAGGCCGCGCCGGCGGGTTTGATATGTAGAGGCCTTTTTACATTACGAGTTATGAAATCTTAGTTACGAACGTGGATGCAGGGTTTCTCACGACTGTACTCTGTCCACTTGAGAATCTGTCCAGTTGCGAATCTGTCCAGTTGCTACGGAAGCTAGTCAAGTAGGTATTGGGCAGACAGACTATTAAATATTTCTGCAGCAATATACCTACGTGGTGGATTTTTGAGACGGAACGGGAACCTACCATAACCGTTATAGGTACTAAGTAGTTACAGGAAAAAGTTCCTGGAGACCAAAACTTTTTGAGATATTCTGGCCTTCACTCGCAGATTTCGGAATAAAATGTACCTACAGTTACCAAGAAAATTGTAATTTTACGCAAAAACTTATTTAAATGCCAACCTATCTTGTTTCTTTTAAGGATCAAAAGTCTCTACCGGACCGACTAGCGACTGTGGTTTGAATAACTGATAACGTAGGTAGGTAGTATGTATTTGTAAACACATAAAAAGATGGTATCATGTGTGATATTGTATTTCAAAAAGTATAATTTATAATTTCTAAACTCAAACGTTTTTATACCAAATCTTAGTTTCAGTCAACCGGGATAGTTTGGCTAGTACAAAAACGTATACTTACGAAAAGTTTTCTTGAGTAAAATATATTACTCTTGGACTGCATATAAAATGTATGGGAATAGTTTTTTACGATTACTGACATTTCTAGTAGGTACTACCTACTCAAACCTCAGTCGGTCCGGTTGAGACTTGATCCGCATGAGAAAAAGGATCGATTGGCATCAAAAACAGTTTTTATGTAAAATAATTGCCGACATTAATTTTTTTTTAAAAATCTATGAATGCATTTCAGAATATCTCAAAAAGTAATGGATGGTCTCCTAGGAACGTTTTCCTGTAACTGTAACAGTATTTTTGAGAGGGCCTTACCTGCACTTAATGTCTCGTCTCAAAAATCCATCCTGTATTAGTAAAGCAGCAGCAAATCGTGGTTCGGCTATTACAAAATTTGGCATGTCATCAAATAGATTTTGATTTTGTAAACTTTAACCTACCTGCATAGGTTAGTACATTTACGCGTAAATGGGTTATGAATGAGAAATCCTCCGAGACGAGACGGCCTCCTACCTCATACCAAATTGTATTTTAAGTATTTCACTGGATTATAACGTAGGTATATTTTTATTTACGATATTTTTTTATCTAGTTTCCCTTTCGGGGTTGCACTTCATCCAAGGACAGACTGTAGGTATATAAAAACTTATAAATTTAACACATTAAAATTACGAGCATATAACTTAATTAATTTTTTCCCTCCCTCCCACGTAGCCTTTTTCTAATTAACGAAATATAAGTAAGTATGTAGGTAATCCTGTTGATCGAATAATTTATTCTGCTGGTATAAAAATAGTAGTATCAAAAATAATTTAGGTACCTTCCGACCAATTAGGTAAGTATTGCTGATGTTTTATATTTTTACAGCCGACCAAAACATAATGCCATCCAAATATGTATATTTATTAGCTGTTTTCCAGGCTAACCAAACATTTAAAATTAATAGGTAAGTACCAACAAATTTTCTCCCATTCCCATATTTATAGGACCACCTCGAGATCATGCTCTACCTATTCTATACAATAGCGAAATTATTTGAGACGAACATAAAAACATATTACTTGTTGTTTACACCACCACCGTAACAAACGCGTCATCCATCTCGACTAATGCAGGTAGGTACGTGGTGTGGTGGGCCGAGTGGGTAGAAGGATCGCGGCGCGGCGCGGCGGAGGGGGCAGGACGCGCGCGCGACCACAATGCAATTAGGAGATGGTGCGGGCGGCGCTGCGGTGGCGCGGGCGCGCCGGGAGTGGTCCACTCCACTCAGTCAGTCATGGTCCTCGCGCTGTGCCTGCTGGTGGCGGCGGTGCGCGGCGCGCTGCTGCCGCTGGACGCGGAGCGCCTGCGCGCCTCCGTCGGAGGGTTCGCCGTAATGAACTGCCATCTCGACTTCCCCTTCGGCAACGAGATCCCCTACCACCTGCAGTGGGACAAAGACGTGAGTGGTACACCACACTAGAGTGCACTGTCATGTTAGATTAGGTACCTACCTACACTAGACTAGACTACACCTGTCTCCTTGAACCACCTACCCTGATACTGGCATGGTAACTAACTAGTATCTCATTAAAACTTACCTGAGTAATGCATTCCTTTCCTTCTTTACACTACATGCCAGTCTATTAAACAACCTGCTTTTCACACATTGATGTGACACAATATGACACACCCACACAGTTAAATATTTTCGGACGAGCTATCTAACTAGGTATATACCACACCTACGGGTTTCGGAGTTCCCGAATTTTTTTCGTTCCCGGGAATCAGGGGAAACCGGGTAATTTTGTAGTTTTTAATTACTTATTTTTTTAACCTACAATAAGTCGAGATAAACACATTATTGATTTATAAATTATTTATTTAACTGAGAAATAATTGAACATTACTTATCCAACATAAACAGATTAGAAACTCAATGATTTGTTTCGGGCATTCAAAATCAAACTTACAATTAGAACATAAATCAATTAATGTTGGACACTGCACACAACATCATCTAGTCCCAAGCTAAGCAGGGCTTGTGTTGTGGGTACTAGATAACTGATATACATAATACTATATATTACATAGATAGATATTTTTTATTATATCTAGAAAATACCCAGAACCCCCAATTAGGTAAGGTCTAATACGAGTAATATTTTAAGCCGGAACGAAACACTAAATATACTATACTCCACACCCCTCCTTAGCATAAGTGCAGGTCATCAATGTCAATACCCATACCAAGCTTTCTAGGGTTTAAGTAGGTATCTCCTACTGATAGTAGGGTGGTAGGTATTTCAGCTGAGCCACGGACGGACATGACGAACGAAAATATAAGGGTTCCCTATTGACTACGGAATCCTGAAAATGTCTGTTGTAAAAATATCTAAAGTTTTACAATTAACGTGTTCAGCATAGTAAGACTACTTCTGCTAGCTTGGCATCATAATCAGACAAGGACTTGAAGATCGGCAGCTACCAATTATAAGGGATGTCGTAAAATTACTTTTTATATTTCAAGAACGAACTGAAATTAAAGTATAACGGGAAGGATCCATCCAATTCAGATGTATATGCGATTGTTTTTAAAGAAATCTACATTATTTGGAATAAAGCTTCGATTCCAATCTTAATATATAAAAGAACAAGTGATTTTCTAAACGACAACGGCCAGCCCATACCACTGAAGCCAGAAAGCTGAAATGTAGTGGGTGGGTACTTTTTACTACATACCGCTTAGAAGGGATTTTTGGAATTTCTACCTCTAAGGGGGTGGAAAGGGGGTTTGAAGTTTTGTAACTCTGTAACCAATGGTCCGATTTGCTTGAAAATTACAGAGAATACTATAAACGGCTGTAACTTTTTAGTGTATAATGTTATTGACCTGAAATGTTGAGTTTATTAAAAAAAAATGACGTGTTCCGGGAATTTAAAAAAAAAAACGCCTTCAAAAGGTTCAAATGGGGGTTGAATTTATTGAGATTTTATTTGTTTATTTTACTTCTTTACCAGTGACCCAATTTGCTTGAAACTTACAGAAAATACTAGAATATAAAATGATTGAATACATGTTTCAGGATTTTTTAGAATAGTCCACAAAATGGGGCAAAACGGGTTATCAAAGTTTGACTTTCTTTGGGCTCCAAATACATATAAACGCCTGTAACCGCTATTGACCTGATTTTATAAATATATAAAAATAAAAATAATTACGTGTTTCAGGAATTAAAAAAAAACGCCTAATAAAGGATAAAATGGGGGTCTTTCAATAGAGTTTCAGCTTATCTCGAGAAGCTTTTTTACCCTAAAGTCCACGCGAATGAAATCGCGATAGGGTCAGCCAGCAAAAAACGAGTTCATTAATTACTTAAATCCTACTTTAACAAGTACTTCAATATGAAAATACACCTCAAGAGTAAACGAAATGATAGTTTGAAAACTAACTGAAGGGTTTTTTTGAGTCATCTACGGAGTGCGGGGGCTGGTAATTTGATAGACTTGCCAAAAAATGTACTCAATCAACTAAGTAGGTACGGATCAAAAATATCTTTATAATATATTTCAAGCTATATCAACTGGCTCCTGCTCTCCTGAGCTGAGATGAAATGCAATGAAATATATTTATTTGGCCACATAACACTTAACATAATACGACACATTACAGTTAAAGGAAAGTACAGGAAACATAAACATACATAAAGAAAATAGATAGGAAAGGTGTTAGGGGCTAAAAAAGGTACCTGTCTCAGCATTATGCCGCTACAAGCCGTAGCTAGTAGCGGCGCTGGTTTTCAGACAGGTCCTACCGTGGTGGCACAAAGCTGAAAACATTTTCATATGGTACCTACAAGATATTTAAATACAGGAAACGAGAAAAATAAGAATGTATAGGTACTAAAATTAAGTGTAGTACTTACATATAAAGAAAAACATAAAAAAAGACTATAAAAAACTATTATAGAACACAAAAATAACAATAAAGAAGTTAGGCGGATGGAGCGCGAGTCACGACTCATCAGTCTGTAGCCGGCCTAATGAGGGGTTTTCGATTTACAAGAAACAAATAAAAATTAGTTCTAAATATCTCGATAGATGGCTGGGCGTCAACTGGAAATTAAGGTAATGCCAACGCCAAGTGAAAGGAAAACAAACTTTTTAAGTTTTTATTTGATATTGACATACCCTAATTTCCAGTTGACGCCCCCTGCCACCTATTGAGATATTTGGACCTCATTTTTTTCTTTATAAAAATGCAAATTGAAAACCGCTCATTATGAAAAATCTTGTCTGTGGTACAGTTTCCATCTGACAACACATACACGTAAAACGTCAGGACATGGACAAGTAAGTCTGACACTGTTCAGAGGATGTGAAAGAAGAAGAAGAAGAATTTGTTGAATTTGTGAGATGGGTTACTTCTGCCAATAGTTTACTCAGACTCTACTTATGTAATCTTAATCCATCAGAAAGTTTGTAAATGCTCATCAACTACTTGGTTAAAGTCACATAAAGTACATATACGCTCCGATTTGGTTCCTAATCAAGCAAAAGACGTCTTTTAAGGACTAAACCAAACATTTTTTTTAACTGATTATGTACTTACGATTTTTATCCGAAAATATGAGATCTGTTATAGAAAGAAATGTTTTTTTTTTTGAACACCCAAAACAGCTACTTATCAGTAGGTATGTTGTTTGATGATAGAGACAACATTCAAGAGTTAGCATTGTGCCGAATAATAAAGGCAAGAGAAGTTGAAAGTAGCACTGCTGGCTGCCGGGCGCGTCATTGTTCCGTGTCTGCCGATGCGTGCCCTATTCTCCGCACGATTTTACAACAGTGCACATGTATGTAGGTAGTAGGTACCTCCTGCCTCGTTACCTATTAGCAGTGTTGCCAGATAAAATTTATATACACTACGGTGTTGACGGCACACTGTGGCGCACCTATGTAGACGTTACAGTTTCTGAAACTAGACAAACAAGATATTATTTTGGTATAGGTATGTTTTATCTTTGGCGATTCATTCCTTCGTAAGTAAAAGTCTAATTAAATATGGGAAAGCAGTAAAAAACTAAGAAATTGGAAGTCTCTCATTAACAGTGCTGTTTACCGATAATGACATGCTTATAGTAAACACAATAGGATTAAAAATGTCGTACATACCTTCTTTTTGAATATGCATAGCAAAACAATATCACAAAATAATAATCAATTTCCGATAAAAACAACACTTTGAAAACAAAAGAAATTTCGGCGAACAGATAATGTTAATGAGCACTAATGTAATGACCGTTACCACTTCGGGTGCACAAAATTAAATATTTCATGTTGTTATTGCGATTTTTTTACCTAAGATTTGAAGAAAGTGTTTGTGTATCGTGTAGGTACTACGATCAATGTATCATTTTTTAAATAAAATTAATGCCTCATAGTTATTTACATGGGCCGTGGGGCCGCGGCGGCGTACGAATATCGACCCCTTCAACTCAACCCGTGGATGTCGTAAGAGCCAACTAAGGGAACCTACCAGAGGAAGGGCAGCAGCTTTTTTCTATTTTTCAACACCAACACTGCGATCACCCATCCGCCTGTTGAGCGTAGTGATTATGGCAAAAATTTGGCATAACAAACTGCTTCTTTTGAGCAGTGTAATATTTTGAAAAACAGACATTGGAAGTTATTCCAAGTCATTTAAATTAGAAATAACGAAATAGAGAAAGTCTCTAGCCCCAATCGGTCAGATATTATTAATCATAAGAAAAACAAGATTGTAAAATAAATGCACAATTTACCAACTTGGTGCACCAGAATATTCAAGGATTGAAAAGTAAATTATTAGAATTGGAATTGTACATTTTGACATCATCTGCTTAACAGAACACTGGCTGAAAAGCTATGAGCTCATGTTTAACTTCAGTAACCACTAGGTTGGTAGTTCTTTTTGCAGATCACATGCTATTCGTGGAGGCTCTTTAATAATACTAAATAAACTCATAAAATTCAAAGAACGTAAGGACATAATATGCTTATCCATAATTTGAAGGCCACATTGAAGTAGCATGTGTAGAGTTGGAGCAAAGTATTGTAGTAAGCGTATACAGCCCACCATCAGCTTCTTTTGAAATATTTGAACAAACTATGGATGATATTTTATTTAAAATATGCAAATCAAATAAAAATCTCATGGTATGTGGAGACTTTAATATTGATCTTTTAGAAATGTACTCCCTTATAATAGTTTACTACTAGTACTGCAATCCGAACAGCTTACCTTTAGTGTGGCTTCGATTTACATAATACAACAACTAATTTTACCTACTGAATTGTTATTTCTCGTTATTTTCGTCCAGATTCACACTTAACATAGGATTTTCATAATAGCGCGGCTCCATACGCGTCCACGCTGCGTGAATGTCGAAGCCACACTAACTAAAGTAAGATGTACGGATTGCAGTATAGTTCAGTTGAAGAAAATGAATGTTTGCATCGCCCAATCTAGTACGTAGTACATCAATGGCAGATGTCGTCTATCACCGTCAAAAATCGATAGTTCCGATGGTAGATCTATTTTAATTTAAGGAATTTGACCTTTTCTTAGTTTTCATCTGTTGTATTTACGGAAATAGACAGTTTTCTATTCGTTTGAAACTTGATTCTTGTGGAGACATTAAAAAATCATTAAAATGTGACCGGTAAGCATCGATATATACATATGTACTACGCTACTCATTTTCTTCGACTAAACTGTACTGCAATCCATACACCTTACTTTAGTGTGGCTTCGACATTCACGCAGCGTAGCGTGGACGATTGTGGAGCCGCTCTATTAATACGAAAATCCTATGTTAAGTGTGAATCTGGACGTAAATTACGAGAAAATAACAATTCAGTACTCGAGTAGGCAAAATTAGTTGTTGTTATAATTTAATAAATAGGTAACAATATCGTAATACCACAACCTAAACAAATAATTCCTCATAAATATACACGCTATTATAATCATAGACTAAAAATTCAGATGTTCCATTTCAACACCGGTTGTAGGTAAAATATGTGATTGATGGATGGGATGACAGACTTGACGCGGTGTTTTTAGGAAATTGAGAAATTAATTAATTACTAGACATTTACTAAAGTGGCAGTTATAGACGCAAAAGCGCACTCTTAATTCTTGAAAGTATGTACTTGTATGCAATAATTAAATTATTGTATTCAATAATATCTTAGGACATAATAAAATAAATAAAATAAAAAGAGCTTTATTCCATATCACAAACATAGCGAAAAAAATAAAAATTTTAAAATAAATTAATAATAAAAAAAAATTAGAAACAGAAGAATTATTAAATTGATAATTTTTTTTTAAAATATGTATACATTATGTCAGGTGTCGTCATATCATGTCATGTCATATCATGAAAATAATAAAATTATTCGTAATTTATTGGTGATATGGACCGCATTCGGCGGTATATGCCTCCTCCAAGGGTCTCCCGTATTCTCGGTCTTTTAGCATTTTTAGTGTGAGCAAAGACTTGGACGATCGTGTAAGATAGAGATTGGATCTTTATTTTAAGCAAGGCGAGTCTCCGATATGTTTTTCTGTTTTATAAGACAAAGCCAACTCCTTTCTCTCCTTGTTTTTTCCTGTAGTAACTTAGAGTATAACTGTCTTAAATTTTAAATCCTTCTCTTTTAATTTCAGTGATGCTGACGATGTCCCATTTAATTATAGGTAGTGTGTGTTCAAGTTCGATGCTCCTGGTTTCTCCTAGAAGTGAGCGTACATTGAATGTCGCGATGTTGTATGTACTTTATGATCCTTGGAGGGTGGGGGTCTACTGCCCCCGCGGTGACAAGCCGTTCTGGGGGAGGAACTTGTAATGTGCCATTTTCTTGGTTTTCTTGGCAGCTGTTTCGGATGTCTGTTCTTTGCTGGAATGACATGTATTGAGTTATGCTTCAGTTTTCAGTTGTTGGTTTGTTTTTCTTTGTTACTCTGCGATAATCTTCTTTGCTGGTATTGGATACATTTGGCTTGCGTTTGCAAGTCCAGCTATTGTAAATATTTCTGGCATCATTCGCGTTGCTTTCCGGTATTACTATGAGCTTGTTATATTTTATGAAAGCTTATCTTAGGATATACTTAGATACCAATTTATTTGACTTCTTATTTTAAGTTGATTTTAGCTATTGTTAACTTGTCTATGTTTAAATAAACGCATAACAATTCATTTTATTGTACTGTTCTACGTTACTTGGAATCAAAAAAATGTGAAATAGTTATTGAATTCTTACGAAGTTTTGTAGGTAAAAAAGCTGTGTCACCTCTATGCGGTGTAAAATCTATGTGTGAACAAAGCGCGTCAAGGTCAAACACCCTACTCAATTAGTGATGTACTCAAGTCGGATGGTGATTTTATCCATTGATATAGATATAAAAAAATAAATAGTATATTTTAATTTTAAATTAATTATTCGTTTAGTATTTACAGTACAATATAAGTCACTAAATAGACATCATTAGGTAGACCTTCATTTTCATCACTTGTAGGTTTCCCAAAGATGCAAACGTCAAAGAGAAATGGGTAGATGCAACGGGTAGAGTTAATTGGATGCCAACCAAATCAAGCACAATACGCTCTGAACATTTTTTAGAAGTTGATTTAATAAAATCAGAATTAACATTTCGATGTACGAAACCTTCAGCGGGCATTTCCTGCGTCCAGTCCCGTCACTGATTTGATGAAGGCAATCGTTGAAAAATATGTAAAGGTTCTCATATCCATACTAAATTAAAATAAGATTCCAAACGCCAGTTTCTTAACAAATGAGTACGTTTTATTTCAGGGGCGATAAATACAATTTTATCTATTTTTACCTGTCTTTCTATGAGTCTATTTATAGATGATTTAAAATGTTCAACTGTTTATGTACCAAATACATAAATAAACTCCCAACTATTCTTATTTTCGCAAATTTAAGAAAATTATCGTGTATCTATCGATATCGATAATGTGATTCAATGTACAACCTGTGGTGCATCCTTGGTTGAGTAGCAGTAGAATATCGACTTATCGCGTGAATATCAATCATATATATAATGTAATTAAGTTTATAATTGCGATCACAAGAATACCGCCATCTATGATCGAGTAGCGGTATTAACTCGTCAATCGAATGTTGATGTGACTATAGACCGTAAATACGTTCTGCTGCTAAAGTAAAATAAATCTTATCAATAAAAGTCAGGGTTTATTTCCAAATTTGTGAGGTTGGCTAGTTTTGACTAAACTGCGCCATGAACACTGACAAAATATTAAGGTTGTAATATCGTAGTTAGGCATGCGCTAAACGTGTCCGCGACTGGATCGGATCTGATCCGACTCCAGATGGGTTCGGATACGCATCCAGGATACGACTCCGCGGATCTGTTTGGATCGAACGACGCAGAGGAGGTTGGGTTGATATGGCACATCGGCCTTCCTAGCTTGCTACAATCATATTTTTCACCACTGGTATCCAATACGTATTTTTTATCTATAGTAGTAAATATAAGATTTTTTAACATTTGACTATCAACATTAACTTCATTTTTTTTAGGAAATCTATCCTAAAGAAGAACTTATTAATTAAAAAAGGGTACAAGTAGCATATGAGTAAACAAGAACATAAGTAGAGCGGAAACTTCCGCCAGGGACTGGTTCAAGGTCGCAGCTTGACGTTAAAGTCCGGCTACACGCTCAAACATTTGTGCAACCATGCATGCACAAACACAGTTTGCGTAAGTAAGATGTAGCGTGTGGCCGGACTCAAACCAGTTTGTGCAAGCAAGATGGAGCGTGCGGCCGGGATCTTGCTTGCGTAAACTGGTTTGGCAATTTGTGTTTATTTGGGCCTAATGTCTCGTTGTGTTTACGTTACATGAGTGAGCTTAATAATAGTAACTATGCATAACCTATGACATGTCATATGAGTATGTACAGATTAGGATATAGGAAATATCACTACACTGGTTTGTGCAATCAAGCATGCACAAATATATGAGCGTGTAGCCGGGCTATTAAAACAGAATACTCAGTCTATCCCAGTCGGGCTGAGTATTTTGTTCGCGACCTTGAGCCGTTTCGGGGCGTAAGTCGCTCTACCTATGTTCTTGTGTGTGAGACAAGAACATAGGTAGACGAGAAGATGAATGGATCCCAACAACATACTCAACAATTTCTTCTCAACACTTTGTGGAAAGTGAAAAGTACGTTACGATTTTTTTTTCGCAAACTTTTAAGGACATGTTTATTTTGTTCATGCTGCATGCTAGGTCCCTTTTTACCCCAGTTCACTCTAGCTGCTAGCCTATGCGATGTCATAGGCTGTCATTGGCCGTCAGACAGCTAGCCGCTCATGTAACTGTGAACGTATGTTTATCTCTTTCTGACAACGGGGTCCTATATATCTCTGTGATCTTTTATCCTGCTAAGTGATAGAAATAAAGTTCCATAGGTCCTATGTAGGTAGCTATAGTAAAATATTGCCACGTTTTTATGTCTTTATAATGAGTATAACGTCTCTATTTGTAAAATCTCATTGGTATATTATAGATTTATTTTGCAAATTATAATAAATATGGTATAATTTGTCTGTAGTATGTAGTTACTTGTTTACTCGTAAATGGATCCGGATCCGTCGATCGAACACGTCCGAACCCAAACCGAAGCTCGATCCACACAGCTCCAATCGCTCGTTACATTCATTCGACTGGATAAACCGAGACCGACGCGGCGCGGCTAACGTGTCCGCGGACACGGCAAGAACGCCAGTCCGGAGCGGAACCACGCAGATCCAGGAGCGGACACGACTCCAGGATCCGTTTGACCCCGGATCTACACACCTCTAATCGTAGTTATACGAGAGGTACAAGTTAATGAGATGAGAACACAGTTACATCTTACTTAGTAAGAACAACCATTTAATAACAATCGAAAAAAAAAGTAAGTTAAAAGATGACGGCAAAAGCCATGAAGACTTTAGGATTTCTCCTTAGAGTCACTAGAGACTTCAAATCGCTAAAGACGCTCAAAATACTGTTCTGTTCACTAGTCAGGTGTAATCTAGAATACGCCTTCCAGGCTTGGAATCCTCATTATAATAAGTATATAACCCAACTAGAGAAACCACAAAAGAAATTCCTCAAGTTTATAAATTTCCAACATAAGATTTTTATTCCGGAGTACATCGACAGCTGCAAGCACCATCATTTGTTGCCCTTGGAAAGCAGGAGAGGAGCCGCAGACATAATATGTTATTAAACCTAGTTGACACCCCCTCACTCTTATCTGATATCAAATTGTCGGTACCCTATTGTCGGTACCCTCTCGTCGCTCCTCTCGTAGAACCAATCGTAACCTATACTTCCCTACGTGCTCCACTAATTACCGTAAGAACTCCTTCCTGCCTCGCACAATGCGTACCCATAATACACACTACTCACAAGTTGATCTATTCCACACCAAGAAAAATATATTTAAACACACAGTATCCAAAAAAATTTTTGGTTTTTATTCTCACTAGTAAGTATGTAATCATATTATATAAACTGGTATATTTATTATATTTGATTTTTTTTATTAATGTTATGGTATTACACATTTTTATATATATTATATCTTCTTCTTCTTATAATATAAAAATGAATCGCAAAATGTGTTGGTAAGCGCATAACTCAACAACGCCTGGACCAATTTGGCCAAATCTTTTTTTAAAATGTTCGTTGAAGTTCAAGGATGGTTTTTACGGCGAGAAAAATTAGAATTATTGCTTGAAAAACCCTAAAAATAGCCCTTTTCTTTTTCCCATACAAATGATTTGTAACTAAAACGTAGTCAATTTGAGCTTTATTGCTATGGTATAAAGTTCATATTAAATTACTGTATATATAAAAATTAATTGCTGTTCGTTAGTCTCACTAAAACTCGAGAACGGCTGAACGGATTTATCTTATCTTAGTCTTGAAATGTTCGTGGAGGTCTAGGGAAGGTTTAAACGGTGAGAAATTATGGAAAAGTTGTTCAACCGCCCAACGAAGTGGGCACGGGTCAGCTAGTTATATATATATTTTATATTATATATATTTGTATACATATAATATACGGGAAATATATGACTCTTCAGACCAAAGCAAAGCACTTTAATCTGATTGATTTGATTATTTGTATCTAGTTTATTCGAATATGTATATAAATTTAAGTTTAAGATATTTAAGTTGTACAAGTGAAACTATTAGGCTTAAGTTAAGCTACTATTTCTACTTATTTAAGTTTAATAAGCTGTTTGTTTTCCAACTAAATAAATAAATAATAAATGAAATCATATATAATAGGTGTTACGTGATCTCGTGTCTTTTGTTAGCATCACTTATCAATACATTACTTATCGTAGTAACCTATCGTCAGATAGACGGAATAATCTAATCACAATCTAAACACGTAGGTACCTAGGTATCTATTTCCATAAATATTATATCTGCGAACGCTGGCCGGGCACGGTCCGTGTCGGACGGCGCCGCGGCGTCTGGTGGATATAAACCTGAACTAAAAGATTTTGCTTTGATTTACTTGAAGATTTTGGTAGGTATAGGTATGGGAATTCCTGTGACTTTTTGGCTTTGTTCAATACCCGTTTAGAAGTTGGGAAAACTAAATTCACCCTCTTACACATAGGTACATTGTTTATAATTCTATCGCAAGGGAAACGTCTCTTGGGATATAATTATAAACCAAATGTATTTTAGGACGCTTTTTTTTATAAAAAGCTAGTTTTCCGCGTAGATTTTTAGGTAGGAAAGTTTATCAAGATCTGCTGAAAAAATACAGGAACCCAAATTTCTAGAGCGCCTTTATAAGTTGAGAAAAATCGTGAAATTCACGTCCAATAATATCAAGCAAATCGTATCTCGTTATAAACTTACCATGCGAAGGCAAGGCACACTTAGTACTTCAAACTTCAACGTCCTACTTCATTTTAAGGGCAGGTAGTGTTGCATAGAGCCTGCACCTATAACTGATTTATGTTCTATAGAAATATCTCCTCATCGTATACTGAAACTCCTGAAAACTCTCGATTGTAATAAATCAGCTGGACCTGATGGTCTCCATCCACTGCTAGGTACTTAAAAATTGTGCCAAAAAACTATATTATCCTATTAGCCTACTCTTTCGTAGGTCTATAACGGAAGGTATTGTACCAACTATATGGATCTGCGTCTATTACTCCTATTCACAAAAAGGGATCGAAACGTGACATTTGTAATTATAGACCAATTTCCAGTTATGTGTATTGGCTAAAATTCTCGAGAAAATTGTTGACGAACAGCTCTACTTGGCTTTAAAACATTCTTTCATAAATGAGCAACACGGTTTTCTCAAAGGCAGATCAACTACAACGAACCTTATAAATTTCATAGACTTTGTAACTGACGGAATGGAGTCGGGAAGTCAGGTCGACACAATTTATACTGATTATAGTAAAGCATTTGATCGCATTGACCACTCTATTCTACTCAACAAACTATGCTATGCTGGTATTAAGGGCAATTTACTATAATGGTTTGCCTCATATGTAAATGGTCGTTGTTAAACAGTAGTTTTAAACGGTTACACATCTGGGGCATCACTGATCCCCTCCGGCGTTCCCCAGGGTTCGTTTCTTGGCTCTTCAAAAAAAATCACCTCTAGGGCCATGAAGATGCTCGGCTTTCTGTTCCGGGTGACCAAGGACTTCAGCTCTCTCAAAACACTAAAGATACTTTACTGGTCATTAGTCCGAAGTCACCTTTAATACGCCTCGCAGGTATGGAATCCCCAGTACAGCAAATATGTTTCTTTGCTCGAAAAACCATAGCGAAAATTTCTCAAGTTTATCAACTATAAGCATAGGATCACAACATCGCACTACATGGATAGCTGTAGACACCATCATTTGCTACCCCTTGAGTTGAGAAGAGAAGCTGCTGACCTTTCACTACTGCTCAAACTTGTTTTAAATCTAGTGGACTCACCCACGCTCGTATCTGGAATAGGATTAACCGTCCCATCTAGCCGGGCTACTCGACGAAATTATCTAAAACTTCACGTCCCGTCCTGTGCCACTAAATACCGAAGGAACTTCATACCTACCGCGAACCATGCACGTCTTTAACGTGAAACATTCTAAAAATGTTGACTTGTTTAATATGAGGCAACATGCTTTTAATAAGTTAATCAATACTAATTTCTTTCAGTGAGGATATTTTATATTATTTAATTATGTTTATTATTTACATATCCTTTCCCTTGTTATGTACATTATGTCATGTATTTATTATAATCTAGTTTCCTATAGCTACTCCATCCAGACGATTGGGTACTTGACGACAGGCACATCGTTTCTTTCTGTAATTCGGCACCGTATTAAATATGTTTGATCGAATTATGTTTGTTATAGCTTATGAGTACGCGTATGGGTGCCGTGCAGTAAAGACGTGTTCACAATTATTTTTAATATTTTTTATCAAAAACCTTTTTATCTACGCTCATCAGACTTACGACCCAGGGAACTTTAGGCATTCAGGGGCGTTGGTGCGACAGTGGGCTTTCTAATAAAACGTTAAAGTTAGTGCAAGTCAAGCAAAACTGCAATTATACAACACTGATCACGAGTGCGACGCAACCACCCACTAGAAGTGGCCAAGGTAT
The DNA here is from genome assembly GCA_947859395.1 of Eupithecia insigniata. Taxonomy (NCBI): domain Eukaryota; kingdom Metazoa; phylum Arthropoda; class Insecta; order Lepidoptera; family Geometridae; genus Eupithecia; species Eupithecia insigniata. The sequence continues at coordinate 15,843,489 of OX402001.1, forward strand.
GGAACGCTCTGATTCACAACCTATTCTCACGACCAAAAGCCTACTCTCGGAAGGTCATCAAATTTCACTTCGCAACAAACGCAAGCAGACAAGCGATTACGCGGCGATTTTAGAGGAACTATCTGAAATGAGGAAACAGAACAGTCTCAAATGATGACGATGATGACTGTACTCAACTCGAACCAAAAAGAATGTCTGGATAATATCTCCAAGGACATAACGTCTATCAAGGAAAACATAACGAATATAACCAATACGACTGAAACTCTTTCTTCCGAACAAAAGTGTATGAAACAGGATATTGAAAATCTAACCAATAAAAACACATGTACAGAATACAAACTCGAAAAGCTAGAATATGAAATAGTGCAGATAACAACCACACACCAATTATCCACTTCAGCCGCAGAAGAATCAATTATAGCTGAGCTAAAAGACAGGGAGATAAGAAGTCGAAACATAATTATAGTTGGAGTACCAGAATCGACCGCAAATGAACTAGATGAAAGGATAAACTTAGATAAGATCGAAGTGGTTAAAATTCTCAAATCCATTGATAGTGCTGGTGCTGAGCCAGTAAAAACCATTCGCCTCGGAAAGTTTAATCCAGATAAGTCTCGACCGGTTAAGGTCTACTTTAAGACACAAAATGCAGCTAAATCTGTTCTACGTAAGAGAGATCACGTAAAAAATAGCACTATCAGGATTTTCTCGGATCAAACACTTAAACAACAAAACTGCTTAAAAAATCTTCGAGAAGACTTAAAACGACGTACAGACAGTGGTGAAAACAATCTAGCTATAAAATATGTAAAGGGAATACCTAAAACCATAGATAAAAATAAATTGTTTTTAAGATAAAAGGATAAAAGACATTTACAGAAAAACAGAAGTTAATACAAAAGAAATACTGAATTTATATAACTATTTTTACAAAAACCATTGGTAAAAACATGGGTAAAATTTGAAAATATATTTTATTGTAAAAACACACTAATATATAATATAATGAAATGAGTACTTAGGAAATAAAATACTTACCTACCTAACTACCTCACATCGAGATTGTAATAGCGTTAAAAATATTGTTACCTATGTTTTAGAGTTACGTATAACTTTTTTAGATATAAAAACATTTATTGTAATTAAAACCTGTAAAACACCAAAGACGAAGTAACATTGCCTGTGATCAAAGTGTAGACAGGACGAGCCTTTGCCACTTCTAGTAACTCTCAATCCATGTAACTTGCATACCAGCCATTGTTCGATATAAGACTATGACTTTGGTGCGAAATTTGAGTGACCTACCGGCATTCCGTAATTTTTGTTAACGTTTTCTTTGTTTATTGTACGACCAGCCCAACAAATTGATTTACATTAAAATGTATTCATATACATACATTTCTCTGTAAGTGAATTCTAATTCTTAAGATAAATAAATGTTCTTAAACCTGATGTATTTAGTTATTATTTCCGCACTATAAGCGGAAACTATCGTAGCTTTATTTGTTCCTATTTTAATTCCTTTTTATTTAAGTAGTATAAGCCTTTTGTTTCCCAAATAAATTAAAATATTTAATATGATTATGTAGAATTTTTCAAACAAAGTCACATGACAAAGAACAATCTGGAACCTTAAAGGTGTTTTGATTTATTTTATTTCCAGTACATAGGTATATGTAGAACACTAGTCGGAAGCATTTAACCGCAGAGGCTTAGTAATAGGGTTCCGTTTTCAGACGTTGGGTACGGATCCCTGTAAATGGTACTTATGGATTAATCAGGTGATTTTGGACGGTTTGTAACTGTTTGCAGGGCGAGACGATATTCTCGTGGTATAGCGGGAATGGCGGGGGTACGGGCGCGCGGACTGCGGCGGCGGCGGTAGCTGACAGGTGGGGCGGGCGCGTGCGGCGCGTGGAGTCGCCGCGCGCGCTCGGCCTGGGCCGGGGCTCTCTGAACGTGAGCGCCGTGCGCGAGACTGACGCCGGCCTCTACCGCTGCCAGGTCACCTTCCCCAACCGCTCGCCGCCCGCACGCAACAACGGCACCTTCTACTACCTGGACGTAGACGGTGAGTGTCTCCCGCACACCACACCACACCACCACCACCCGCACACTCACAAAACACTCTCTGTATCTGCCCGCAGGGGGCAACTTGATCGCCACGCCGCCCATGAACGTGACGGTGCGCGAGGGCGAGCGCGCCGAGCTCGAGTGTCTGCCGAAGAGCCCCGAGAGCGTCGTGCAGTGGGAGCGCGATGGCGCACCGCTGGAAGACACGCCCGAGCTGGCGGCGCGGCGCGACCCCGCTCCTAACGGCAGCCTCGTGCTGCGCAGCGCCGTCTCTTCCGACCCCGGCGAGTACGTGTGCCGCGTGCGTGACCCCGCCGGCCGCACGCAGAGCGCCAGCGCCTTCCTCGACGTGCAGTGTGAGTGCCCCCGCGAGCCTCTTGCGCCCCGTGCAGCCCCGAACCCATGCGCCGCTTTCACTTCTTACCTCGCCCGCAGACGCCGCCAAGGTAGTGTACGCGCCGAAGGAGCGGCACCTCCCGCTGGGCAAGCCCGCCAGCCTCGACTGCCACTTCAGCGCCAACCCCCCGCTAACCAACCTGCGCTGGGAGAAGGACGGCTTCCTCTTTGACCCCTACAACGTGCCTGGCGTCTTCTACAGTAGGAATGGAAGTTTGCTGTTCAACCGGGTGCGTTACTACAGTTATCCACATTGCAGTGCAGAACGATCTAAACCTGTAAAAATTAATCATTAAACTGTAATGATACTGTTCAAAAATATTTTATTGAACACAGTGCAGTAGTAAAGGTTGTAAAGTGAAGTAAAAAGAAATAAGATATACTGTGTCGCAGGTGGACGAGTCGCACGAGGGCCAGTACTCGTGCACGCCGTACAACGCGCTGGGCACGGCGGGCGCGTCGCCGCGGGTGCGCGTGCGCGTGCTGCGCCCGCCGGCGCTGCAGGCGCGCCCGCTGCCGCTGTACGTGGCGCGCCTCGGGGCCACCCTGACGCTCCCCTGCGCGCTGCAGCCCTCCTCGGCGCAGGAGGGTGACACAGCGCCCGCGCCGCTCTGGACGAGGGTGAGCCCGCGCTCCATGCTTCCCGCTCCACGCTCCCAGCGCTCTCGATGACCCCTCTGCCTCTCCCCGCAGAAGGACGGCGCGCCGCTGCCGGCGGGAAGGCACTCGACGGACGCAGGCAGTCTGACAATCGTGGACGTGACGTCAGCGGACCGCGGCGTGTACTCGTGCAGCGCGACCAACGATGCGGCCACCGTCACTGCTGACACCGAGCTGCTCGTGGAGAACGTGCCGCCGCGCGCGCCGCGCCGCCTGCGTGCCGAGCCCGCGCAGCGCTCCGTGCACCTCTCCTGGGAGCCCGGTGAGCGCCACCCCTGCCGAACGCACCCCCGACCCCTGCACCCACTGACCGTCGGACATCCGCAGGTGAGAGCGGGCTCGAGATGGAGTACATCGTGTGGTACCGCGAGCGCGCCGCCAGCGAGTGGCGCACCATGAAGATCCTGTCGCGAGGTGTGACGGAGGCGACGGTGGGCGGGCTGCGTGCTGGCGCCGAATATGAGCTGCGTGTGCTCTCGCAGGACGCCATCGGCGACGGCCTCTTCAGCAAGCCCATATTCGTAAGCACGCAAGGTGAGCTCGCGTGGACTCTCGCGTCGCGGTGCCGCTGCGCCGCACTCGCTCCTACAGCTCGCCTTCTGCCGCAGGTGCGGAGGACGCGGACGAGCCTCCCGAGCGGGAGACGACGCCGGAGCCGGTGGAGGGTCCGGAGGCTGCCCTGGACGGCAGCGCCCCGACGCCCGTGCCCCTCGCTCCCGACTCGGGCGCACCGGACGAGCTGGAGGTGTCGGTGCGGCTGCTGGAGGAGGGCGCGCTGGTGCGCTGGCACCGCGCCGCCGGCGACCGCGCGCCGTGCGCCGTGCGCTGGTACCGCGGCGATCAGCTGCTGGAGGTGACGCACACGGAGCGCGATTACATGCTGGGTATATATTTTATATATAAATGTGTAGAAACAATGGTTTAACTAAAGCTAAACAGTTTTCACTTGTACAACTTATATATGCTTAAACTAAAAAAAAAAACAATATTCTAAAGGAAACCTCCTTATATACAAGGTACGATACTCGTACAAGTAATTAAATAGGTAAGTAAACTCAGTTTAAAGTGGTTTGCCTGTTCGTTATCAACTAGTTGGGTAGTTTAATAGGAGTCACATGAATAAATGTAAATGTTAATCCAGATTGACATTTCGTTTAATAATGTTTATGTTGTAGTTATAAATTAGAATAGCTAATGTGTACCTACTATACTATGTATGTGATGAGGGAGGCGTTCGTGCTGAGGTGGGCGACGCGAAGCGCGGCTGATGGCTAGACAACAAGAGGTACTACCGCTTAATATTGAAGATATTTGTGTTAACTAGTTTTTTGAAAGTGTTTTGTTTAGTGTGGAATAGGTCAACATGCGAGTATTCAGTATTAAAAATATTTATTGTGCGTGGCAGGTAAGAGTATTTACGATAGTTAGTAGAGCATGTGGGTGAGTACAGTTTCTACGAGAGGAACGGTGGGAAGGTACATATAGTTTGATGTTAGACAAGAGTGAGGGGGCATCAATTAGGTTGAGAAGAGTATTGTGTAACAGTGTTAGATCAGCAGCTTCTCTCCTCTTCTCTAATGGTAATAGATGGTGGTGTCTACAGCTGTCGGTATATTCCGGAATATAGATTTTATGCTTGAAGTTAATGTACTTTAGAAATTTCCTCTGGGGTTTCTCCAATAGGGTAATGTACTTGTTGTAACGAGTGTTCCATGCTTGGGAGGCGTACTCCAGATTGGTCCGGACTAGTGCGCAATATAATATTTTTAGGGTTTTGAGTGACTTGAAGTCTCTGGTTACCCTAAGGAGAAACCCCAGGGTCTTCATGGCTTTTGCGGTAATCTTTTCAATGTGCTGGTCAAAAAGTAATTTAGAGTCTAGAGTAATACCTAAGTCAGTGATGGTATTCGTTCGATTAAGAAACTCACCATTAATACTATAGTTGAAGGGGTAAGGGGGACTTGTTCTGTGAAAAGATATGCAGTAACATTTTTGAACGTAAAGTTCTAGATTGTTTACAGTACAATAAGCGTGCAAGTTGTCTAGGTCTTTCTGCAACAGCGAGAGGTCAGCGGGTGATTTTACTTTCTTCAGTATTTTCATGTCGTCCGGTCCGGTCGGAATTGTTGAAACAAGTGCCGATGTCATTAAGGCGAATTATAAGGGGAAAAGACGAAAACGACGTCTTTTTCGAACATGTATTTGACGAAAATATAGATCGTGGACCTTTGAAATTTATATATCCGATAACACATATCTTAAAGTATTATGTGCCGGTTTCAAATGCTTGCCAGTAGTTATAGTAAGCACTCAGAAAAAGTTTAGAGAAACAATATCTTCAGGTGAATGAGCACACTTTTTGGCGGTGTGTCTTATTCGTTTACTACCAAACTCAGTATAGTTATTTATGTAGCTCGTATCCTTCAATTGCCGGTCCATTTGTTTTGAAATAAACTCAAAATAAGAAGTTTTAACGAAAAAACTATTTGCGCCTACTAAAACGTCTCTCTCCCACGAACGATTGCTCGCAAAATTTGATTAGGCAATGTTAGTAGCGAGGGCGCGCGCTAGGCCTCAGCGCTAGGCGAAGACGCGACGTTGCAAGCTCGCTAGCGGCCGGCTCGAGTGCGAGGTTGCCAGACCAAACAAAACAATCGTGCCGTCGTCTTCGTCGTTGTCGCAGCCGTCACGCGTTTTTCTTTTTGCATTATCATGCCTACATAATATCATCTGAAGCAGTTTCAAAAATAATGAAGTACCTACCTAATTGATTTTCTAAAATTCTGTGTTGTGATTTGTCTTTAGTATTTCTTCTCGAGTTGTGTTTTAGTGAAACAATAAGAATATGGGAAATAAAAAAGGGCTGAAACACCTGTACCTACCATACTACCTATATCTGAGGGCCGCCAAACACGGACTACTCGGGCAGTTAGCCATTGATCAACATACACGGACTGCTTCCGAAGGAGTTCAACTGCTCGAGTGGTTCCGTGTATGTGTGTATGAATGACTGCTCCAAGCAGTCCGTGTAGTATGGTTGGTATGGTGGCCCTTATAAATAATAATTGCTTAGTCCCCTAGTCAAGTTCTCAGGCATAGTCTAATATCGATGCATCGATGCATAGAGTAGTGCTGTTACAGAGACTTATTAGCATCGTGTTTCAATACCAACTTTTTACACACGCAACCGAAGTAACATTACCTAATCTGTGGCGCAACTTTTACCTAAGTACCTAATAGTTATGTATCTTACGGCCGAATACTCAAACGCAACTCAGATGTAAGCACGTCTTATGTCGCAATATTTTGACAGTTTTCAATGAAAATCTGTCAAAAAATCGTCACTTGAGTCGTGCTTAAATCTGAGATTCGTTTGAGTATTCGGGGGTTAGGTACCTACTAATTATTGACGTAATTGTTATAATTATTATAATATATATATATATATGGCTGAAGTGGCGATGGGCAGGCCATATAGCTCGTAGAACCGAAACCGTTGGGAAGTAAAGGTTCTCGAGTGGCGACCGCGATGCAATGCAAAACGGAGCGTGGGAAAACCTCACACTCGATGGACCGACGATATCGTAGCGGTCACAGGGAGTCGTTGGATGGAGGCGGCTCAGGACCGCTATTCGTGACGTCGTTTGGTGGAGGCCTATGTTCGGCAGTGGACGTGTACGGGCTGATGATGATGATATATATATATATAAGAGTAGACAAAAATTGTATGAACTGTATATTGAAAAACAACACAATTTTAGCCAGGAGTTCAAAGACAAAGTAAAAAATCGCTCAAAAATATTTAGAAAAGTTTGTCAAATGGCAAAATCAAATTATATTAGATCAAAAATTAAAAACAGTAAAAATTTAATAAAATAACCAACGTATAGCACCAGATCTAGCTTTTATGTTCAATGAATCTATTGATTGTGACGTTTTTCCTGATTTGATGAAACATAGTAAGATAATCCCACTATTTAAATCGGGTAGTAGGTCTGACCCCACTAACTTTAGACCGATATCAGTACTGCCTACATTCAGCAAAGTTTTTGAAAAACTTATTTTACATCAATTGCTTAGGCATTTCAATGGCAATGACCTGCTACATCGTAAGCAATTCGGGTTTACTCGCGGCAGGTCAACTACTGATGCCGTGTAGAGTTGGTATCGCATATTTTTGATGCTTGGGAGAAGTCGCAAGATGCTTTAGGTGTTTTTTACGACTTGTCAAAAGCATTCGATTGTGTACACCATGGAACATTAATCAGGAAACTACATCACTATGGAAAATTGACACCTCTTCTTGCTACTTATTTGAGTGACAGGATACAAAGAGTTGACGTAAATGGGAAACGGTCATCGGTATCTGTAGTTACAATGGGTGTACCGCAGGGATCTATCCTCGGTCCTTTCCTATTTTTGGTTTATATTAACGACCTGCCTCATCTCGTTAAAAATAATGACGAGATTGTATCGTTTGCTGATGATACTTCCTTTATTTTCAAGATGATTAGACAAAACACAAATTATGACGGTGTAAACAATGCAATATCAAAAGTAGTCCATTGGTTTAATGTCAATAATCTTTTACCAAAACTAAATGCATTCGATTTATTCTACCAAATGTAAAACAAGTAAAGGCTGATATAAACGTAAAAGGAGAAACTTTAGACATTGTAGACAGTACCGTATTCTTAGGAATAACTTTAGACAGTAAACTTCAATGAGGTCCACACATAGATAAACTATCGAAGAGACTTAGTTCTGCAGCATATGCAGTCAAAAAAATCCGTCATCTTACAGACGTTGATACTTCTAGACTTGTCTATTTGAGCTACTTCCATAGTATTATGTCTTATGGCATATTACTGTGGGGGAACTAGAGAATCCCTGCGTAATAAATTCAAAGAAATAAATATAATGACCGTACCATATCAATATATTTATGAAAACTTATTGTACACTCATAGAAATATCGATCGATTCCCTAAAAATTGCGACATACATAATGTAAATACTAGAAATAAGAATAAACTCGCTTTTCCCAAAACTAGGCTGCACAAGATTAGTGTATCTTTTAAAGGGCAAAGTATACGTTTCTAAAACAAATCTCTGAGTGACTGAGTTGCAAAAATTATCAATAAATAAATTCAAACAAACTATCAAACATATCCTTTGTAAAAAGGCTTATTACAAAATATCAGATTATCTTGAGGATAAAAAAGCATGGGACGACTTTTGCTCCAACTCGAAATCTAAAAACCTAACAAGGTAAAGGTTTCTTGGTCGCTTCTTTACTTTACCTTAAAAAGATTGAAGTGAACAAAAAATCAAAGTGATCACTTTATTTCCCTGTTTTACTTATGTAATTTTAATTTTGTGACGTGTCCAACAGTCCAAGTGTCCTATAAGGTCTAAAGGAAATAAAGCACTTTGATATTTGATGGTGGAGGGGTAGGTAAGTGCGAAAATGTATAAAGGGATTTTATGGGACCTAGGGAAAATTCCGACTTTTCGAGATTTGCCCCCCTTCTCTAGTGCGGCTCCCAAGCAGAGCCATATTATTATTTTTTATGGGGATTTTATAGAAGAGGACAAGTAATTTGGAATGCGATAAAATGTTTGCCCCCTTGCCAACAAAAAATCCCTCAATCCAGCAATTTCGCTCCCAGATGCCGATGTGATAGAGGAGTATCGATTGCGGGACCGTATAGAGGGTTTCTACTGAAATTGGAAAAAAATCACCCCACTTTCCCCAAAAAAAAACTCCCCTCTTTTTGTATCTCCCAAGCGAAGTGACTTGAAAGAAAATATTTTGTTGGGTCTTGTAGAGGATCAAAATAATTTCGAAAACAAAATGTTTCCCCCCTGGCCCTTTGACCCCCCTTTTTAATAAAAAACTGAAATTTGGTCTAATTTTGACCTTTTTTTCTTTTATACCTTTTTTCCTATATTTGGATACCATGTTATGTATTTTTCTTATTATAACATAGTTTACCAACCATATTCTATCAAATGGTATCAATTGCCTACCTACTACCTTTCACTTAGAGAATATTTTTTCTTGCGGGCCATTAAATATATTAATTTCTTTATTTTTCAGTAAAAGAAGATTAAGGGTTCCGTTAAATTACTTCTTTCCAGATCAACTTACCACATCATAACTAGTTACCATACCAACCACTTACCTAGCACTGAAAACAAGGACGAATATAATTTTTTACACAAGATAGTGAATTTATATTATCATGCCGAGTGTTCTCAACAATATTAATAAAAACTTCAACAAAAATAAATTTACTAATATTTGTTTTACTAAAAAGATATTTTGTGTAGTAATGTTTAATCCTAAGCCTACCTATATTCATATACATCATATAATATTTTTAGACAATTATTATTCCTTTGGTCAGTTTCTCTCAAGGGGTATCTCTGATCATCATTACTCTGTGTACTGTGTGTACGTATGTACTACACTAGTGCGCGCCCTCTAACTGCAGTGGAGGACACCGCGCGCGCGTTTTGCTTGCTCCATAGATGGCGCGTGGTATCCCCGCTAGGCTGCCAAATGCCCAAGGTCATTTGCCTTTGTATACGCCTTAATAAAGATATTAAACAGGAGCGGTCCGAGAATAATCCGAGGTATAGATCTATGTACATACCTACTGACTGTCTGTCATCAGCGGCATGTAGATGCCGCTGATGCAAGTGCGGTGCGTTGCGTTGCGTGTGATCTCACCGTGTCCTCTGTCTGTTGCAGTGTCGGCGGTGGAGGAACAATCGCAGTACTGGGCGCGCGTGGCGTGCGCGCGGGGTGCGGGGGGCGCGGCGCTTCAGGTGCCGGCGTGGGGGAGGATGCGTGCGGCGGCGGGCGCCTGCGCGGGCGCGGCGCTGCTGCTCGCGGCACTCGCGGCTGCGCTGTATGCGGCACGGCGCCGCCTGCGCCTGCCGCGTAGAGCGCCCAAGTGCACGCGCTGACCTCGCACGCGAACAATGATTATAAAATTTACTGTGAGGAATGAATTTCATCAAAAAGTGCGCCCGAAGCCGAGAGACGGCTGCTACCGAAACTTGTTGAAATAATAATTTATTTTTTATTTATTTATTGTGGTTTGTCTTCCCATGTTACAACTGTTACAAGTAAAGTTGGGAACTGCCCGGTAGTATTATTATTCTCGGTCTCAGCTTATCTTGGTTAATAGACTGCGAGTAGAACGAGCTGTTACCTTAGTAATCCAAAGGATGGGCAAAATTTTCTAATTTCTACACGACTACCGAAAGACGAGGGTTATGATTTTGACACCGTATGTACATATCGATCGTAGCAATTAACATAGCCGTATGTGAAAAATCGATAGTTTAGAGCGCAGCCGTTCAAAGTTTCAAATACGAATAAAGTGAATATTCATCAATGTACCTTAGCCAAATTTGGTATGGCATATAAATATAATTTACCTGACATAGTGTATATGCAAATGTTTCTAAAATGCATTGGAAATATAAGAAACTGCACATGCAACATAGTTAACCACTTAATCATGCAACTATTTTGTCGGATATGGTAGATCCAACATTATTATCTGAACGACAATTTCGGAATTCGGTCAGATGTGGCACAACCCACAGTATTGCCTGGACTTTGATATTTCGTTTATGTTGGATGTGCTACTTAAAACGTTGTTGCTTGTAAAATACATATTTTTTTATGGTGTAAATACCACTTACGACATTATTTCGGGACTTGGGCAATGTCACATCTGTATGGAGATAGATGACATCAATGACATTTGACAGAACTTTTCACCTAAAAACAGCTAAAAAACGCCTCATTACCCTGACCCGTAGTTATTGTATACTCATTGACCTGACCACGTTAAGGTACATGCCATAGATTTTAATATTCCCAGAAAATAATAAGTCACTGTGTTAGTAATCTTTATTGGAAAACAAAATAAAAAAAAGTTACATAAGTCAAAAACTAACTAACTTCGATTATGAATCAACACAACACAAATCGAGTTACTATGTAAACAGTCTTATTATGTTACATTTGAGATCAGCCTCATTTTATGTACTTACACGTATCTATATTTTAATCTAGACTAGGCTACAAAAGATTATATTAGATAGCACATCCATTATTTTGAAGGAACAATAAAAAAATATTCAAGACAGTAGGGAATAAATCTTTCATCTATAAAAATAATTAATATAGCTAAATTTTAATTCACAACCTTCTATGGCACATGGTAAGTTTTACCTACCTTATTTATTACACGTTTTACAGTTGCTTAGATACTATTTAAGAATAAGTTTGATACTATTTTAGAATCTTCTTCGTTATAAACCTAATCGTCTTCTGAATCACTTTCTTCACGAGTAAGATTAGAAGCGTTGTTGGTGTGAGGTAGTTTTAAATAAAAGTCATGGTAGCGCTCAGGAATAATTAGCGCTGCAGAGATCTGTCAAATCCTTGAATTTTTCTTTACTGATTGGCAAAGGATCTTGATAAGCCTGTTTCAGTTCAAGTTCATTTTCCAACCGTTTCTTGTTTCGGTTTATGATCATATCGACCCCTTTTGTCATCCTCTATCACCATGTTCCCATAAAATTTCTTCCAGGCCGTGCTCACCACGCGTTCACTTAGCGCTATAGTGTTGAGAAACATTGTCTTGCATACCCTCATTGTTTTCTTTTCAGCGTCCGGTAAAAAGTACTGGTAAGTGTTTTGTTTATCGTGCTTCGTAACTTCGGTTGTTTGGCGTCGCTTGAGACTCTACTTTGTGTATTTAATGACGAATTCCCAGTGTCTTTTAGAGATGAGTCCGGTACTCAATAACTAACTCAGTACCTGTTAGCATGGTCCTAAAATATCTAACGCTATTGTAAAATCCGCATACCGCTAGGGAATAACTGTGCAAAGCGAGCATCGCGCCTAACCGACCGTGAGCCATAACTACCCAACGCTTCAATACCTAACTATCATCTACGCATAGGTACTAGCGGACCGTTCACCCGTAAAGTTATGTAGCTGCAACAAGTATTTGGTATTTCTAACCAAAACGGTTAGATGGTATTTCTAACCAAATCGGTTATATGGTATTTCTAACCAAATCGGTTAGAAATATATTGGGTAGAAATCAGAACAGGTATAGAGTATTGTAACGTTATTGGGTACCAGTTGGTACTAGCGGTATTGAAACAAAATACCCAACTAATAACCGGTAGCCAAAATATCCAATAACTCCCATCCTTAGTGTCTTTTCTTTTCACCTAAAAGCAAAAATATTTGAAGATTCGCTGTCGATCATCATTAGAAATCTTTTGGGTACACTTCAATCGGCACTTCTCGGTACAGGGATTCTTTAATTCTTTACTTTCGACTACCTTCCCTTTTTTATTCACGAATTCTTCACTGCTGTTTTTCTTCAGTTTTCTTTGTACCACAAGCCACCTTTCTTTATAAGCAAGGCGCTTCTTCCCTTTATCGGTCTTAAAAGATTTTTTTCTGGAACTGGTTGTAGAAGATGGCGTATGAACACGACTTGCAAAAAAGATCTCGTAACTCGGTGTACCTATGTTTTCATAAACCTCGTAGGTGGGAAGTGCGTGATTCACAGAAGAGACCTGGGACGGTGTTCTTGTGTTTCTACTCTCACCATCGTTAAGAAGCCAAGAAGTGGAACCCGGGGACGGCATGGGTGTTGCTACTGTGTAATCGAGTTGCGTGGAAACTTCATCTGCCGAAGCAGGAGCAGTAAGAGTTGGTATCTTTGCTTGAGTTACTGGATTTATGTCAATCTGAAAAATATAATACAATATAACCATTTGAAAACAATATATAAAACTCCCGACATTCCAGTTACCAAAATCAAAGTGAAGAACTATCTCAATTACAAAATCAGCTATCAACGAAAAAAAACCATCAAAATTGGTATCCGTTATGGAGCTACGAGGCCACAGACAGTTACAGAGATAGACACACGCGAAAAACTTAAAAGACCAAGACCATCCCCTCTTTTTCGTCGGTTTTACAAACTATTCTTGAAATCACACTTTTTTTAGATGTCGAATTGTATTACGTTAAATAAGAATATTTAAGATAAAGCATTGTTAACGTGAAACTTTAGGAGTTACAATACTGAAAAAGACTATATCGGATGCACTATTTTGTCAGGAACGTCTAGGCTTTTCTCACTGTCACTAAAAATGTCTCCAATCAGATCTTGTAGTTGCACAAGCTCCTCTTCAAACCCAGCAGGAAGAGTGGAAGATTCTCCTAAAATATTTGTAAGTATGTTAGCAAACAAAGCAAGCCAGTGCAGTTAGAAACTTTGATCTAGCTATTGCTTTTTATGAGAGTACAACACACAGAGAGACAGATAAACGAACGAACAGACAGTTGATCAAATGTAGTACATCCGACACAAAGAAATGAGAAATAAACAGGTTACAAAGTCAAGTAAAGTAAAGTAATGCTTTATCCGACAAGATACAATCAAACACACAGCAGGCAATAATGTAGAAAGTGGTACATCCCACAATACTATTTATCAAATTAACATGCAACAAAGTCTGTAGTACCATATCCGACAAAATTTGACCACATCCAAGCAAGCAGTAATGTAGTATGTGACACATCCGACACAGAAAACGAAATAGAAAACCATAAACATTGTTATATCTGGCATATACGACATTATTGTCCGTTTACAGTAGTTTTGAACATTATCTAGAAAAATATGAATTAATTGAGCTAATCTTACCCATTTAAATTAATATCTTCAGCCTAGGTAAGATGCAATACTAAAATAAATGTTTTCTTACTTACTTTTTCCCTTTTTTCTTGTATCCGTTTCCACAAAAGTGTCCGTTAATTCAAAACTTCGATCGTTTTGTGGCGGAACTGATGAACCCAACAAGTCTAATATCCGTCTTGACCTCGACATACCAGGAATATTGAATTTCTATTACAATTGGCGAAAATTATTTTACGGATTGAAAAATAAAAAAGACGCGTGCGCTCTTCCCGCTAACATTGTCGGAAGTGGCAGATCCCCGCGACGCGCGCGCGTCTGTTCCTCTCCCACGCCCCGCAACCAACGTCGCAACGCACTATGCGACAATATTAATTGCGCGCACCGTACACATACTACTTTTTCCACTTAGAAAAACAGAGATGGTTGCATTTAGAGATTTAATAATTTACGGGGGCATTTATAGTTTTATTCTAAGGCATTTTATGCAATAAAATGCAAAAATGTACATCCGACAATGTTAATTGCTGCAGTCGATATGTATATATGTATGTATGTAGCCGATTTTTATGTTCCCACGTAGCGTTGAAAGTACTGGTCCGCTTTCAACAAATGAGGTATCGTCAAAGGAGGTGGATACGTCATACACCACAAAGACAAATAAAACACATAGACATTAACATAAACAAGTACAATGAGCGGCCTTATCGCTTAGAAGCGATTTCTTCCAGGCAGTTATAGGCTATGTCGTCTTATCCAGGGAATAAGGTTACAGTAGCCAGTGTGACCTTTTATTTTTATTGGATTTTTGGAATCTCCATTATCATTTACATCATACCAGTTCGAAAAAAGTTAATAAATAATTTATTTATTTACTTGGGAAACAAAAAGCTTACTTAAATAACATAAATTAGGTTAGGTTAGGTTTGGGCAGGGATGGTACCCACTATCATCATAAAATAAGAATAATACATTTAATAAAATCAATAACTTAAAAAAAAAATTAGCTAATATATTTAATAAAATCAATAATTTCAAAACTTAATTTATTCATTTTATAATACGGTCACTTCATCATTTACATTTCATTAACATTAATAAAATATATTTAATATTTTTAATTTTTCCATATTTTAAAACTAAAATAGATATATCATGAATTTCATTTCGTTTTAATTTTTGTTTCCCTTCGATTAAGTTCATTTTTTTTCTTTTTTTTTTTCTTTTCTTTGTTGGGCTTTCGTCCCTTTTGACCAGTCTTCTTTTAATTAAGGACAACCCCTGCTATGACTAAAAGTTTCTCCAGACCTATGCCTAATACAAGCGCCTAAAACTGCATTTAAATTTGTTCCCTAAATCACCGCTAGAGGGCACCACGTGCCACGTGCTTTTCAGAAAAACGTAAATAATTCCGAAACCGCTTGTTCAAAAAATCTGAAACTTCATCAAATTATTGTACTCAAGAAGTTCTATCAATGAATAAAAATAAATGAAAGGTTATCGCTGAAAAACTAAAATAAACAAAGTTAGAAAATGTGAATATAATCCAAATTTTGAAAATTGGCTTTATTTCGTCGGAAAATTATCGTAATTCGAAAATTCAAAATGCCTCCCTAAGCAACTAGATAAGCTACACAAAATGAAAGTCTCAGACTCTTCAGAACACAAAGCGCCACTGAGCACGTGGCCACGTGGTTTTAACAAAACTGCTAATAACTAGCTAACCACGTGTCAGAAAAATATAGAACAAAGTGCATTTGGTGAGGCTTATAAAGCTTCTCAAAATGGTGAAATAAAAAGTGGGTGTTATCATTGTAGATTTTGCAGCGTTTGCAAAAAACTACATTTTTTCTTTACCTTTTTGGGATAATAGTGTGTTTCCGCTCCAGAACTTTTTTCTGGGATACGATTGGAACTAAACACTGCATCCAAAAGGTAACACACCACTTAACACACACTTTGACACAAAAACCAACAAAATCGGAGCACTTTGACTATTTTTAAGGATTTTTCGATACGGGAGCGGCCTCTAAGAGCTGCTCACTCGGCGAGGAGTGGGCGCGGACTGGTTAGGTTAGGTTAGGTTAGGTTAGGTTAGGTTAGGTTAGGTTAGGTTAGGTTAGGTTAGGTTAGGTTAGGTTTTTTTTTTTTTTTTTTTTATATTGTTGCAAACTAGTTAACTCATTTGGTCACAGGGCCAGTGAGTGCGCTAGTCTGCTTTTGATTTTAAAAACGTACCGTTACCTGTTGCTATTAAATGCAACAACATTAATTTACCTACGAAGTAATTTGTCAATAATCACACAATCTTTATTAATTACAAACTTACACACTACCATGCACGCAAACATGCATTCACACACATACACCCCCACACACCCTCGCATGCATTCAAACCATTGACATCTGAGAATAAAAGAAACAGAGCAGAAACTTATAACATAACAAATCGTAGGAAACAAAAAATAAATAAATATATAATTATAATAATACAAATAACATATTGGTATAGTTCGCCGTTATAAAAGACATTCAAACTGATGTGAAGTGACCATAACATTAATCATCGTGAACATGTATAAAATATTCTTAAAAATCGTAAACATAAAATAGAAACTTATTCTAATAATTGTGCTTTTGTTTGATTCACAAACAATGCTAATTAACTTAAACTTCTAATTAAATAAAATTTTGTTTTAACACAACTACAACAATATTTCATGCAGTCCTGAAAATATTGAATTTTACTTAATAAAATCAATTATTTCAAAAATAAAATAAAAATAACACATTTGATAAAATCAATAACTTTAAAAATAAAATTAAACTAATACATTATGAATGTTTGAAATTCCTGAAATAAAATAAGAATAATACCTTTAATAAAATCAATAACTTAAAAAAACAAAAAAAATTTAGCTAATACATTTAATAAAATCAATAATTTCAAAACTTTATTTATTCATTTTATAATACGGTCACTTCATCATTTACATTTTATTAACATTAATAAAATATATATAATATTTTAAATTTTTCTATATTTTAAAACTAAAATAGATATATCTTGAATTTCATTTCGTTTTTTTTTTCGCTTCGATTTAATTCATTTTTTTTTACCTTTTTTTTTTTCTTTTCTTTGTTGGGCTTTCGTCCCTTTTGACAAGTCTTCTTTTATTTTTTTATTTTTTTTTGTATTATGTTATATTTCACTTATTGATATACTAATGTATATTCATATCATATACTTGTATTTATTATTTTAAATATACTATTATAACCAGTATAATTTTCAAATACTTAAAATATTATATTCAAAACATTTCGATTACATATTTAATCTAATACAATATTAACATAAATACTGACTACTATAAATAAATTAACAACTGAAGTTTAACTAGTAAACTAAATTTAATTAAAATTATTCTAGTAAATTCTGCTCAAATTGATTATAATAATTCTAACAAAATATGATATAATTAAAAGTTAATCAAATATAAAATATTATATAAAGTCAAATCTAATTGTAAGTGCCGCAGCGCTTACTGCAGCAATGCGGCACGGAGTGTGGCACTGCACAGCCGACTTTAAAACTTTACTTTAGTAAATAAATAAGGTCATTGTTCATTCTAAATAGGTATATAATTCTTAAATTCATTTAATATTGATAACCAAGATAATTAAGGACAACCCCTGCTATGACTAAAAGTTTCTCCGGACCTATGCCTCAGCGCCGACATCGAAGCCGCCTGGCACGGCGGCCGAGAAATCATGGCCCCAGGCCGCCCACAACACACCGCCGCCGGCGGCGACGAAGCGGCACAGCACGGCGCACTCTCTCGACAAAACACGGCCACAGACCCATAACGCAGCCACTGGGGCGGCGCCACCCACCACTGCAATGCCAGTGGTGATATGGGATGACCACACCCAGAGAACGCTGCCCTAGGCCATCAGAATCACTCCGGCAACAACTTCAACACACACCACCACGGCGGCGCAGGCGGAACAAAGTGGAATAAGGTAGGTACGTAGCAGGCGAAAAAATGCTTTTTTTTTTTTTTTTTTTGCTTCCCTATGGACTGTACACCAGCCAAGCTCGACGCGTGATGTTTGTAAACAAACCACGACACAAACCAAATCTCACTCGCTTGTTGTCAATTATATTACATTATTGGTTAGGTTAGGTTAGGTTAGGTTAGGTTAGGTTAGGTTAGGTTAGGTTAGGTTAGGTTAGGTTAGGTTAGGTTAGGTTGGCCGGAGATCCCCCCTGGGCTCTCCAAGCGGAAATCCTCGCCGAAGTTTACCACTTCGTGGCGGCGAGAAGATCCGCAGGGGAGTACCCAGTGTGGGAGGAGGTGGCGCGCATGCGGAGGCAGGCGCGGGCCGCCCTGTTGAGGCGGTGGGCGGAGGACCTGACTCCACCGGTCCCTGGTCAGTGGACGGTGGAGGCCATTAGACCGGTCCTCAAAAAGTGGGTGCGGCGACAGTTCGGGCCGCTGACCTTCCGATTGGTGCAGGTGCTTTCCGGTCATGGGTGCTTCGGGAAGTACCTGCATCAGATCGCGAGGCGGGAGGTAACCCCGGCCTGCCACGAATGTGGGGCGCCGGAGGATACGGCGCTCCACACGCTGGAGGCGTGTGCCGCGTGGAGTCCCATGCGGCACACGCTTTCAGCGATCGTTGGCAGGGACCTCTCTCTGCCGAGCGTGGTGAAGGCCATGCTCGGCGGTGCGAGAGAGTGGCAGGCGATGGTTTCCTTCTGCGAAGCCGTGATGTCGCAGAAGGAGGCCGCCGAGCGGGTCAGGGAGGATGATGTCCAATCTGACCCGCTCCGGCGCAGACGTCCCGGGGGGCGGAGGGGGCGGTTTAGCCGCCTCCTTCACCCTCAGTAGTGGGGCCAACTGGTAGGGAGTCGGGGGACTCTCTACCGGCTTGCACGGCCCCACACATTCCGGAGGGGTGGCCGTTGTGGAGAAAGCCACCCCTACACTAGGTCGAGGCCCGGGTGGTTCCCGGGCCGCCCGCTGAGGTGAGATAGTGACTGCTAACGCGACCCTATCTCACCTCAAATGCGGTTGAAGTAGGGAAACCCCCGGTTATGTTTAGTGGGTATGCCACCTGTAGAGGTGGAGACTCCCACATAACCAGTTGTCCCCCCGGACAGCTGGTATCCATAAAGGATTTGAAACCGGGTAAACAAAAAAAAAAACAAAAAAAAAAAAAAAAAAAAAGTCACAACATTTGTAAATGGTACCATGTATGTATATATGTATGCATATAACAGGTGAACCGAGCGAGTGTACATCCCCTACCATAACAATCCATCCATTCCGACAACCTCCCAAGCAAATCAACTTAAACCCTGTATTCTTGACTATGAAAAAGCAAGAAACTAGCAAGAGGCTATACCAGCAGCAAGCCAACAACTAAACTTACAAAGAGGAATAAGCCAGCTTTCAAATATTCACCATAAAATGCAGTCTGCAGGAGTTCCATGAAGTGTAAGTCAATGCGCCCCAATTGAATTTTTATGACATAATTTTGAAAAAAAAAAATTAAGAAATTCTGAACGTTAAATTCCGAGTTCAAAAGACTATCCGAGTTCGTCCGTACTAACTCCAAGCCCACAACATAGTACCGCCGGCGGCGGAGCGCAGCGCCACTCAAACGGCTGAAATAGCGCAACGCAACCCTAGGCCCACGGCGCAGCACCACCGGCGGCAGCGCAGCCAGCTCAGCACAATACCGGTGGCCGAAAGGAGCGGTCCGAAGTCCACAGCAAGGCGCCACCGTCGGCGCGGTACAGCACGATACACGTGAACAAAACAGCAGAACCCCAAACCTGAACCTACGTCATAGCACCGCCGCCGGCGGCCCAGCCACAATACCACAAAACCAGCAGCGCATCCCGAATCTGTTTGTAACCGGTAATCCAGGTATTTACCTAGATTCACGGCCACAATAGGAAAAACCCTACAGAAAAACATTTCATAAATATATTGTTTGTAAACAAACAATTGACAAGCACACTATATGAAATCTTCAACTTCTTTTCCATTGCACCGGCACTGCTTGCTTTTCGATACGGCTGTGAGGCTAATGCTCTGAGGTCGGACTTGAAAGTTTCTCCGACTGTCAAAGTCATATCAGAAGTGAAGCAACTATGTGGGTGACATTAATCGGGAGAGAAGATGATTTCTTTCGTCCAATCATAGGTAAAATTGTAAATAAAAGAACAAATTCCCAAAATTGAAACGTAGCTACAAATAGAAGAATAATAAACTATGAAAAAATTATGTTATGTCCCATGAAATACGGCTTGAACCTCAACTAAGCATCAACCCCAACCCTTGCCAGCGTCAATAGCATCGTGCTCTGTCAGTGTCAAATAAAGAAATAGCATGCTCTAACAAAACAAAATCGACAAAAGAAGTTGAAGCCATGCAAATAGCATAAAATATGACTACACGCCCGTCCACCCCCAAGACTGTAAGGGCGTAGCAACACTACCTAATCTGTGGTAAAGGACATTTCTGCGTAAGTATTTCTGCCTTTAACTCATTAGGGGCAAGATTGTCTCTTCAAAATCAGGATCAAAAATTAATAATGATGATGATGAAGATTACAAGCCTCGCACCCACAAATAAAATCACAACAAACGAGCCACAAATAAAGAAGTTAAAGCAGGAATCATTTGTTATTGTCTTGTTTGCAAATATTTTATTGGAAACTTGGATTAGTTTATAGTGATCTGTGCTTGGATTGCAACCTCAATCTCAACGAGTACAAAGTGGTTTTATCCTAATTGTGTTCAATCACGACTCCAGATAACATTCGAACATACCTGCTACAAAACATAATGTTATTTGAGTCGCAGTCAAGGACCTGTACGACTGCTAAAAACAATTGTGTCCCATCAAATAATTTAAACAGTAACTTTATTTCAGGAACAGAGTTACGAAAACCTTCGACAATTGACAGCGGGTTAGATTGTCTAAGATGCAAAACAATGCCTCAGAAGTTGCTTTTGAAGAAGGGAAGGCAACGCCCTGCAATAGCCCAGCACACGCAACAATGCAAGACAAAATTGTGCTCTACAGCCACACAAGGCGCCACCATCAAACCAAAAATACAAACACCAACAGCCATTGAAAATGGTAGGTAAGCAATGTTTTCCCCTATTTCATGCACAACAAAATAACTAACAAAATGACCATTCCGTTTTCAGAATACTGAGATGAAAATACCAAAATATCAAACTACAGGTGCATAAAATGCTGGACGCTGATAGAGTGCAAAGTGAATTGAAGTGATATTCAGTTATATACCTATATATAGTATATGAAAAAAAAAAAAAAAAAAACAGTGCTGACAGTTCCCAACCGCAGATATACTCCCTGGTAAGTACAGATTGCATAATATGAACAAAGTTAGGTAGTACTTCATTAATATGCAAGAATTTAAAACAAGAAAAATAAATAAAAATATGATTTAATTAACCTGGCTCCAAAATAGAACCATTCTCCGCCCCCACTTTTCGGAGAATAGTTCGAGCATATTTCAAAAATATTTCCCTACTGTTAGGATCAGTTAATAAATAAGAAAAGTTTTCCAAAACAATTTGAGTATCCACTGCGCACTCACAGTCATAGCGAAGTTGACAAAACTTAGTGCAGTCAACCAGAATGTGTTGCACTGTCTGTGCCTCACCACTCCCACAAGTACACAATGGACTATCAGCCAAACTAAACCTATGAAGATATGAGCGAAAGCCCCCGTGCCCCGTAAACAACTGTGTGAGATAGTTGGTCAGTGTGATACCTCCCAATATTTTATAAGCTAGTGTAACATTGCTGAAAAATATTTTGGTGATACTCCCAGCTGGCGCAGTCATGTATTTCCTTTGCCATTCATCAATTGTAGCTTTCCTCGTTAAATAATTAACAAAAGAGAGAGGGAACTTGTCGTATCCTGGGACCTGTCTATTATGGATGGCAGCATATTTGGCCAGCTCATCGGCCCTCTCATTTCCAATGATGCCTATGTGAGCCTTGACCCAATAAAACTTGACCGTTTTCCCATCATCCTGAAGCTCCCTCAAATTACTACCAACGGAAACTGCTATGGGATGAACAGCGTTGGTGTCACATATTATTTCAAGTCCAGATCTTGAGTCACTAATAACAATAAACTCAGCATCACTCCTGCCCAACATCCACTGCGTAGCTCTTAAAATAGCAGAAAGCTCAGCCTGAAAAACGCTACAATAGTCCTCCAGCCTAAAACTGATATGTCGAATTTCCTCCCTACCCCTCCAACAAGAGACCGAAGCACCGACCTTTCCTTCCAGCTTGCTGCCGTCGGTGTACACCGCCAAGCAACGAGAACCGAGCGCATCGGCCTCTTCCTGAGAGCCGATGACACCAAATTGCATCCTTCTTCTTAGAGCAGGATGAGGTAAGCTGAAAGGACTCTCTCTCATTTCCAGCTCCCTCCCCGGGAGAGTTTGCAATCGATGCCCTCTCTTAACAGAGTAAACACTAGCATGCTCTTTCAGTCTCAACGTCAGCGGTATAATTCTAGCCAAGAGCAAACTAGACTCAAACGATACGGTCCTATGCGCCTTGGCTACCTTTATAGCGAAGGATCTAGCCAGCCGATTCAACAAATCTTCTGCATACACTCTGTCAACGACATCCACCCAGCAACTGCCAGCGTACAGCACGGTCGGCTCAACCACGGCACCATAGATTAATCTAAGAATGTCTGAGTTAAGCCCCCACTGAGCCCGCGCTGCCCTGGAAACCACCTTATAGAACTCTATGGCTTTCCTTGATACATCTTCCAGATGCCTGCGGAAGTTGAGCAACGGGTCAACGGTGAGTCCCAGAACCTTTAAGCTTATTCCGTACTGCAGCTGAACATCACCAATGCTGAGTAAAGGTGAGTGAAATCTCAATTTCCTCGTGATGAGCAAGCTCTGCGTTTTATGCGGGGCAAACTCAAATCTAAGCTTCTTACTCCACCGCACAATGTTAGAAAGCGCCCGATTCACCCTCGTCTCCAACTCTCTTCCGTCAGACGACGCCGCCACCACGAGGATGTCGTCGGCGAATGCCTGAACCCGCACATCCCCATACTGAGTCGGCTCAAGCAAAGGATCGAGCAGAACATTCCATAAAATAGGGCCACAAGTGGAACCCTGGATACAGCCCTTATTTGTGACTCTATCGACCGACTCACCGGCATAACGAAGCGTCACACTTCTATCGGACAGGTAATCGGCTATCAACCTAAATATTTCAGGATCCACCCCCTTGACATGGAGTTGGCCCAGGATGGCGGGCCACCACGCATTGTCGAAGGCGCCGGCGATGTCGAGCGACACCACCACCACGATCCGCTTCGCCGCCAGGTGCCGCCGGACCTCCGACATCGTGTCGTACAGCGCGTCCTCCGTGCTGCGCTGGGGCGTGAAGCCGTACTGGAGAGGGCTGAGCTTCCGTTCGCTGCCGAGCTGCCACTGAAGTCGATTCACAAAGAGCTTCTCGAGCATCTTTCCCAACACCGGCAACAGTCCTATAGGCCGATAGGACTTCGGCTCAGTATAGTCATCTTTAGCCGGTTTGGGAATGACTTTGATAGTGGCAATTTTCCAAATTTTAGGAAAGAATCCCCTCCCCAGACAACGGTTGTAGATGGCCAAAAGAAGGGCTCGATCGGCCCTGTAGGCTCTGAGGCAGATGTCCATAGTCAGGCCGTCTCCACCGGGCGCCTTCTTCGGATGCATGGCGCGCAAGACGGCGTCAAGCTCGACCTCCGTGAACGGCATAACACTCCGCTCTATAGTAGCGTCCTCGCTGAGGATATTCACTAACCGCGTTATGTTCTCCCTCAGGTCGGCGTGATCCGCGCTATCGGCGGCGGGGTCGTCCAACGAGTAGAAGGTATCGGCGAGCAGGTCAGCGGAGGCGCGCGCGCTCAGCGCGGCGCCGCGTCCGTCCTCCAGCAGGGTGTCCGCCGCGCGGGACATCGAGCAGGCTTTCATCACACGGTAGGAACGCTGCCACATAGTCTCCGTCTTCTCTCCGGTGCAGAAGCTCCTCCAGCTATCGGTGATGGCGGCGTCCACGGCGCGCTTGTAATCGACCCTCGCCTCGAGGTACCGATCGACCACCATACGCCTCCTCCGCGGGTTCGCCTTCGCGATCTTCCGCCTGTGCCTCATCACCTCCGCCCTGAGATGGCTCAACTCGGGGGTCCACCATCTGCACGGGCGCCTGCCCGTGGGGTCTCGTAGGCGCGGTATGGCTCGGTCCGCCGCGCGCACCGCGCATGCCGTGTACCGCTCCGCCAGCCGGTCGAGGTCGGCGGCGGCGGCGGCGCGCGCGACCACATCCACATCCAGTCCTTCCTCGGCACGTGCCTGCAGGAACTCACTCTCGAAGAGCGTCCAGTCCGCCTTGTCCGAGTTATAAACGCGCGTAGAGGGCCGCCCCGGAGCACTCGCCGCGCCGCTCGCGACGCGCACCGCGAAGGTGATCGCTCGGTGGTCGGAGAGGGTGCAAAACTGCTCGTCGACTCTCCAGTCGGACACGTGCGGCAGCAGAGACGAGGAGCACGCCGTCACGTCGACGATACTGGTGCACTCGAGGCCCGCCCGCCACGCGTGAAAGGTAGGTACGCTCCCTCGGTTCAGAACCTCGAGCCCCGCCTCGGCGAGCGCCTCTGCAACGGGCGGGCCGCGCGCATCCTCCGCCTCGCAGCCCCACCAGAAGCTCCACGCGTTCACGTCCCCGCCGAGGAGCACCCTGTCGACCCCCATCGATGCGACCATGTCCCTGAGGGCCACCAAGTACGGATCGAGATCTAGGAGCTTGTCAAAGTATACGCTTATGACACCCATCTTAACACCGTCTAATTCGAGAACGACGCCGACCACGTCCTCGGTTACGTATCTAGTGTTGACGACGTATCTTATTGCAGGATCGGCGATGACGACGGCCGCCCGAACGGGCCTCCCCGGAACGGCGGCATCCCTCTGCACGACGCGCAGCGGCCGCGACGCCACGAGGCGCGCGCCGGCGCCGACGTACGGCTCCTGCAGGAGCAGCACGCCCGCGCCGCGCACTGCCG
Source organism: Eupithecia insigniata (assembly GCA_947859395.1). Lineage (NCBI taxonomy): Eukaryota > Metazoa > Arthropoda > Insecta > Lepidoptera > Geometridae > Eupithecia > Eupithecia insigniata. Next base: position 15,868,520 of record OX402001.1, read on the forward strand.
CATCGCGAAGGCACGAGTGCGTCGCCGCGCGCCCGCGTCCCAGGTTCAACTGCACCATTTTCACCAGACGCGAGGAGCCGCTCCCGCTAGCGGGCGAGGCTTCCAATTCGACATCCTTAGCAATACCGCGTACTCAGTCGCGCGATTCTGTCCCACTTCTGCCACTCCGGGCACTGCGAGCTGTAGGCGGGGTGCTGCGAGTCCCGCGGGCGGCCGGGTGCGCTCAGGCAATTGACGCAGCGCGGCGCCCGGTCCCTGTTGGGGCATTCGCGAGTATCGTGGCCCTCCGCGCAGTGGCCGCACTTCCGCTCGGGCGCGCGGCACTCCGCCACTCGATGCGAGAAGCCGAGGCACCGATAGCACTGCAGGAGAGGCGACTGGTCGACCGCCCAGATCATCTGGTAGCCGATGCGCAGGCGACGATCGACTAGAGCGGTCCACAGCGCGGGGCTCACCCGCAGCACGACGTTGTGCAGCGACGCGTTTCTCCCCTTGATCCGCCTGACCACCTTCACTTTTTTCTCCGTTTCAGGCACGACGGCGAGCTCCGGCGCGTTCTGGCCTAGCAGCGCGGCCTCGAGGCGTACGTCCGAGAGCTCGGCGAGCACGCCCTGCAGGCGCAGCAGCGGGTCGCGCCGCAGCGGCTCCGACACCTGCAGCGTGTCCCCCATCGCCCGAATGGCACCCGACATCGCGTCCTTCTCGCGCGATGTCTCCAGCGAAATTGCCACGGTACTATTTTTGCATTTTCTGACGCCGTTGATGCCTACTCCCAAGCCTATGACGTCCACGTTAGTTTTAATTTGGGCCAAAATGTCGTCACCCGTGTGAGCGGGATTCTTAGATCGGACTATGAGAGGGTGCTTGGCCGCGTGGGTGTAGGAGGCGCGCGCGCCCGCGGGGCGAGCCGTCGCAGTCTTCGGCGCGCCCGACGCGTCAGCTGCTCGCTGGAACATCACCACGGGCTCTGCCGAGCCCCCGGGAGCAGGATCGCAGCCCGTCAGCATCGGCGAGTTACAATAATCCTCGCGGATCGCGTGCGCCTCCTCCAGTAACTGGCCCACCAGTCTGAACTTCGCGGCCTCTTCGGGGGCCGAGGGCCGCTCGTCGATCCTCGCGATGACCTGCTCGACGAGCTGGCGAGACACATTGGCCTCCTTCAGCGACCTGGCGGCCGTCTCTCGCAGCTCACACATATTGCTCTGCATGCATGCCGTTATAGCCTCCAGTTTATCTGCGAACACTTTCTGTTGCAGCAGATACTGCCGGTCGGCGAGCGCGCGCGCCCGCGCCTGCTCCGCGACGTGTCTCGCGCGCGAGTCCGCGAGCCGCAGCACCATGCCATGCAGCCCGTGTAGCCCCGCCAGCACGGCCTCCTTTATGTCGCGATGCAGATTGCGCGACCTATCCAGCTCCGCGACGGTGCTCTTGAGGAGCCGGTCCGCGAGGCGCGGCGCATCCTGGATGGGCACGGTCTCCTGCCCCGAGCCGCCAGTCGACATGGTAGATGTTTCGAGAAAGTATAGGCTCCCTGGGGAGTTGTCCTCCGGGTCGGAGCTGGCCGCCAGGCACGGCGTCCGCGCGGTCGCAGTCGCATACGTCTCCGGTGGCATCCCCTGTCCCGGCTGGATGTCGACGACTTCGGAGCTAGGTAGGTTTAAAGTGAAGGCAAATGCATGCGTCGGTTCACCCACTGCGGTTCCGACATAATGTGATTTTATTTCGGTTCCAGGCTCATCCAAATTACAACTCTGCACGACCGGCGGCGGCGTCCTCGTGAGTCGATGCCTGGCGACGATCGGCGTTGACGATGGCGTCAACTGTGACCCGCAACCCGGCCGTGCCGAGAACGCCGCGGGGACCGCAGCCGCGTCCCCAGCGGGACACGACGAAGGCAGCCCAACATCATCTCTCACTATAACCGCTGGCCTCGCAGATCCCTGGCTCGTCACGGGTCTCGACGAAGCTCCCTTGGCGCCCCCGGATCCTACAAACTTGCCTTTACCTTTCGGCATCGGAATTGCCTTGGGCCTGTAGGAACCCTTACCCGGAGACATCGTAATGCTGGCTTAGAAAAAATTATTAAAATAATAAAGCTGTGAACAATATACGTATTAAACTTATTTTTACCTGAATTAAAAACCTTCAGAAAACCTATAAGCACTCCTTCATTAAATTAATATTACCCAAGACACTAACGGAACGCTAGGATACCACTAACTAGTGCAGAACAACGTATTCAACAATCCCGATAAGAAGCAAACCTTATCAAATTTTAAAATTTTCGCGGGCAAAAGCAAGAACAGGGCAGGATTCAAATCGATACCTGAGAGGTTCCCGAGCGAAGGGAATTGCCAGATAGATGGGTGAATAGACGATATTATGTCTTGAACCCTACCAGTTAATAATAAAATGAAGTAAAGTTTAATTGGATATGTGAAAAGCAGGCAAATAAATAATTACTGGTGGTCGAGCTAAAAATTACGGAAGCTATAAATTGAAATGTTCTAGGCTATTTTGACTTAAGAAAATTTTTGTTACATTCAAAATTATTCAGGGGGGCTCTCTAAAGTTAGGGGTTGTAAAACTAACAACCGCAAGAAAACACACAAAAAAAAAAATTCCTGCTCACCCCTGGCTCGGGAAAATTATGGAAAAAATGATGGTGATAGCTAATTATATAAGAAATACAAATTTGTTTGAATTTTTGATAAATTTACAGTGCAACTATGTTTAAAAAAAAATTTCAAAACTACCCCTTAAATTGAGACTTTTTGTGATCGTTTATATTGGTAACCCTATGCGTGAAATATAATGTGCTTGGGCTCAAATGACTCGTCGTAACACAAGGAACTTAATTCTACAAACCAAAT